>OZ005741.1:68993381-69558381 GCA_963930735.1 Dioctria linearis
TTCCATGACGACAGCGGAAAGAGCTAAAAGATCAATGTATTTTTTTCTGTTAAATCTCGGATTCAATATTGTTGACACCGCTAGTAGAAACGAATTTTATACATAGTCCCAAACTATCATTGGTCGAAATCGTATATATTTACATATATTTTTTTGAATTTAACCGACACGTAACAAATTTACATTTAGCTCAGTTGCTTCCGTTCGCATCTTACCAAAGGAATATTACTTTGCTCAGAGCATACCTTTTATTATTGATTTGAACCCATCATTGCTTCTAGAGGCCGCCGCCTCCGCAAGACAATCAATTTTTTCGCTTGGTGTTACCATTGGGTGTATGAACATCCTTAAGTAACATAGGAAACCAAGGTCTCTAGTAGGTCGAATCCATCTTGCTCTAGCATAAATTATTATTAATCAATCAATTAATCAGGAATGCGTGGTATCCGTATCATATAAAATTCATTTATATTTGGGTGGCCCCGAAAAACAAAAGTGTTTAAATGTCTAAATGTTCATTCAGAATTTGTTAACTAACGTAATTTTAAACTTCTAAGCAACGGGGAATCCCCATTTTAGGAACTACATGAACATTCATGAGAGATGTATTAAACAATGGATTATGATACTCTGAACATAATTTATTAACAATGTTTATTTCAATTAAGCGGGGGAAAGTTTAGGGGGAGGTCAAAGTTTGATCTAGTATATTTTTAAATATATAGTACAGAATCGAATTCCTTAGGTTCTGAAAAGCAGTTTGAGTACCCACACTCCTATACTTGGAGGCTTAAACAGCGATCCCGCTGCTCACTTTTTTAGTATTTCCCTCTTTTTTATTTGAACTGGGGTACTAGATTTTTTGTACCTTAGATCGACTCTAACTCGTTAGGATTATGTTCGATCGGAAAACGGGTTTCACTGTTCGCTTCATCTTATTACCAGCTACAATTCGTAGAAGAAATTTTTTCTTTGAATACTTTAACGGTTGTGGGTGGGAACCCCGTCGGTCGGTTAGGGGGGGGGGGTGTTCAATACGGAATGTTGCATATCAAAGGAAAGGTCTCGCCGAGTACTATCATGTTCTGTACTTTATTCCCGATTCAGAAAACTTTCTCGAGACGTTTTTACTGCCGGAAAACCCATTTTCATGCACTTGGGTCACATACAGCTTACATTTCACATATATTTTGGCAGTTCTTCTTTCACGGCCATTAGTGCTCTGTTGTGAGCATTATTTTTTTTACAAAGGAAGTCATTTTAAACGATGCACCAATTCGCACAATGACGAAAAGTACTTTGAAAAGTCCACTTTTTCACCCAAGAAAGTCCCTCAAGCTATATGAGATCGCCAAGGCTTTCCTCCGCTTAATTGAGATAAACAATGTTCAGAGTATCATAATGCATCGTTTAAGACATAAAAAGTGGGAGTAAAGAGAGGTCGCTCAAATCGATTTTCTTGCTGTTTTGGAACTTCAGGAAAACTTTTTCAACATTTTCTGTCATAACCTTTTAATTTGCCAATATTTTTGCTTGATTCTATTTTTAAATTTAAGGAACCTTAGTTATGAACTTATTGCAGTGAAAGTCCTTTAAAAAACTTAAATTCTTCTTTTTTTATAAATTTTTCAAAACGAAAATTCGGACCCGGAACTCCAATTATTTGATTTCGTGGCAATTTTGTTTTTGTAAGGTAAGGTGGCGCGCTGGTATACTTTTTCTACTACAACGTGATCTACAATCGATTATCTTTCTAGTGACAATAACTTATGGCGGTCATGTAGTGTATGAACTGTTCTCAATTTTAAGAAGTTCCAGGTCCGAATTTTCGTTTTGAAAAAATTTATAAAATATAGAAGAATTTAATTTTCTAAAAATACTTTCACAGCATTAAGTTCATGACTGAGCTCCCTTAAATTTGAAAAAAAGAATCGTGAAAAAATATTGTCAAATTAAAAAGTTATGATAGAAAATGTTGAAAAAGTTTCCCTGAAAGTCCAAAACAGCCAAAAAATCACTATTTTCGATCTGAGCGACCTTCTAAACATTAACAAAAAAAATATATTAAAATACTATAGTTTCGGCACTAATCACATATAAATCTCGAAATAAAATTGTTTGCGGTGTATTTAACTAGGACTTATAGCGGTGAACAATCGATCCAAGACCTAGTAGCGATAACTGCAATACTAGTGGGTCGCTGGTATAACAGTTTTGATGGAAACTGAATTCCATATCAAATAGGTTTTATGTGGAAACTGTAATTAAAAGGGCAATTATATTTGTAGACAACTGTGATCCTAGATTAGATTAGATTTATGAAGGGGTGTGTAGGCGTTAGCCTCGCAATCACTGCGACCTGAAAGATCTATTGTGAGTCCCCGTTGCATTTACTCCCTTTCTAGGTTCAGACTGTTAATAAATTCTATAACCATTCTGGGATTGAGGTTCCACACATAGGTTGGTGGAGGAAGAGCATGATCGAGGTGGAGTATTCTCCGCCTGGCCCATGCTTCGCAGTTGCAGAGCAAGTGCTCCGAGGTTTCGTGAGCATCCTGGCAAAAACGGCAGGATGAAGTCTTAGCCAAGCCCAGCTTGTTTAGGCGATGAGGCAATGGCCTGAGAAGAGCTCAGTAATCATTTTGAGCTCTGTTCTTCTAAGGAGTAGGATTTCTTTTGTTTTTCCGCCAGAGGTGTCGATAAACTTTTTTGCCTGACGATGTCCTTGTAACCTTTCCCAATGCAGGGATTTTTGTTTATTCTCCCAGTCATTTAGGGCAGCTTTAAGGTAACACTTTGAAGTACCACAAAATGGCTCTGGTCCGGCAAACTGAGTTTCCGCTCCACTTTTGGCTAGGCCATCAACAATTTCATTGCCTTTATGGCCTTCAAGTCCAGGTACATACATGACGATAGTTTTGTTTTTCCTTGATAAGTTTTTGAACGTTTGTAGACATTCCCAGACTATCCCTGACTTGACAGCGTAGGACTTTAAGGCCTTGAGGGCAGCTTGACTGTCCGAGAGGATAATAATGGTTGAGCCATTTATGGTTCTTTTAATGCAGGTATTGGCACATTCTACTATCGCCAATACCTCGGCTTAGAATACGGTAGAGGTAGAGCCCAGAGCCTTTCATATATGACACTGGGGCCGTATACACCCAGTCCGACTCCATTGTTCGTATTTGAACAGTCTGTATACCACACCATCGATCCTTGTTGGAAGGATGGTTTTTTTTTTATTGGAACGCCATTGCTGTCGGTCTCCCAGAATCACTTGGAATGGTCTTATAGAATCCACCCTGGGTGTGATTATATCAGATATTATCGTCATTTGCTCGAAGCATATCTATCTAAAGATACTTAAATGACCAACCAGATCCCCTGGCTTTAACTGTTTCTCCTTTTGCACTCTAATAATAACTGGAGGGGGTGGATGGTTAACTGTGATCCTATCGAAAATTATATTCATAAATTCATGAAATCAATATTCGCAGAACAAAAAAAAAATCATTTAGTTTTGTTTTCACGCTGATTAATAATATTTCGTTTTTGTCTTATAATATTTGCAAACATATAAAATATATGAATTGTTAAAAATTATACTTGAGCTGTGAAATAAATTTTAATTATTTTAAACTTCACTGTAGCTGAATATGCTCCAATCATAGTTGAGTTGTTAATGGTGTACAGGCCGGGTTCGATAGATTTGGTAAAAATAAATTTAATTAAAAAAGTACAGATGAGATTCGATTAGTAAGAAAACAAAAATCATAAAACTATTCTGATTGATCGATCTCTCCCCATGCTGTAATATTGAACGCGCCCTCTTTAGTTTCAACAATTCTGAATTGCTCTTTCCTTAATCTCTTCCTGAAAAAGTCGTGTATTTGCATAAAACTTATTGTCTGGTACTTTTGGTATATGGTATTAAAAAAAAAAATTATTAATGAGTGCTTGTGGGCTTGTCGGCTCACTTGAAATTTGCTCGCCGCGAAATTTTGCATAAAGAATTATGGGATAATTAGGGCCTTACCTAGACTAAGCCAAACATATTGAGATGGGACACTGCGTACAAAGACAAAAACCATAATACAAACTGACACAAACTACGTGTATATCAGCGTGGCATGTCCGCCATATTTTGGCTTGCATTATGAAAAGATATAATAGTTGGAATCCATTAGGTAGTCCTAAGTACCCCGAAGTAGCTTTATGGAATTAATGTCATCTCGTAGCTAAATGCTTAAAGCGCAAATATTATACTCGAAAAAAAAAATTAAGAGTGTCTAATTTTGGTAGCCTAGTAAAATAGATTAAATCCCATTTAATTTCAGTAGAGTTAATCTAATCTATTGATTAGAAACACATCCATCGTAAAAGACTTAGGGTGAGTATTAGATACTTATTAGAAGAAAACTCAAGGTAAGAGCATAATTCTGTAATACAAGTACTTCGTGCTCTTAATATGGAAGCAAATTTACTTGAGGCTTGATAAATCTGTTTAATATTTACTTAAGGCCGATGAAATCATAAAAAAATATGAGGAGAGCAAATTGTGGCTCTAGCTATAAAGGCTTTATTATAGTTTCGGTGTTAATTTTTCGTCGCTTTTATTGAATCTAAAAATAGTGTTTGCCACATGTTTCACATGCCCTTTTGTAAAAAAAAAAAAAAACTTAAATAGTTTCTTAGCATAAAAATAAAGTCAACAAAGTAAAAAGATAATAGGCACACTGTAAACTACAAGCTATGTACATAAGAAGGAAAATAAATTTCCCAAGTAATTTAAAAAAGTTACCCGCTTAATAATTATAAAAAAAACAAAACAATGAAAAAAACAAATTACATTTCTCTACCCTAACATTGAATGCAATGTCATGGCGATTTTGTTACATATTGATTTCTACATAAGTTAGGTATTTATCTCAGATACAGACAAAAATAGAAAATAAATTTACTCGCCAACCACATCACATTATTCTGGATGTCCGTAATGTCCGTTTTTTTTTACTCTTGCTGTTATCCATTAAATGGATTTTCTCCTGAACAGGAAAATTCTTATCATGGAAGAAACTGTGAAAAATGCGAATAAAGCAAGTAGTAAAGAAGTAAGGTGAGAAAATTTCTGAATACATTTTAAGTGGGCGAGGAGGTGAGCATGAGCATACCCGAGTTAGTTTGAAAATCTACAGAGAATTTATGTACATAAAAATCAAATAAATATGAAAATCGTTTTTGGATTGTGATATTTGAAAAATTTTATTCTAAATGAAAATTTATTGCAATTCTATTTTGATTTGGATATTGTGGAACAAAATACAAAATATAGATGTTTTTTGTTGTCTTCGAGACTGAATTAAATTTGAAGTTTATCTTACTTAACTGTGTCTTTACGGACGGTTCGAAAATAGATGTGTGAGTGGCAGCTTGAGTTTTCTCAGCACTCGATCAAATTTAGGAAAGGAATCATACCGCCTACCCGACCACATTAGTGTACTCCAGGCGAAGTTCCTGGCTATTTGCAAAGCAGCAAAGCTGCTGTGTAGAACAAACAAAATGGCGGATCCAATATGGCTGAATTTTTTTCGAAAAGTATGTTCAATTTAGGTAAAATTCAGTACTCGGGGGTTTTTGAGGTCGCTGATTACAAATCCGAAGTCAAAATTTGAATAAACAAAATAACAGATCCAGCATGAACCACTTTGTAGAATTTTAGCACTTTACAGAAAGTGCTGTAGGCTAAAATTGATAATTTTTCTTGAATGAAGGAATAGAAGTGCAATAATAAGTCGAAAGTAAAAAATAAATCCATATATCATATTGGAATACAAAAAATCTTTTATCTATCAAATAGCTTAAAAGTTTACGCATCGTCATCCGACGAATAATTAGACTCACAGTCAGTCGATTCGAATGTGAGATCGCTAGAGCTTCCCGCGCTTTCCGATATACTTTGCGCAACTAACAAACAAAAAACCGCTTCTGGAAGCAGCGACTTAGAGTTTTTTTCGGTAATGCGCGCAAACTCGAAATATATGGATCGGATGTTAGTAGTAATCGTAAAAAATGTCTTCCATTGTTTTAACACGGGAACATTTTCTTGCAAGATTTTCGCTAAACTTTTTTATGTATTTATTGCTGGACTCTTGAGCGTCTTCAGACATCTGCCCTATCGGCAATAGTGATGAATTTATCACTTCTGCGCCATGAATTAAAATCTTATGTACCGAATTTGGCATGTAGAACCACGGATATAACTGGACAAAGTAACGAGCTGTCTGCAAGGCATAATCTTGAAATTTGATTAAATCGATTTCATGACCGTACGAAATTGTCTGTAATATCACATGAAAACGCTTAATCAAGTCTTTATCAACCCCAGTAATAGTAGCAGAAATTCTTGAGTTTTCGAAAAATCGTCGAGCGGTATTCCCGTTATTCGAGCTACCAAACCCAGGTTTGTTTTGGTTGGTCGACTGCCAAACCCAATTCTATATGGAAACCCTTTTGAATATTAATTTTTTGAATTTTTGGTTGTTTGTTTTCTTTCGCTTGCCTCTTTTTGGTTTCAAGTTTATATGCTAAATGCAAACAACATTCGAAAAATCCTATCCACGCATGTAGAGTGGATAATACAAACTGTAAACGAATGATCCCCAGAGACTTCCTTTTTTAGTAATGGCATCAATATTATTAAAATCTTTCGAAGTTCCTTTGCATAAATAGCAACGTTGAGTAGATGCATTATTCGTGATTGCATTACAAACTTTACTGTCAATCATGGTCAAAGCTAGTTGAAAAGAAACTCTTATTTGTTTTCCGTCGATGATCTTTTCGAAAGGGACGAGATTGTGCTCTTGTTGTTTGATATACTCCATTTCGTCTCGGGTGGCTTGATTACTTTCGTGAAGAAATTGGATTTTAATAGGTCTACAAAAACGAGGAGACGACGGCCTGACTTAGGCGGGTAACATTTAAGCTTGATATGGCAATTTATATGATGGAAATAGATTACAGTCGTTCGCTTTGCTTCTATTACGA
This sequence comes from Dioctria linearis, assembly GCA_963930735.1. NCBI lineage: Eukaryota > Metazoa > Arthropoda > Insecta > Diptera > Asilidae > Dioctria > Dioctria linearis. Next base: position 69,000,426 of record OZ005741.1, read on the forward strand.
AGTCCCTGACATTGTACTCTTGATAATTTTAGTTCCACTATAACGGATAGAGCAGCATCGTCAGAAAAAGTCATTTCTTGAATCGCATCTATAGATTCCTTATACTTCTTAACTTTAGATTGGCTTCCCAATCCCACATCTCGGACAATATTTGCAGCATCTGATTTCCCCGATGACCGGAGGCTCATTTGAGTGGCATATGCTAATTCTTCAATACTTATCTGTGCACGTAACTCTTCAGTCCCCCTTCGTTTTGTCCAGTCACCATACTCCTTAAATTGTGAAGTAGGCCGACCCATTTTGTTGGATTTTTCTGAAGCTTGTTTGGTTTCTTCAAAGGAAACAAAAACGCTCAATCATTCAGAAAATTTAAAAAAAAAATTCTTCAGTCCTACGTGCTTGCTGGCATTTTGTTTTGAAGTCATGCAAAACTTTCGAAGCACAGGTTTTACACTGTCCGATAAGGCAACGGGGCGTTTTAATTAATCAGACATAAATTTTTCAATTTCGACATATGCAATGCTCGCATTATCCTCTAAATGTCCTTTTAATATTAGGAAAATTTCTTTTCTTGTTAAGCCACACACTTCCGAATCAACAGCAACAGATCCTGAAATTGGAAAATATAATAGCTATATAGAACGATAATTCCATATTCAACCTCGTTACTATTATTTATTGGAAAACATTATGACGTTATTATTACTATATAGTACATAATATATAATATTGTATAATAGTAGGGGAGGTTGGCAAAGCGGGGACTTTAAGGAAATAAAATAAACTTTCAAAATAAAATAATAAAAGTGGTGAATTATAATTTGAAATTTTTAATTTACAATTTAGAACGTTTTTAAAAAAAAATTTGCAAATTTTTTTTGGCTAGTTACCCTGCTATGCCCCCTTACCCTATATATATAATATGGGTATATTATTATTAATGTAGGAATATTTCTAAACAGTCCCCAGTGACGATGAAAAATAATGAGAAAACTTACACATCAGTACACTCCTGAATAGATATTGCCAAACGCAACAGTTTATATCTGAATTACTTTTCTACATTTAGCGTTTTCGATATTCAAAATTCAGAAAACTATGTTTTTCATTGCAAGAACTCGCGTCAATTATACAAAAGTAGCTAGAAGCAGCTAATCTTAATTTTTTCATTTAATAATAGTTCCATCTACAATATCCGATAGCTCCGGTAGCAGAACTCTACAGGATTCATGAACTTTTCTCTACGTGTTTGAAATATTAAGTTGTAAGTTTCCGTTCATTCGGCCCCACTAAAGTCTAGACTCCGACCTTCTGACTATTACTCAAACTAACCCATGACTCAAAATTCACGGAAATTAAATTAAATTGTTCGCCTTTTGGCCAGCTTTTTGGGATTTGGCCCCACTGTGGAACAGTTGGAAGACACAGCTCGGCCCTGATCCTCTTTCATCCTCTAAAAAGAAATCCATGATTCAAATTACCTTTCAGAATATGGTTAGGACATCAAAATAGATGTCTCCACAAATTGTTTTCAATTTTTTCCCCTTTGTGTCTAATGTTATTATTATTATGAAATAGGGGGGTGAGGCCGGAGAACCGTCCCCTAAGCACCATGACCCAAAACATCTTTTATGATACCCCTGCCGTGATAGTTTCAGTCCATGTTCGCCCCTTTTTAGGAATGCTAATACCTCATTAGGGTCAATTCTCCAGACGTCTGATGGGGTTACAAAGCCCTTGCCCAGACATTTGCCGTGTTAGTTTCAGTCCATGTTCGCCCCTTTTTAGGAATGCTAATACCTCATTAGGGTCAGTTCTCCAGACGTCTGATGGGGTTACAAAGCCCTTGCCCAGACATTTGAGTTTTTGGCGAAAAAGTGCGTGTCTTATGTTACTGGGACATCTGTTTATTTACAATCCAAGTACTTTTGCAGCAAATACAAATTTCGTAATCACCCTGTCACTCATTCAGAATCGTATTTACCTCATTGCCTTCTCCCTCCACCTAGATAGGTGTCCCATATGATTTTTTTTTGTTTACCACGATAAGAAGAGAATGAACTGGCCCAATATAGTGAATTAATACGAGATTATACCCTGCATAACAACGAAAAAGCATGTGAATTTGAATGCAAAAAATTCTCATTGTATACTTGGAAATTTGGAATTACATTATGTACGTAAATACCTAGTTTTGTAAATAGGAACTAGAAATTAGTGAATAACTGATGTAGTAATAGTAAACACAAGGTTTGACTGTGTATAATTAACATTATAATTTTTGCAGTTTTTGTGTATTTTAAGTGCCAAAATAACTTGAATAATTTTTTGTATGTGCATACTAAATAATAACAGCAATCCTTATACCATATACCTAATATCATCAGCTCAATCGAAATACTAACTTTATACACATTATTAAGCCACTAGCATCAGTTCGATGTAATAACACACGCATTCATACGTAAAAATACTAATCTGGTTTGTTGCATTGTTATTGTTTTGAACTTATATCCTTACTGATTTTTGTGTGACTAATTAAAATATATTTAATTAAATAGGCCAATGCATTAGCCTGTCAAGGAAAGTACGTTGCAGGATCAATACCTTCGTTTGCTTCTCAAACTAGCCTGTTTGTAAAATCGCACGCTTATTAAGAAAAAGAAGCTCTCAGATTGAAACGAGCGTGCACATGTTAATTTTTATCAAAAAGAGAACCAACTACATACACATAAAAAGGACAAAGACTGAAATTTTCGTTACATATTGGATCAAGGAAAATTGGCAGCCGGCTTTTAGTAAAAAATAAAAAATAAAAACAAAATTATTTTATTTTTGTTTTGAATCAAATTAATATGCACGTAGTCATTTTTTTTATACTTTTTTAACATTTTTTTGGCATTTAAATAAATTTGTTTAAATTTGTTTGTTTGTTTGATTTTACAAAAAAAAATATATGTGTTATTAACTTCTTTATTTACAGCACTATTAAATTTTTTTTTTGTAATATTCATAAAATTCTTCTTAGTACCCACTACCTACATTTATAGTTCTAATTTTTCACTTACTATTTAACATAATTGTAGATAAACTTTTTATTTTTACAATTCCAAATTATCAAATACAAGAAAAAAACAACCGCCTCATCCGGTTTTTGAAGCCGGGACCTACCGCTTTCCTGAATTAAAAAAAAATACCTTCGTTGTGACCGTAAATCGTAATGGATAATTTTAAAAGTTTTGAACATATTTTGAATCTTAATTTACAATGTAATCAATTTCCAGTTGAATATTACTATCCAGTTGATAGTAATTACTTCCAACTCAATCAATATTTGTTACTGGATAATTTGTAGTTCAAATCAGTTTTTAATAGTAGGGGCGAGTATTAATACACTGGGGTAGCATAACTGATGATTGTTAAAAATCTTGTATCATTAAGATGAATTCAATGCATCCATTACGAGCGATAAAGCCACTAATTTGTTCGTGGTGTGCCGGATGGTCTGCCTTCAGTTGGTTGCTCGCATTATCAGTTTAGTTGTCTGCATTCAGATCAGAAAGTACTTTCTTAAAATATTGTTACGTGCAATAGAAAGAGACAACTGGTGACATCTACTGGCAATGGAGAGTAAACAACTTCGGGTTCGGAGAATCGATGATGGAATCTTCGGGAAGGTTCAGGAATTGAATGAATAGAAAATTCAAGAAGATTCTGGAATAGAACACTCCAGAATAATCTGGAGAGGTTCTAGGGTATAAACATAACAGTTGTCACCGCCAAAATAAAGAGTCTTGTCTTAGACATTGCAGTGTTAATAAGCGAAAGTAATAAACAGACGGAAGTGTTGTAACTGGATTGCGATAATTAAAGTTGAGTCGATAATTTGAAGGTTTATGAATTTTATAAGATTAGAGTGAAATAAAGAGCTTGTATATTAAATATTTAATATTGTGTTTTAAATAACAAACCAAAGGCCACGCCCGCAACAATATATTGTTACGAGCGTGGCCTTAATTCCTTATTCAAAACGCAATATTTCATATATCACTTGGAAGTTCTTTGTTTATTTAACTATACTGTTTACTTCTACAAATTCACCAACAATCACAAACAACTCTACTTTAATTATCGATAGTAGTGTACTTGCAATTATCGCAATTCAAATAGTTTACTACGTTCACTTCACTGTCTGAGCAAAGACTGCCTCCTAGCGGTGACTAGCGCGGTATTTAAGCTCTACAAATTGTCCTAGAATCTTACTGAATATTCCATTCTCGAAACATCGATTTTCCGAACCTAAAATTGTTTATGTCCGTGCTTTATAGATGTCACTTGCCCTTTCCTGCGATACGATTCTCCGAAAGTTGTTTATGTCCTTACTTAATTACTCATTTCACGCGAAGTACATATGTAGATGTCGCTTGTCGTTTTTCTATTGCACGTAACAGTATATGGCGATCACATCTAATTATTATTGTAGGCTCCATTTCATACTGGGTGAGCCCTTTAATTCCATAGAGTATGACCAGTCATGAACCAAAACTGTCACGCCGAATAATTTACACATAAGATTTTTTCAGTGAGTCGACACAATTTAAGTTAGGTTAGGTTTTACATCGGAGCTATCAATTTCAGAACCCGTTTTTGTTAGTTTATCCGCAAGCCAATTGATATTGATATAAATATAAGCTAGGTACCGAGCATATGGTCACCTTATGCCATACGGAAATCTCTTCTAGGCTCTCCTTGCACAACTGCACCAGCTTTGATTTCACCATCACAGCGTCCAACGCTTTAATGGCCGCCTGCATGCAAATATATAAATCCGATTCTTTACAGTCATATACAAGCTTTATCGCTTGGTGCATAGCTATCAACTCAGTCTGAAAGCCATAACATTTTTCCGTCAGTCTATATGTTTTGTTCCAGTAGCAGTTGTCGAAGTATACTCTCGAACCTGACATTGCACTCGTCTTCGAACCGTCCATTAAAATGGGGATGTCTGTTGCTAGAATTCTCTCAATGCAGTCTAATGCCCTCTCCTTCCACTAGCCCATTGCTTTAAGTCTTATTGCGTTGGTAACCACTAAATCTCTATAATGGAAGTCCATCGGCGGCAGATAAAGCATTACCTCCAATGCAACTGTAGGCACAAACATTCCACTCTCTGGATTTTCGACTGCTCATCCATATTATATTTATTCTTGAGTGCCGTTCACTAGACTATGCGGATCTGTAGCACATTTATCGTTCCACTTTGGTTTTTAAGTCGTCAAATAACGCCAAAGATTTTCTTACACTTGTAAAAGACCACCCTAAATGGTTAGCCCCTCTGGATAAGGTTAGGTTGATACTATTTATCTTGGAAAGTCTGAAATCTTGAGTTTGTATTTTCGTAGTGAAAGGCACAGGCTTTATTTTAGATGGATATATATTGAGTCTACTATTATTTACCCTATTATTAAGTTTACTTAGCGCTTATTCCAAGCTCAGGCGATACCCTATGATGCCAAGTACAGCATAGTAGGAAGGAGATAGGGAAAGGATTAGGGGACATGAGGAAAGTGGCGGAGGTGCCGATGTATGTCACTCTTGAACTTAAGGAGATAGGAGGCCTGAGGAAAAACAGAAGATGGTAGACTGCTCCACATTTGCACAGTTCGGGATAAGAAAGCATCACGGAATTTTACTGAACCGCCGAAAGTATCTTGAAGGGTGAGAGCATGTGCGCGACTTGCAGCGCGAGTATTGCGTACAAGAATTAATTTAGATCAAACTAGATATTTCATAGGAATATTGGCCATGCGTGTAGCCATAAATAGCGAAAATAGCGAAATACATCCAACATTGCGGCGGTGCTCGAGTGAGTCAATATCACAAGTTATTGCCAAAACGCCAATGAGGTTAAACGCTCTCTTTTTGACAATATCCAATGAAGCTAAGGCTGTACAGCCAGCCCTAGCCCAGATGTGTGAATTGTATTTCATTCTAGGTCTAAATAGGACTTGTAGAGGAGCGCTAGATTTGATGAGCTGAATTATATTTTACACCTTTTCAGAAATCCAAGACATTCGGATGATTCTTTGGCAACAGAGAAGATGTGGTCTGTCCAGCTTAACTTATTAGAAATATTAATGCCAATAATGCTAATAGTTGGCATTAGTTTGCGGGTTACCAAAATATGTTAGGTCATCTGCATAAGCAACCGTCGTATCTTGAACCCATCCACTGACATGTATACAAATTGACTGACTGATGTCCTGTTTTATGTGGCACCAGTTTTGATTTCAGAAAGTATGCTCTCACTGGGTGCGTTCACCGACAGAAAAATAGTGACATAATGTCACTACTGAGTGACTACGCGTTCACTTTACACAGCAAATGACAGATAGTCACTTCCTTTTACTTCCTCACGCGTTCACTGATACGGCCAAGAGTAAAAGGTAGCGCGCATTATTTCACTACCCGCATTTAGGATAGTAGATAAAGTTGTGCGATAATAAATTTGTGTTGTCAAAGTGACATTGATATGAAAATGGAAGCAGAAAATATATCAATATTTGTTGATGAGAACAATATGGCCTGAATGAAGGGCCAACAAGATTTTTTTTTTATAAATCAATTTCAATGCATTACTTTATTTCCTTGTAATGTCGAAAAAAGTTCATCTCCCAACGATAACGCTATTTGCAATTTGACGTTTATGTTTACTTTTAATTTAGTTTTTGTTTATTTTTTTTGTCATTTTTTTTTGTTCACAATAAAACGCTACAGGACGCTATCGTGTCAGTGAACACACCCACTGACATGCTACCAACTGTAGTAAACTGGCGTGAAATTAAAATTATTTCGGGATTTTATGTCAATGGATCCAATGGATTTACTTAAATATCTGTCAGTGGGTTTTGATTTACGGGATTCATTGAAAATATTTCGACTTTTTTTTATTTTTTAATTATGAGTCGAAGGAAGTGTTTTGTACAAGGATGTTTTAGAAGGACTTTTGTCATAGTTACTCTTGATTGAGAGTATTCGCACCGTAAAATCCAGGGTGATATTTCACTAGCCGTGATATATTAAACACAAAGTTCTCTATCTGGGCGGTGATTCTGATCTCTTTGTCGTAGCTTAGGCGTATATTTTAGTCACATATTTTGACATTTCACCTCAAATTTGTTGTAATTTTTTATACTAATTTATCCTTTTCATCAACCACAAAATAAATTAAAATGAATATGCAATGAATTAATGTCAGAATACACGCCTAAAAATACGACAAATTAGTCAACTGCTTCCGAGGTTGTGACAGAAATTTTATACTGTGCTAAATGGATATTCTACACCTAATTAGAGCAATACAAGTGCTTAAATTCGAAATAATATTTTGAGTTTGTTATGTGAAGTGTCATTTTTAGTTCATTCTACGTAATACAGGCTTGCTGAATTGAATAAAAACACGAAAAAATCAGTAGAAAAGTTCCTTTCGTTTAGGCATATATTTTGACATTAAAGTACGACAAAAGATCAGAATCACCCTCCAGTAGGGTGATTCTGTGGGTTTTGTCGAACTTGAATGTCAAAATAATCGACTAAATGAAATGAACATTTCTACTGATTTTTTCGTGTTTTTATTCAGTTCAGCAAGCCTTGCATGACGTAGAATGAACTGAAAATGACACTTCACATTACAAATTCAAAATATTATTTCGAATTTAAGCACTTGTATTGCTCTAATTAGGTGTAGAATTTCCATTTACCAGTGTAAAATTTTTGTCACAACCTCTGGGAGCAGTTGACAAATTTGTCGATTATCTAGTCGTGTTTTTTGACGATTATTCATCGAAAATTCATTATAGTTCATTTTGTGGTATATAATAGTGAAGACACAAAATGAACTATGTTAAAAGAAAAAACTCGACAAAATATGTCAAAATTCACGACTAAATAGAACGACAAAGAGCACAGAATCACCCTACTGGTCTGGGACATGTTGCGAAAGTATGAAACAAAATTCCGCGAAGTCTTTCATAGTGTTGCAATCGAAACTATTTAGAGGGCAATAAGCAGCTGCAAGCACACATTTCTTTGCCCTAATATCAATGTAAAAAATTTAAGAATTTAAAGACACAACGATTTTAGCTTTAAGGCAGTCCTTCACATATATTACAATGAAAATTTCTAATAACTAAAATAGAGTTTATTAATTTGGTCAGGGTAATCAGATTCCTCAACATTCCTAGGCGACTTTATACTGCATTCTGGGCTTGATGTTTTCTTTTTGCCTTTTGAATATTGCTTCTCTGCGATTTTATAAAATTACTGCTTAAATTGCATGAAATTGATAGGCGTAATTTTATTTAACATGTTTTCTCGTAGCCTGTCTCCCAGCGATATTCTTTTGGATCTTAGAATATAGAGAATACAGGAAGTCTGATAAGCCAAATTTAGCGTAGTCAAACTCTGGTTGTGTTAGCATCTGTTGCCGCTATAGTCAAAGCTCAGTACAGCCGTATAGTAGAATCAATATAGAGAGCGGGGCAACAAGATATATGGTTGAAAATAATGCGTTTGCTCCCACCGAAAAGGTTCTTATTCGCCAACGCCAAGGAATTTCTCAGCTGTCATAAACGTAAACAAATCTCGGTGGAGGGAGGATTTTTTCGATATTTCATCGCTTTTGTTTTGTATTTTTAATTTAATTTAATATAAAAAAGTGTGTAAGGTACACAAAATATTATTTTATAACTGTACTTGCCTAAAAAATGATTTCCCACGTCGTACCTTGGTGTTGTTGTGGCAATTTTTCACCGAACACTTTATTCTGAAATTACATGAACATCACTTAGAAATTTATCACTATAATATCAACGGATAATTACTTACATTCTTTACTTTATTTTTACACTATTTTTAAATAATTTTTCATAAGTTTTAAATTACATTTAAATAGTTGCAAATCTTTTGCAAATTAAACAAAATTCTTTTGACAGCTAAACATAGATTTGTCTCTTTCTTCAATATAATGCTGAGCTACTTCACGGCACGCTGAAAAATCCACGCTCATGCAGACGAATTTTACAGGTACCAACACTTCCTAGGGTCTGTTCTCGTCGGCGACTGCAGTCGACTTTAATGAAAAAGACTGCAGTCAAATTAACTCGGCCTGGAGAATGTGTTAGTAAACGTCAAAGAGGTAAAAAAGGAAATGGACCCCAGACGAGAAACTTGTGCTTCGATTATTAATTATTCGTTTTAGCTTCCTCGTACCCTAAAAAAAAACTCTGAAATTAAAATCTTTTATGAGATTTGTTACATTTTTAGGTCTTATCTGATTCATCAATCACCATAAAATTTGTTCATCCATTTCCATTTTGAAAAACATTCCTATTTCCTTGCGCGAGTTAACTGACTTCCACCTCAAGAGCACGAAGTTAAATGACTCAAGTCGACTGCAGTCAAATTAACTAGACGACTTGAACGCAATTTGGTGTATATGAGCACTCCCTAAAATGCCCCGTCCGCCTACACATACAATTAAAAGAGCCGTGTCCATGTACACTTCTGAGTGCAACCAGAACGACATTTACTGAGTCAAATTGACTAAAGTCGACTGCAGTCGCCGACGTGAACACAGCCCTGTTGTCTCTATATTCTAAGTTTTGGTTATTCATCATGACTGACATTGACATGTATATAAATAAATTCAATTGCTTGAAATAATAATGTCAGTGATGAACTGGTCATTACTAAGTTTCCAGTTCTCCAAATACCGCTGATCCTCAAGCAATTTCCCGTTCCCAATCGTTACAGTTTAGTGGGAAAGTATGCTCTCACGGATAGAGACAGGAATATGAAAGTGGTGCCATTTGCTTTCATGCATTTTTGGTTCAACGAGCAGTCCATTGCAGTCAGTGTGCCCATCCTCCTTTAATGTAACAAAGGATATATTCCATAACCAGAATCCATAGCAGAGGAAATATGACGTTTGTAATTTTTCTTAGTATACATGTCGAAGTCACTTTTATAGAAATTAGTCATTTTGGATCTGTCAGCTTGACTCTGAACAGAATCAAGAAATTAGTTTCTTTGAAATGATTCACCGCTGCCGTATTGAATCTAGTTTTTAAACTTTTGATTGCATAATCCATTATTTCAAAAAATAATGCCCGATGTCTTGAATGTATAAATCTAGGAGTACCTTCATCATATTGTTTGAAAATTTTGCTAGTACGTGCCAGAATAGGTTCATAAAAATTAAGACGTAGCCGTTTGCAAGGTTTCTTCGCAGAGATACTATTGAATCCATTCTTCCTTGTACTTTAAGATTCTCGGTTGCGGCTTTCACGAACGCTTTCGGGTCTATTTAGTTGAAATTGCGATAGTTCATTTACTTAAAACAGAGTAATTTTCACGTGACTGGTGGTACACACTGTGAGCATTTAACTACATTTGACAATACATTTTTATTACTACGCAAAGATTTTTCTGTAGATAAACAACAATGTTTGGTACATTTTGACAATGTTACCGCCAAAAATCGGTAAGAAAATTACGAATTAGGATAGCGCTACACCACAGTTCCGTCTCAGATTTTACTCTCAACTCTGGAAATCCTAAAAGGTAAAATCAGGAAAAAAAATCGTGTATTTCAGAAATATCGTTATCCATGGAAAATTTCGAAAGTGGTGTAAAAAAATTGTCCCAGTTCTTACAAAACGTGACTGAATATTTAGATATTAAAGCTGTCCTGTATGTATTAAAAAAAAAAATATTATTCGGCTACCTGCCCAGACTTTAGCTTTAATGTTGAAAGATTCAATTATTATCAAACCTCTCTAAAATATAATCGTGGGAATGCGTTTGAATTTATCAGAAAATGATTGGACTGTGTTCCATTACCCATCAATAAATAAACAGCAAAGCCGAGACAATTTCTAAAGCATAAAACAAATCTGTTTTTTGATCTCGTTAAATATTATTTGAAATTAATCAACCAAAATTTCCTAAGAGAGAACAACTTGAAAGGGAAACAAAAACAAGTTTTTTTTTGGTAGCGACTACTGACCCCGAGGAGATACATACCTATTTAGTCTTTAAGAATTTTCTGGTTGAACTCAATGCGTAGATTTGAACTTTGTAGGTAATCCACTCAAAAAAGTTGGTTTAAGTTTTACGTATACCCAACGCATAATATCCACAAGTATCAACATTTACGATGAAAATCCAACTCCGACACAATTGTAACAAATTAAATATTTCCATCAAACGAAACTTTCGCCCATCCTCTCGTTTTTCGTCCAAGATGTCAATGACTTAAGAAAAAGTAAATAATTTTCGGGGACACTAGTCCAACGACCTCCGCCAGAAATCACAATATTTCTCTTTTGCTCCTTACTGCCTATTGCCATTTTCGCTTTAAGTTGTTCTTTTATGGACGTGACAACGTCTATTTTATGGCAAGGACTTTCCATCAACAGGTAATAAAAATTCCTTTAAATCATTTATTATGTCGTAGAGTTCCGAGCCGTACCGTCATAATTTGAATAAAATAAGAGAACTAAGGTCATTAGACAGGAAATTAACAAAGTTAAGTCAGGTTATCTAAAGGTAAGAAGGATACGCATCTATTTATTTGCTCCCAGACCCCTCTAACATATATTTCCAAGAGAAGATTTCAAAACTTGGGAAACTTGGAACAGTTTCCATTTCATGAACATTTCGGGTATAATTCCGACAGTTTTTGTGTGAACGACCCCAAATGTACGACACGACAGTAATGGATACATTTATGTAACTTGATCATAAAAAAACTGCGTAAAATTCTCATTGTGGCAAATTATGTGCTCATTAACTAATGACACCGGGCGAAAATCTATACACAACAATAATTGACAATTACGACGACGACAATCTGAGGGAATCTATAAAGGGTCGTCGTTGTCGTCATCGTCGTCATTGTCGTCAATTGCTCATTTACCTGTGTAATTAAATTTCACTCAATTAACATGGAACCCTCTCTCAGTTTCTTTGGAAATCCCATTATGATTTTATGTGTGGCAATTTAGAAGATATTATTTCGGTGGAAGTAATTTAGGGTGAAATTCTCTGCGGATATTTATATATTTGCTGCGTACATAAATTATAGGTTTTTAATTAAACAGAAATGTGAAGCTATCTGTTGTCATATTTAGATTTGAGTTTTGTTCAACAAATAGTTTGCCTTCAACAGCTTCTGAACTATGAATTTGGAGAGTGTGGATGATGTGAAATCATATGTAGGTCATCATAGGCAAATGCATGATAATTGGATGGGGATAGGTAATTGGTGCAATTAATATTTGGTGGGTTATATCAGTTTTTATTATCTCGATAAAATCATCAGCTTTTTATGACAAAAATTGATTACTTTGATTTAAAATGTCATTTTTCTCTACTATTTGAAGACTGTTTGTGTAGATGTGACAGTAGATATAGGGAAAATTTGGCAACTCTTTCGTTGGGATGCCACAACAATTTTTCGTTTTCACTGGTTGGTTTTGTTAGATACATATAAATAGCTCAGGGGATACCAATAATAAAAATAATATAATCCAAAGCTCATAATGGCAGGAAGGATACAAGGAAAGGATTTTGATGACATTCAATTCAATTTATTAATCTTATACCCTAAACAGACTGTCTCCATATTGACTTAATTTTTAATTAAATGGAGTCAAATGTGCAGTGGTCACAAAAATGAAGTCCATCAACAATCCATTTGAATCATTTCGGTTCATTTTCAAATGGACCAAATTTTACTTCATTTTGTAAAATTGCATTAAAAGTGCCACCTACCGTAATTAAAATGAGCTGAATTTATTGAATAGTGGAAAGTTTTTCCAATAAAGTTAGCAGTGACGCCATGAAAGAAATTTATTTACCGCCTTCTTCTCTTTTTGGTCTCTTTCAACAACAAAAAATGTCTTCAACTAAACGCTTTGCAACTACAGTAAATACTCGCGAATTTTCTTGATAGCATTTAATTAAATTATTGAACTCTGCCATGATCTTTACTCACATTGAGGAACTATCAATGACATTCCAAATGAAATAATTTGCATCCATAGTTTGTCACCTCTTCATTTCCTTGAAATGACTGAATTTCAAATTACATAAGTCATTATGGGCACAGTCTGTCTAGCCCTTTACATCCGAACAAAAAAAGTTGCGTATATTTAAGAAAAAGTTGATTGAGGGCATTTCTATGGAGTATAAAAATAAAAAATCAAGAATTTTCAGTTTTCCAGAAAAGCTGCCGCCCTCACGATCGTGATACTTATTTATAATTTACAAGTCTCACAATAGTGAGTAAGTCTTTATCATTTAAGAATAAATTGAACCTTCTTCTAACTAATTATCTAACAAAAATCAATAAAATTCTCAAAATTAACAAAGTCAATCTTTGACAAACTTAAAATCATAGAACTAAAATTATTTCAACTTTTAGGAACAAAAAATAGATCACAAATTATTTTAAAATATAGTAAGAATAGCAAAAATTAACAAAGTTTACTAAATATTATGGTTTGAGGTGATTGAGATGACTTTCTTGTCTTGATGAAGGTACGGTAATATTCCATTTGCTGATCGAGAATGTCAACACCTCCCATGTGTTAGTTGTACTGTTGGATAATTTTAGGAGCCGCTACATCAATGTAACCTCTTTGTTTTTTATCCAACCGTTTGACGATAGTACCCGACGAGGATCCTGTACAGTTAGATGCCATGATCACGGACTTGTTGTCCCTCCATTTGACGATGACGGTCGAATCCCTAGTGTAGTGCTGACTTTCGCCGCGAATTATAGCCAAATCTTGTTTGAATTCGCAAGCGGCTCGGTCTGGGATGTGATTAAACATGATTGTACCAGTGCTGTGTATATTTCTCCGATTCATTTCTTCCGATAAAGGTACCGTAGTGAAAAAAAAAACGATCATGATACACACAACTTCCTGGAGGGACATTTCTTGTCAAATGGAGTATGACAGAAGGTCCCAGACCCAAAGACGTATCAGCAAACATTATATTAGCGCCTCTATAAATCTCGAAATCGGGCATCAGACCTTCGCTAGTAGTTAGAACAAAAATTTTGAGACCAACTGGTTGTGGTTTATTTTTAACGACCTGACGCAAAGAACATCGGCCAGTGAAATGCATCATCTGCTCATCTATGGAATAATCGGACGGAAACCTTTCCAGTTTGTTGCAGGTATCTTGAACCCGTTTGATTATCGGTTGTACCGTCCAAAGTAGATTGTTACTCTCAGTTTCAGTTGGCTGATCGTGATCAACTACATGAAGAGCATTGCGTAAAATTATAAATCGGTCGCGAACTATTGTGTCGGCAATAAGTTCAATCCTCATATTAGCTCACCAGTACATCGGCATTCGTGGGTATGAAAGGCATCCCATGAGAATATGCACACCAAACACTTAAGCTAATTGCGCTTTTATAGTTTTGAGTGCTTGGCCAGTCTTTCGCATGTGATATAAGTTTGTACACCGAGCAGTATCCTCGTAGAAACCTTCATCAAAATAATCATGAAAATATTCGGATGGTGTGCGAACTGTGTTTTTTGGTACGGTTACAGTATATTCATGTGGTTTATCGGTAAAAGGAGTATTCTTCCAGGTGTCTCCATGACCACGTTGCTGCAGATTTCGCTGAGTCGCCGTAGTACGAGAACGTCCCCTGCGTGACTGCAGTCGCTGCGAAGTAGTACACGAGACCTTCCTCTGCTTCTAATTTGTCGCGAAGTAGTACTATGAGAGCGTCCCCTATTTTGGGACGTTACCTGACTTAGACGTTTAGGTTCTATTTCATCACCTGAACTTTCAGAGCACTCGTCCACGCCCATAAGTTCAGCGAGAACACGCAGCTCTGTTTCTGAATCTTCTTCGTCGTGTCGTGTCTGACTTGGTTCCATCACCAAGGAGTTCCAAGATACGATCATCAGATATAGGAAGCACTAAAAAAAAACAACTACCTAGCCACAATACCAACTTTTAATCAATAAACAAAAAACTACGTTGAAATCAATTTGTAGGGTTACGACCGAAGGGCCACGACTGTGATACTTAAAGTTTAGGTACAACAAATTGTACAATCATGTTTAATTGTACCAAATTCGAAAATCACAATAGCAAAAATAGTTTGTACTGGGTCTTTCAAATTGAGTTTTTAAAAGTAAAAAGTAAATAAAGAAAAGACATAGAATTTGAATTGAAAAGGAAATTTTTTTTATTTATTTTTGAAATAGAATGTTTGCCGTTTATACTCTAAAAATGATATCTCCCATATGACCACCTCTTGCGTCTCTACAGTACCTGATTCTTTTATCAAAATTTTCAATCACATTCTGGCATAGTTGCGGCACTATCTCACCAATAGCTCCAATAATTTCTACTTTCTATGCTTCAACGTTTCGAGGATTATCCTTGTATACCTGAGCTTTCACATGGCCCCAGAGAAAGAAGTCTAACGGTGTCAAATCACAGGATCTTGAAGGCCAATTCACGTCACCGAATCTGAAAATAACATGGTTTGGAAACTTTGTACGCAGTGATTGCAAAGTTTCTCTGGCTGTATGACACGTAGCTCCATCTTGTTAAAACCACATGTTTTCAGTATCAATATTTTTCAGTTTCGGACATAAAAAAGTTGTGATCATGTCGCGATATCTGCTACCGTTAACGGTTATGGCTTTCCAACATCATTTTCGAAAAAGTACGGACCAATCACACCACCAGACCACAATGCACACTAAACAGTGACTCTTTGTGGATGCGTTCGCCTCTCTTGGATCACGCAAGGGTTTTCCTCTCCCCAAACATGGCAGCTTTGTTTATTAACGTAACCACACCGATCCCGAAATCTGCTTCGTCTGAAAAGATGATTAAAAAAAAAACAAAATCGTCGATTTGTTCCAATTGGCAAAGTTCCAACTCATGGAATGATCTTGTGGTAGCAATTCTTGTGTCAATTGAACTTTGTAGGCCTTCTACGCTAAATCTTTGTGCATAATACGCCATACAGTTGACTGAGAAAGTCCCAATTGTTGTGAAAGCCGGGAAATTGACGTGTTGGGGTCAGCTGCTTTCTCGATCTTGTACGGCACCAGCTTCGTGAAATTTCCGCACAATACGTATTACCAATTTGTTGCTCAGTTGTGTCGACTATAAACATCGCGTAATTTGCGAAATACATTTCTCACAGAACGACCATTTTCATAAAATAATTCAGTAATCTCAATACGTTGTTGTAATGTATACGACTCCATTTTTATAAATGGCAAACCGTCAGCTGTCAAAATGACATATAATATGGGTGCGTTCGATGTTTGAAGTGTGTTACATAGGCACTAAATTTGAAAGACCCGTTATTTCATTTGATTTATGTTTATATTGTAAAATAAAACAAAAACAATACTCAAAATATAAGAATAAACAATAAAACACGATACTTACACGTGCCACCGCTCGGATCAAAATACGCGGCCATCTTTTACCTCCCATTGTGACAAACTAACAACCCATTAGACGACTCGGGCCTCATTACGCTCAAGTACACATCTCTCACGATCGATCGTCGTCCGTTGCGCTCGCAAAAATGATTCCGCGCGGTCTTCAGAGTTTTTTAAAGTTACTGGCACTATCGTATACCGTCGGGTGTAAAGGTCTAGGGTATTAGGCCATAGTAAAATAAGATATAAATCTTTTACCTGTACGGAATAATATTGAGGAAAAATAAAGAACAATAATAATAATAACAAGTGTAATCATAATACAGAATATTGACTATGGAACTATGAAATTATGTAGCCTAAGCTAAAATATACACTAAATACTAATACTAATATATAATTAGAGTAGAAAAACATAGCGGAAAAGAAACATTTGACAGCTAATGGAAAATTAAAGTGAAAAAAAAGAGATCAGAAAAAAAGACAAAAAAAAGAAGAAAATAAAATAAAGTGAATACATTATAAATTGAGAGAAAATTGTAAAACTTCAGGTGTAGAGTCGAGATCGGAGGAAAAGTTACATAACTTTATGAGGTTAGATTGTCATGAAGGATATATTGGGTAATAAGTTTCCGAAAGACACCCATCGAGCGCTTTCGTTGCAAATCAGCAGGAAGTATGTTCCACACACGAACTGTTCGAACGAAGAAAGAGCACTCCAGAATGGAATGTCTGTATCGAGATATCAGAATGATCGAGTTTCTAGAAGATCGCATGAATACAAGCTCATTGTACAAATAGGTGGGATTTTTCAAGTAAATAAGTTTATGGTGGAATAATAAAGCCTTGCGAACCAGAACAAAATTCAAAGAGCAGCCAAGTAGAGTGTGCCTATGTGGAGAAATATGGTCAAAGCGTTGGATCCCAAAAAGAGGATACTAGCCGATAGTCAAAGTCTGCGGAGACCAGTATAGATTTGACGAACGACACTATTGATATGGTTACAGCACGTCATCGAGGTAGATATTGAATTGAACTACCAGGCTCCTCACCGATTCAATATATCGCAAAATTTTCAAATTCAAAAAGACTGGAGGCAGATCATTAGCATCGATAGTCCCACTAAACAGCGCCATCGATTGGTATTTATCAAGATTAAGAACCCAATGATTCTCCTCGGACCAAATTAACGCCGTAAGTAAATTGAAATTGATGCGGTCCGCACAATCGTCAATGAGGCCTAAAGGGCCCAAATATAGCTGAACATAAACCGCATACAAGTGAATACTGAAATTTTCAATAACATCTGGGAGGTTATTATTGTAACTACAGAACAATATTGGATCCCTGGCGGACGCCACATGTTTACAACAGGGCATCAGATAAAGAACCATCTATCCGACAGGAAAGCTAACGGCAGACGAAGACAAATTAAACTTATTTGACAATTTAGACAGCAATTTAGCGTGGCTAACACTATCAAAAGCCTTAGAGAAGTCCAGCAAGGCCAACAGACACAATTCATTATCGTCCAAAGCCCTGAGAATATCAGTCGGTACCTTAAGGAGAGCAGTTTCACAGCACGAAAACCCGATTTCCAGTTGGTTAAGTACTCTGTAAATATTCGATTATTTAAAGGAACATGACTTTTTCAAGAACTTTAGAGAGGAAGCATAATAGGCTAATCGGCCTGAAGCCATTCAAATCGGCAGGGAAACTTTTCTTAACTATCGGAATCACAGTAACGATTTTCCAGAGAGAGGGAAACTCTGATGTAATAAGACGAGTATTAAATAAATGTAAGAGCGCAGAAGGAATCCAGGGCGGAATATATTTGAAGAATTTGGAGGGGGGGGGGGGGTGATTTCATCCGGCCCGACAGCATGAGATTTGATAAATTCCTTAATAATTTAAGCTATCTGACCATGTCTGAAAACTACCAGGTGTATCATAGCATAGATGGCACAACAATTAGATGTCGCATGCCGTACCAAAAAAGTATACAAAATTTATATGGCTAGGTGGTAAATTTTTTCGTACCTGAAGTGTTAAGGAAGCGATCAAATGTATACAAAACTGCTACTATAAAAACATTTGCTTTCGTCAAACTCTAAAACATGTTATGCACTACCCATTTCACAATCTGTATGCTCTGCTCTAGTATGCCATGCGACATCTAGCCCTTGTGCCATCTATGATCATAGACTGATGAAAGCTGAGAATTAGGAGCCTGGATTAACATCGATTAACCTGAATAATCCTTCCCAAAAATAACAGCCTTTTCAGATTATTCCAGAGCTCCATATTAAACTTTCAATGGAAGTAATGACGTTTAGCAGCTCGAATCCTAGAGTTCATGACAAGAGTGACGGAGGTGCTGATGTATGCTAGTGTTGAACCTTCACAGATTGTGAGCCCGAGGAAAAACAGATGATGGTAGACTGTTCCATATTCGCCCAGTTCGGGATAAAGAAAAAAGTATCTCGAAATATTACTATAGGTACGGCCCAAAGTACATATTTTAAAGGGTGAAAGGATTAGTGAAGCTTTTAGAGCGAGTATTGCGTTCAGGTATTAATTTACAAGGGATCAGACTAGAACTCTTATTTTTAATGATTCTAAATTAAATTATGAATACAAGAGAACAAAACAATCGCATCATCCGGTTTTTAAGTCAGAATCTTCCACTTTCCGAGCCAGTTCTCTTACTCTGAGCCAACGAGACAGATGCTTTTTTCCTCTTGTATTTCTTACGTTTAATTAGCCTAACAAGCCACAATTTTTGTAATTTTATTTATTTTTATATTGTCCCAGCCGGGACTTTCCGCTCCAAAAACCGGACGAGACGGTTGTTTTTGTCTCTTGTATTTATAATAAATTCTTCCATTTCCATATATCGCCGATTGTAAAAATGATGAGTTCGAGTCCCATATGAGACAAAATAAATAAAATTTCATCAGACTAGATATTTCATGGGGACATTGAGGACATTTCATGGAGCAAAAGGCATCCAACATTGCGGTGGGGATCGAGTGAGTCGATATGACAAGTTATTGCCGAATCGCCAATTAGGTTGAAGGTTGTCTTTTTGATAATCTCCAAGGAAGCTAAGGCTGTGCGACCAGCCTCGGCCCATATATGGGAATTGTATTCCATTCGAGGTCTGATATAGAACTTGTAGAGGAGCGCTAGATTAAACAAATTTTTTTTTGGCAACAAAGACGATTTCATTTATCCAGCTTAAATTACTCGAAATATTAATCGTAAGAATTCTTATTGACGGTGCGTGTATCGGAAATTAATGCTCCTTCAAAAGAAACGGGAGTGATAAAATAAAGATCATGTTTTAAAGATATGAGATAGCTCCTGAAGGTTGTTATTCAATGATGATGGTGTGGATGGGATTGGAAGTAAGGGAAAGCAGATCATCAATGAAAATTAAAAAGAGAGATGGAGAGATAACAGCCCTGAGGCATACCGGCATTTATAGAGTGAGATTCAGATGTAACGCCGTACTAGGCGACCAGATAAACAATTTTCAACCCATAATAGAAGACGAGGGGAGAGACCAAGTTCTTTAAGTTAGGATAAAAGGATTAAGAAAAGCAGTTCGAAAGTTACCAGCCGAATAAGACAAGTACAATAATTTGTGTAGAGGTTTAATGAAGGATGCGGGACAGCTTTTAATTAACAGGACGCGAGAAACCATCACGATCTGAACTTTTGGAAATGTTGAGATTCTTAAGGACTTTGAACACATCTCTCGTACGTTATCTATATTGGTGGCAGACGAGTTATGATTTTCAAATCATGCACCCAAAATATTAGCTTTACTCAGCAACTCAACAACCACTCCATCATTGTTAAGTAGTCAGGGTATAGAACTAACTTGCTAAAATAAAAAAGCAAAAAAAGTACCTCGCACCAAAATCATCTTATCGTCTTAATGAACCGCATCAGGTCCACGTAAAGTAATTTTTTCAGGTCATCCACAGATAGAAGCTTGAGCCGGACAAGCGCCCAGAGAGTGCTCGGTTGTTTCAGGCTCTCATTTTAAGCCAGACAGAGACTTTTTGTTTTTTTGCAAGTTCTAAGAGGAAGTCAGTGAACCTCTTATTATGGCCATCAAGAAAAAGTTTCGTACACCTGCAAAGCTGCAAGTGCTTAGGTCCACGTATCGATGCTAATGCTTTGTACGAACATCCGCGTTGATGACAGTCCCTATCACCGAGGTGACAACTCCAGCTACAGGTTCTGGTCCAATGAAGATTGTCTGTCCACGCATTCCCCATTGTTATTCCCGTGAGCCAGGCTAGGGTACCCACTGTATCATACAGATTATCCAAAGACGTCCTGCAGCCCCCAGTAACTTAGATATTACCCATACCACAGCTATCAGAGCTGTCTGGCTGTATGAACAGATAGTAATGTCCGTCCCCTTGCTTTCCATATCAAGGGCTGCATTCGCTGCCCTTGCAATGATAAAGACCTCAGCCTGAAAAACAGTAATGAACTTTCCAAGTGAGAGCCCCCACCCAATGTCTGTCTCGAGGAAATGAACACCGACACCCCCCCCCCCCCCCCCCCCATTTGTGAGGAAACCGTCGATGAAAGTTTTTAGATCGAACCGAGGAAGGTGGGGGATCACCACATCTGACATGTACTCGTTGTATGTCTGGAATTTTTTAATTGCCCATTTTAACCAAATATGGCCGTTAGTCCTGTTTAATCCGCTTTTAAACTTTTATAAAAACATTTAAATCAAATATCATCATGTTGAAGGATATTTTTGGTCCCTGTGAACAGGATTCAACTTGGCTTTAATGTGCGCAAAAACAAACAAAAACAACTGTCAAACAATAACTGAGCGTCCAAAATGGCTGAAATTTTCAGATGTATCTTTGAGGTTTCAAGGTTTGCAATTGTAGTACCAGACTAGTTTAAACGAGTAACGCCATCTACGTTTTGAGGCTTAAAACTTGTCAGACTATAGCCGTCGTATTCGAATTTCTTTGAATAATACATATTTCATTAATGGTCATTTTTAGACTAGAAATACTCATTTTTTTCAATTTATTGATTTTACTTAATTTGATTTTTTCTTTCAGGCTAACGGCGACGCATCCTGTGGTAAATACGTAGCTGGAACAGTTGCCAGCGCTGGAGGTGATGCAAGTCTTTTCGTCGCTAATCACGCTTATTAGAGACTTCTGCGGATTTTTGTTAAGTATAACGAAACGTCAAGTGAAGTGTCATCCAGAACCACCGTGAGAATATCAGGGCAAATTGGTTAAATCAGTGTTAGTAATTACTTGAAACCACAACAAAATACCTAAATTATGAAACAAAAACAAACAAAAAATTGTTATATCGTACATATTTGATTATGTTATTTTACCGTTAATTTAAATATTAAATAAAATGATAAATTTAAATTGTATACGTATGCTTTTTACTTTAATGAGAGAAGAAGAAGATGACGATCGAATAATATTTTGTAGACAATGCAAAAAAAAAACCTTTATTGGAATTCCCTGGCCAGGTCGCGTTCATGTCCATGTTAGACAATAAATTCTTAATAAATAGCAGGCATGAATTAGTAAAATAACTAAGGAAAATCACAGCTAACACGAGATGAAATTCGGTAACAGTGGTGGCCGCCGAATGATGTCCCCAGTCATTGATTTGTATATAATTAATGCCCCAGTGTGAGACTCTGTCCTCCCTGCTATGATCTCTAATTGTTGATGATCGCCTACCAGAGCTAACCAACTTTGGTTATGATAATCAGGTATATGTCATCAGGGGCAAACACGATCAGGTAATCTCTGGCCAATTTCAGAATGTCTTTAAAACATAGTCCGCAACTTGTGCCAGATGATGGGACCTCCTGCCAATCCTGGCGAAATAATAGTCAATCCATTCACGATAAAAAAGAAGTTTAATTTACAAGCACCATCTGTTGAGGTCAAATATCTAGGCATTACCATGGATAGTAGACTAACTCGGGAATTCTCTTTTAAAAAGTCCAGGAGAAAGCTACAGCAGCAACATGAACATGCCGCAGGCTTTTTAGGAGGACCAAAAATTAAACGAAGTGGACAGATCAAGCTAGTTTACAAAAACTATAATGGCTTGCAGGAGTAACTAGTGTCATGTGTACCTGCCCGAATGCAGTCTTAGAGACTATACTGGATCTGTTTCCATTGCATCTGTATATTAAGAAAGAGACCATCCTCCGTGTAATAAGACTGCAGAGGGCAAATCCATTTAACACGGCCAGTGTGGTCGGCCTCATGAAAGTACTTGAAAAATGCATTGAGTAGGGAACCAGATGCTCAGCCCCATTTGAGACTTTAATAACGAAACGCTTTAAGTTTGAACCACCGCTTAAGGAGATCGTCAACAGTGGCATTCTGGTGACACGCCCTTGGAAAAAAGATCTCTTAAATGGTAAATGAAGGGATCCAAAATATAAGGCAGAGTGTCCGTGACCATATATGGGCCGAACTCTTGACTCGCTTAAGCATGCTACCATTTTCCAAGCAGAGATCCATGCTATAGAGCCCTGCGCTTGCGAAATCATTTATAAGAAAGAACATATATAATATCAGACAGCCAAACGGCAATCAATTCGTATACCTTTAATCGAAGCTGGCTTGGAACTGGCTTACTGTCTTAAAGCAACTAGCTGAAACAAAAAAAAACACGGGCGAGCTGATTTAAGTGCCAGGAGATGAAGGCATTAAGAGCAACGAGACTTTGTGTACTGGGCATGAGCTTATTTTTGGTAACCCAAGGGGGCACAAGTAAGGCTTGGGAGTACAGAATTAAGTTGGTACACTTGGAAAACATCCCGGGACAGAGGCAAGCGAAGAAATTCATTATACATTCGCAACAGACAACAAAAATATTTCTCACGCTCAGCAGGATCGAAGTAAGGTTTAAAACATTGCCCATTTAGCTACCATCTTAAGGGCATGTATGCACTGAGGGACGCGCACAGCACGCAATCTGCACACAAATTTAGTGGAATAGTACGTGTTCAGCTAGTGAGCTTTTTCGATGCTTGGAATACACCTTACATCCTAAGTTCATCCACCAGAAGAAGGACACAAAACAGGATTAGCATGCACTTGCAAGGTAACATTTTGGTGGATGCACCACTGATGTTGCGTCCGAGTAGACCGCATGTGTCCGCTAACTGCTGTGAATGATTGGTGCCAGATTTTATAGCATTCATACCATTTTGTTTCATTTTCCTCTTGTCTTTATAATTTACTACACTCGATCTCGATTTCCCAAATATGGACTGACTAGGAACATAGAAGGACACGCCTAAAAGTACGACAAATTAGTCTATTGCTTCCAAAGTTGTAACAAATATTATAAACTGTGATAAATCGATATTCTATACCAACTTAGAACAGAAATCCTTGTGATTTTACGTGAGCATCTGCCAAGTACGTCTTAATCTCACGGCATTCTTCATGCTCGGATTAGTTATCGATATTCAACGTCCTCATATATGTGCATAACAACGAGTATCGGTATGCCAATAGAGCATGACATGACAACAACTTATCCAATCCGGTGCTCCCATAAAAGGGCCATCCCAAATTGAGGTGAATAATTCCAATTATCCAGGGCTCATCAGCCTCGTGGTACCAAGTTAGCTAAAAGAGGGCTACCTATTTGGCTTGGCTTTTGTACAACATGATCATCAGACCATGAATACTCCCACTGGTATCACTATGCAAGATATCGTTTTTGTAGCGGGACTGGTTATTCGGTTCCGGCCTAGATCTTATTAGTAACGTCTAAAAAGAATTGTATCTAGCCTATACAGGCAACACAACCCTTCATAGGCGCTGTCAAAGGGGACCATGTGAAGGTTAAGATATGCCCGTATTCAAGACTGGTTTCGAGATTCACCATTTGGATCTTATAGCTACCATTTGTACTCAACTCATAAGGTCTACTAGCATACATGCATAACTTCCAATCATCAACCTCCGTAACTTCATTTCGTCTTCTTCGCCTCGTGTCATTGGAGCTATGTCTGAGATTTTATTATTCTGACTGTCATGAGCACTTAACTTCTGTGTATAATGACATCTTTGCCATTTATACCCTACCACCTCAAATCTCAAATTTCATTTCACTAAGGTATATTTGTCTCGCCGTGAGAAGTACAAATTCGTGCATATGGTATCTTTCACCCATACTACCCTACTATTTGTACCCTGGTGGGAGACGCCAAAGTGACCTTCTCTGCAACTGAAAACTCCGGTACTCCGTATCAACAATGTCATCCGTTATTTATTTATTTATTTGAATCAGTCTACCAAATATAATATTCATACAGACTTGCATAGCATTTTACGTAAACAAAAAGAATATTGAGATCTTTCTGCAGTTGTAAGCAATCGTTTAGAGAGTTTATTCTAACGAATAGTTTTAAATCATCCGGAAATATTAGGTATTTTGCAAAAACAAAGCAAGATGCTATATCATTAATGGAAAGCAGAAACAGTAGTGGACCTAACTGACTAGCCTGAGGAACTCCCGAGGTGACCGTCATTACATCAGTTATAATATTGCCAATCCTTACATATTGTTTGCGGTTATATAAATAGGAAACAATCCAGCTTAAAAAAGAGGTGTGGAAGCCTATATTTTTCAATTTATGAATGAGAAATTCTGATCTTATCAAATGCCTTCGAGATATCTGTATAAATAGTATCCACTTGAACACGACCTTCAAAGGCACTTATAGTATAGTTCGAAAATAATGTTACACATGATGACCTTCCCGTAATAAAGCCATGTTGCTCAGGGGCTATTTATTCCTTAACTAGAGAACTAAGCTTAGAGTTAACTATATAATCTAGTAATTTTGGTACGACTTTCATAACAGAGACTGGTCTGTAATTCTCTATAGTACTTTTAGAACCTGCCTTAAATATATGAGTGATTAATGAAATTTTCCACTCATCAAGAAAATACCGGGACTTAAGAATAGGTTAGAAATTTTGCATAAAGGATCGGCCAAAAAAACAGCGCTTTTTTTCAGTATCGAATGACATAACCCATCAGAATCTGGTCTTGTGGTAGAATCTGATCTTGTGGTGGAATCGAGATCATTGAGACTCTTCAAGACATCATCAGCATTAATCGATAAATGACCAACATCCAAAGGGGATGTATCAGTGTTAACGGGATATTCATGGTCCGATTCACTAAAAGATTCGTTAATATAATTTGAAGCAATAGGCAAAAAGATTGCAACTGGTTGCAAATCGAACGACTTATTAGAACCGTAATTTAAAACCTTAGGAAAAGAGAAAGTCGTACGCTTGGATTTAATAAAGGACCAATAGGTCTTTTTTTTTTATTTTTTAAAAAGAAGGCAGAGGACAGGTGACCCTATCCCAAAGCACGGAAGCCAAAGCGACCTATTGTACTGTCCTTTTATAAGGCCATTCACCAAAACCTTCCTGTCCTCTTAATGAAGCGCATCAAGTCTTGCTGAGGCTGGTTTTTCAGCTCATCCACAGATAGAAGGGCAGACCCTAGAGTATCCAGCCTGCACCGGGTGAAGGCTGGACACGCACACAAAACGTGTTCGGTTGTCTCGGGCTCTCCCTCCAGGCAGGACAGACACTCAGGGCTGTCAATAACTCCCATGTTTGTTACATGAGCGTGAAGTGAGCTGTGGCCGGTAATTATGCCAACCAAAGTTCCACATTGTTTCTTTTCGAGCTCCATGAGCAAATCGGACATATTCCCATGGGGCCCATCAAGAAACAGTTTTGTGCTGATGCTTTCTACGAACATCCGCTTTAATGAGAGACCCGATACTCGAGGTGGAAATGCCTACGGCGGGTTCCGGTCCGAGGAACGGAGAAACAGAGCCAGAGCCAGCCCTTTCATTCCTCATAATTCCCATGTGACCAGGAACCCACAGAAGGGACACCTTTTTGTGGATACATAGCTTATCCACAGAAGTACTGCAATCCCCCAGTAACTTAGATGTTATCCAAGGGATACTCAGAGCCATCAAGGCTGCATGACTATCCGAGAGGATATCAATGTCCTTCTCCTTGATTTGCATGTCAAGGGCTAACTTCGCTGCCATCGATATGCCGAAGACTTCAGCCTGGAAGACAGTGGTGTGTCTACCAAGTAAGTACTCTATTCCAATATTAGGCTCAGGGAAGTAGACACCCGCCCCAGCTCCCTTACATTTTTAGAGCGGACCGGGGAAGGCTCCATAAGGTACTTCCTTCAGTCCACGATTCCAGATGGTTTTCTAAGTGCAGCCCGTATGCCAGAGAGCAATGAGAAGAGCCAGTCCAGCCATCCTCCTAATATCCCCATGAGCGCAACCTGTACACATCCCTTTTGGCATCTGCCTGAATGACTAGATCCAGGGGTGGTAGATTGAGTAGGACCTCCAAAGCAGCAGTATCCGTAGATCGCATGGAGCCCGTAATGCCCAAGCAGGTGAGCCCTGTAGGCCTGCCAGCTTCCGGATCGCAGTCCCCACAAGCGTCCTCGGTCACCATACACAGGAGGCATATGTAAGCATGGGTCTAACGATCGAGGTGTACACCCAGTGCACGACCCCCGGTCTCTTGCCCCATGTGCAGACAAAGGTTCTCCTGCATTGTACCAAGACCCTCGTAGCTGCATGAACATTTTCCTCTATGTGCAATCCCCATGTCAGCTTCGAGTCGAGAAAGACTCCAAGATGCTTGACATGAGGAGAGAGTTGCAGAGTGTGTCCAAAAAGCTTTGGAAGAACAAAGTACCCAAGTTTACGTCTTCTGGAGAAGAGCACCAAGCTATTCTTTGGTGGGTTAACTGTCATATCATGACGGATACCTTACTATTAGAGCTAATGCTGTTTTCAATTGAACACACGTATTGACCATACAAATAT
The DNA here is from genome assembly GCA_963930735.1 of Dioctria linearis. NCBI lineage: Eukaryota > Metazoa > Arthropoda > Insecta > Diptera > Asilidae > Dioctria > Dioctria linearis. Next base: position 69,027,879 of record OZ005741.1, read on the forward strand.
CTATGCATAGGACCTCGTATTCCTTTATAAGAATATGAAACAACGCCTCATCAGCGCTGCTGCCAGTAGCCCTATATTTCAATCTTAAAAGACCGTTTACAAACCATTTTGGGTGATTATTACTACATTTAGATATTTTAGGATGCATGCATGGTGTTCGTCTTATGCATCTTTCCTCCTGGCAACATTGCGCTTCACATGCCTCCCCCCCCCCCCCCAACTTAAAACAATACAAGTGTTTAAATTCGAAATAATATTAATTTGAAATGTCAAGTATCATTTTCAGTTCATTCTACATAATGCAAGGACTGAATAAAAAAAAAAACAGTAGAAAAGTTCATTTAATTTTGTTATATGTATATTTTGACATTAAAGTACGACAAAAGATCAGCATCAACCCGCTGGGTTCATCATAATTTTGCAATGCATGAAAATTTGATTTTCGTTAAAAATTTCCGCTATATTATTGCACCCTCGAGCAATTGACTTTACCTGAGATGAACTCCACCCCAATCAAGAATAAATTTTAATAAAGAAAAATGATAATCTCCTGCCTCTATTACAGTCTTCTTTGATGGCCGAGCATCTTAATTAATTAGTATTTAATTAAAGACGATGTTTAGGTACAGTAAGTATAATATGAACAGAGCTCATTTAGCATTTTCTTTCTTTCCGAACAGAAGAGAAGGATCTCATTGACTTTCTATGGATGTTAATTATATTGTGTAATAATATATGTGGGACCGTGGTCAGCATCATTAATGGTCACAGCATGTTTCACGCCAATTTGCCAGTAATGGGAGTTTACTGTGTTCATCCGTAAATGTGATACCAGAAAAAAACATCCTCAGCATATTCTTTGTGAATGTCTAAAATCTTATTGGTGTATGATAAATCCTCTTTAATTCGATCCAAATATTTCGAATCAATTTTTTAATGGGTTTTTATTAGCGTATGTCAAAAAATGTCAAAAAATAATCATAATATAAGTGACAAAAATAATTAATAAGCATTTCACCTAGTAACGTATAATTATAATTCAATGCAATGCAGCTTAAAGTAGACCAGAATTTTTCAGTAAAATTGAACTTTTTTAGATTACTTACATGCAAGGTGATTTTGAATTGGTGGCCATAAATGAAACAGGAGAAGTGTTAGGAAGAAAAAGTTGTTTAGTGAGGCAAAGAATGGGCCCTTTGAGGCTTCCAAGAAAATGTAACGGTTATCGGGCGTTGTGGCGGGAAAATCGTTAAAATTTAACAAGCTTTAACATTCGTTGGAGAGATAAGCCAGTTTACTATCATCTGAGCTAAAAATCACCTTCATAGGTTGCACAATACGGAAGTTACAGGGTGTTAAGTGAAAAACTAGAATATTGTCTAATTACAGTCTGCAAATTCGTACCGATTGAGATTGCCCCCCCCCCCATCAGTGGCGGATTCAGGATTCTTGTGAGAGGGGGGGGCGCAACTATGGTTTAAAATTGGTACATGCTGAACACTGAACAAAAGTTAGAAAACACTCGCCACAACTCACAAATGTCAAAAGCAAAAAATTTATCATTTATAAGATACGAGTCGAACAGATTAGCAAGTGGCTACCACTCACAACGTAGAAAGCTGCTCAATGTTCTTTGACACTCCCGAAAGTCAAGTTAGATGTTAGATTATTTATTTTGTTTTGGTTTGTAAGTCGTGAAAGTGTCAAATTTCCCAATCATCCACAGCTCACTTCACGCTCATCTAACAAACATGGGAGTTGTTGACAGCCCTGCCTGTGTCTGTCCTACCTGTAGGAAGAGCCCGAGACAACCGAACACTTTTTGTGTGCGTGTCCGGCCTTCGCCTGGTGCAGGCTGGATACTCTAGGGTCTGCCCTTCTATCTGTGGATGAGTTGAAAAACCAGCCTCAGCAGGACTTGATGCGCTTCATTAAGAGGACAGGAAGGTTTTGGTGAATGGACTTATAGGAGGACAGTACAATAGGCCGCTTTGGCTTCCGTGCTTTGGGATAGGGTCACCTGTCCCCCTGCCTTCTTTTTAAAAAATAAAAAAAAGACCTATTGGTCCTTTATTAAATCCAAGCGAACGACTTCCTCTTTTCCTAAGGTTTTAAATTACGGTTCTAATAAGTCGTTCGATTTGCAACCAGTTGCAATCTTTTTGCCTATTACTTCAAATCTGTTTATATTAGCGAATCTTTTAGTCAGCATCTACTGATAACATGAAAACTGTGCTAGTCTTTTCCATCTAAGAAAAAGCAAAAACCTTTAACGTTGCTTGCCTCACCAGAGATGGTTGAAAATCTACAAAAAAAAAAAAATATGAATTACCTTCGCCTTATTCGACAAATTGTAAAGAGATGCTGTGAGATGTCAAAGAAATGTAGTATTTCTTTTCTATGAAATCACCAGGCTCATAGCTCGCAGGGAATTTCACATTCTGGGGATGCCGTGACATTTTCATATAAATAGATCTCTAATGATTGATTGATTGCTTCTGTCTATTTGTTACACATACGTATGGTAGGTATGCTGGAGAAAATTACGCCTTACGATTTGGATAGAATTCTCCGTTTGTATTGCAAACGTATATTCAGTGACTGACTGACATTGAAACTTAATAAAATCTCAGGGCTTACAATAAGATATACCTCAAGCGCCAACAGTGATTGACTATGAAAACGCACAGCTTGAATCTGTCAGATGGAGATTCTATGTTTATATTGTGTCGGCATTCAAAATCTGCTAAGTAAATGTTTTTACACAAGGTCTCATTAGCAGTTGAAAAGTGGCAAGTTAAATGAACTCTCATTCAGCCAAAAAATTATGATGAAGGCAAAACTTCATCATTCTGATTGATGTGTCTAAGCCCTGAGACAGTTGACTCAGAGCGAGAAACCTTGATAATTTTAGCTTAGACAAAAGTATTAAAGAGCTGCAGGATACACGTGTGTGCCTATATCTACTATATAATTGAAATAGAAATAGAAAAGAATTGAATCCATAATTATGTCATCATAGTTCCCCAGACAGAAATATTGACAGAGAAATATCTTTTCAAACTCTGTACTGGACTGAAATCGATTTGAGGATGTGAGAATATTTTTTTTCATAAAATTTTCATATAAATTTACAAACCTCTGCCATATGGCGTAGTTTTGGATTTTTGCCAGTTTGTTTTGATCTTTAAATTTTTGGCATTAATTGAGTCTTGTTGCAGCTGTAACGTTGCTCGCTTTCCTAAAATAATATTTCTATTCAGGTAATAGAGGTGAGTTTATGTTTATATTATTAGTTCGGCAATAAATTTCTGGAAGTTGACATTGATAATTGCCTCTTAAAGTGTGAATAAAATTTGTAAAATTAAAATTTGCGTGATGTTCGTTTATAAATTTTGGCCTGATTTTGTTTATTAACCTAAAACTTTGGCTGCGGTCTGTAAAATATCACATCCAAATTGAAATTCATTTTTGCAGATAGAGATAGCAGTCTTTTGGGTTTTTTTATGATTTAAATCCAATGCAGGTAGTGGCGTATTTAGGTGGAAATATTAGAGGGAACGAACATAGTAGCTGTCCAACCTTTAAGAAGGTCTATGTGGTAGTAGAAAAATCAAATCCACTCCAAATTTCTGTTTAATGCCTCTGTATCTGTACACAATCATATCCTGAGCTCTGGAAGTTGTATAAAAAGTCTGAAATCGATATTATTTCGTAGTTTATACGGCTGCATATCACTAATCACATTACATTTCTACACAAATATCTGGGAAACAAGTTATGCTTTAATTTAAAAATATTAATTCGTTGTTTTACACCAGCATAACGTGCCAAACATTAATTTTATTGATCTTCTTTTGTCACAACATGGAATCATCCATATTGCTGTTTTTTCTTTAAATCTCTGAAGTCTCATTAAATCTTGCCCTGTACCCATAGAGAGAAATGTGGTTCTATCATTGTATTTTACACTATAATTATATTTAACATCCAAAGATTATCTCTGACCCTTCTGAAATGTTATATTTTTTAGCACATTTGTTACAGATAGGTATAATCGAAATGATCTTATTTAGTTTATTGTCAATAAATATTTATTTCTTCAACCAATTCAATAGCAACACTATCAATAGTAACGTTAAGTCTTTCATTTGAGTTAATATCCACCATTCTTTTTTGCACTATTAAGCTTTAACTTATTCGTTTTTAACAATTTGCTAACATGGTTCTAGTCAAATTACTCCAACACTGATTAAAATTCACACTGTCACCTGTAATATGTAGGTAATGCCACTAAGCAACTAATAAATAGAGAACTTAGTTGCTTAGTGGTAATACTTACTTGTAGGTTTAATGCAATTTTATGATCTGGCTTGAATCTGCCAATAAACCTCCAGTGCTAAAACTGATTCAGGTATTGGTATGCATTTTTTTCTCTCCAGTGATAGAGGGTAGTAGTGGAATTAATAAGAAGCAATAAATTTGGGTTACATGGAAGAAAGTTTTTGAAATAAATAACGGTATTTAAGACATTTGTGTGTAAAAAAAATCAAAATTTTGGAAATATTTGAGAATAATTTAAAGATGCTTAATTAACAAATACAGAGGAATACACTTTTCGACAGCTACCAGCTACTATTCTTGGCTATTTAGTAAGCCAGCAATGACCAAAATCTACAGGGTGGTTCAAAAGTTATACTCATTTATTCCCATCAGGGTTCACGAATATTGGCGAAATCTTGAACTGGCCACAACTCCAAAAGAAAGGTTTCTAGGGGGGATGGGGGGAGGGGGTTTGTGGGACAATTGTTTGATTAGCTTACCTCAAGGAATCGCGTGGTATACCGGAAGGTATATTGATCTGAATCACCCTGTATATATATATACATATATATTACCCAAATAATGAATATAAATAAGAAACAACACTGCTTCCATGGGAGAACCTTGGGGTACATAAATTCATATTGGGTGAGATAAATTCGTTTATTTTAGACCTCTGCGCTTTGTTTGTTAGAAACGCTCGAAACCAATTCGCCTTTCTTCCTTTCACTCCGTACGAATCAAATTTGTCCATAACAATATTTATATCCACTGTCTTAAAAGAAGTCTTCATGTCTACAAAAATTTTATTTGACTATCAGAACTAGCTTAACGCAAGCTCGCTGTGGTGATACGTTTAATAAATAAACGGTCAACAATCCATGCTTATTAAATAGACCTTTTTTTTCAAACATGCTTAGCAGTGTTAACGACAAAATGCCCAGCCTTAATATTAACAGGAATGCACATGCGATTAATAGGTTCATACATCCCAAAGTTATTTAGAGAACAGAGTTCTTTAAAAGTATGTTCTTGTAGACCTTCAAGGAGAATGGAAGCGGTTACGTGAAAAATATGTGCGAAAAAAAAATCAGAGAAAAGTTGTAAAAAAGAAAGTTACTTTTGTATATATTTTTGAGAAAAGTTGTAATTTTTTCCCATTGTAGGACATTCTTGACCTTGCAAACGCGCCAAATGCCATCGGAAACCAACATCGAATTCTTATTCACCTACAACCTTCTGGATGATGATGTGCTTTCACTGACTTATGAGTCAATTTCAAGTAATTCAGTGGAAGCTGAATTAGATAGTAATAAAAATATTTCGGAGCTTGTTGAGATTCCAAGATCAGTGGCACCTAAACAAGGTACAAATCTAAAATATAAAGAATTCAGTGATTATATTTATTTATTTGAATCAGTCTACCTATAATAATCTTACAGACTTGCATAGCATTTTACGTAAATAAAGATTGCTCATTATTGCATTATAGAAGAACTAATAATTTTTTAAAGACAAAGCATTTTCAAAAATTATACTTTTCAATTTTTCTCTAGACATACAAATATACAATTAGATATTGGTGCATGATAGCCATAATTGGTTCTATGCTGAGGAGCATACAACAAATCTCCTGAACGTATCGGTCTTTCAGGAGCATATATATTAATTAATAATAGCAATCCGAACGATTTTATTCTAAACGAAAGTATATCTTTGACAAATATAGCACAGGAAGTTTCGCGACGAAGTTTCAGACTAGACAAACCAAGCAGTTTACATCTCACAGTATATGATGGTATGTTGTCATTTTGGTAATTTATTTTCCGCAGAACAAATCTAGTAAATGCCTTTTGAATGGATTCAATACGATCAATATGTACGTTATAATATGGACACCAAACAATGGATGCATATTCAAGAATGGATCTCACGATCGAAAAGTATAATGTCTTGAAAGTCTGAATGTTATGAAAGTCTTTGGAGTTCCGCTTAAGGAAACCTAAACAACGTCTTAATTTAATGATAATAGTGTTAATGTGAGGGGTAAACGCCAATTTAATGTCAAAAATAACACCTAAGTCCTTGATATCATTTGTTCGAGAAACTATAGCATGATTAATTTTATAATCAAACAAGAACGAACAAGAGATACGATGATAAGTAATAATTTTACATTTTGATATGTTAAGATATAACTTATTTTTAGAGCACCAATCAGAAAGTATATTGACGAATAGTTTTAAATCATCCGCAAATATTCGGCATTTGACAAAACCAAAGCAAGTTGCTATATCATTAATGAAAAGCAGAAACACTAGTGGACCTAAGTGACTAGCCTGAGGAACTCCCGAGGTGACCGTCATTACATCAGATATAATATTGCCAATCCTTACATATTGTTTGCGGTTATATAAATTGGAAACAATCCAGCTTAAAAAAGAGGAGTGGAAGCCTATATTTTTCATATGAATGAGAAATTCTGATCTCATCAAATGCCTTCGAGAAATCTGTATTAATAATATCCACTTGAACACGATCTTCACAAGCACTTGACACATTTTGGCGGAAAAATCGCTAAAATTTGAAAAAATTAGGATTTTTTTCCAATTTTTTTACTTTGACGTCCTATAACCTCCGACGGAAGGCTTATTGGGCATTCATTGGAAAGCTTAGACGGTTTGCTTCATTTGATACGAATCCCACTTAGGGTGTATATCAAGAAAGTTACAGGATGTAAAGTGGAAGAGTACTAAAAATCTTAAGCCTCTTAACGCCGAAACGACACGTTTTACCAACACTTTCACCTTATAAATTTTTGCTTGTCTCCACATCAGCTATCAAACTCTTGAGCTAGGTGCACCCATTATGAAACACCCTGTATACTGAAGATTTTTACCATGTTGTGTTTCTTGTTTGGTCCGCTTATTTCTTTATATTGTAGCTACCTATCTTAGTTCACATATAAAAAATTGTAATAAAATAACGGTTCTAGAAGCTTACTTTTCAAAAAGATGTCCCTTCACCTGAACAGATGTATACCAAATGCACCGAAAATTTGCGCCTTACTTCAAATTTCTGATGCCCTACCTTTAATTTGGTTCTAGCTATTGGCCTGACTCAATGCCGTATGCGCCAACATCTACGTAGACAAAATTATACCGCGCATCGGAGAATGGCATAAGACTAAAGTTCATCTTATACTTGAAAAATAACGATCCACTTTTTGCCGGACACTTGATGGTGATGTGTTTATTTCCAGTCTTCTCTTCGTGGAATGGAGAGATATTCGTTTTTTAAGTAGTCTCTTGAAAAAATTATTCTAAACTGTGGATTTACCACTACGAAAGGCATAACTAAGGCTGCTATAGCTGTTCGTCTCCTTGCAGGTGGAATAGGAATAAATACCAAATATGTTTGTATTAAAAGATATTTTCTTTTAGCAATATAAGCAGTACCTTAAAGTCAACAAGAGCCTCAGCTCAGGGGTTAGTGGTATTGGGAAACTTGATTTCGATATGCTGTTACGTACCAATAAAAACAATCTGTTCAACTATAAATCTATTCAATCGAGTGAAATTCAAAAACTTATTCCTTATTTCTTTAAAAAAATGAAAGTAGTCTCCTTGTAGTTCTTTCTTTTGAAATATGGAATTAACCCAAAACTATTTTGGTTTATAAGGCCGCTGGCGAATTCGGCCTATAGACACAATGTTATTTATTGCAGGACTTATGCGTTTTCGTTTTTTTTTAAATATTCTTCTAATTTTGGTTCCTGCTAATAATACTCCAACAACACTAACAATAAATATCAACTTCTCCATTTTTTTTACTTTTACATATGTAGGTTGAATTAGAGTTTCCAACTTTATTTTTGCACAAATATTGACAGAAACAGCAATAAATATAAAACACAAGGTGTTACTTCAAACGCATTTATTTGCGTATGATATTGTTAGTGCAATTCATTTTTCGTTCACTTTCCCTCTCTCTCGGTCTCTTTGTCTTTCCCTTCCTCTCTCACACTCACTCTCTTTGTCTTTATCTTTCTCTCTCTCTCCCCCTATATCTCTCTCTTTCCCCTGAATTAGGGACATACTTTCCCGGTTTCCTGAATGGCCAATACAGAAATTTCCTGCGAATCTTAGTCACCTGTGTAAAAAAATACAGTGTTTCAAGGGTATAAAGTGTTATGCCCTGTCGATTTAGCCCTAGATGGAATTTTCGTTTAGTGATGTTGGCACTTTCCGTAGTATTGGGAAGTGGGTGACTTATTTGTTAGGCACAACCGGCTAGACCAGTGATGGCAAACATTCTCAGCTCAGTGTATCAAAATTCAGGAAAAATCTAGCTTAACATTTAGAAATGTTCATAATTTGGTGCAGGTCTAGTAAAAAACAGTTATTATTTTTATATACAGTGTGTTTTCCTCTAGGAGGTCAATAGAGCAGGAGGTGATAATACTCACCTAGAAAAACCAAAAATTGTATGGCAGGGGGTGGGGTGGGCATAGGAGTTACAGGGTGATTAAGAAAAAAAGCTAGTTTTTCACAAAACACGCTGTATCTTAAAAAGTACTAGACGTGCGATCACAGTTAAGAGCTCTTTGTATGCAAAACTTCATGGCCTTTCTAACGATTGCTCAAATAGCCCCGTACCCCTGTTCTGAGGAGTTACGGGGGTTTAAACAAAAAAATTCTGATTTTTTGTTTTTTTTACTTTGACCTCTATTTTTTTTGCAAAACGGTCATTAACATGAACGGTTTTTTATAAAAACTATAAACTGCAGACTCTCCTTTTTAATTTCACCTAGTACACCCTATTTGCTATCTGTATCCCTTAAGGAGTTATTAGGTCTTAACCTATTCTTAAAGCAATTCTCAAACCTATTCTTAAAGATAGTTTGTTCCCTTAGTGGCTGAAAACACGTCATTTAAAAAAAATCGGATAATTTCGGTATGACCTAAATAAGTTTTGAGCTAATAACTGTGTTACGGCTGCAGATAGCACATACATAGGTATAAAAATCAAATTAAAGAGTAGAGTCCACAATTTACATTTTTTGTAAAAAATGATGTTAACTACCTATTTATAAAACAAAACAAAAAAAAAGATTTGAAAGTAAAAAAAAGGTAAGAAAATCCATTTAATATTACAAATGGAGCATGAATTAGTATTATGAACAAATTAAGAGTTGAACTTATTGAAGTTATTTCATACTTTGCTAATTTGAAGTTATATTAGAGTAGGGTATACATATGTATTTATATTGATTTAATTATAATTTCCTAATGTTTAACTTCTTTTTAGCTTTTACAAATACTTCTCGTTTCTGAGCTTACAACTAAAGTATAGATTATCTACATACATATCTTCATGGATTAAAAGATTCTCATCTTGGGGTACTTTGAATTATAAATTAAATTTAAAATATTCTACATATTTTTCCATCGACTCTATACAGACTTGTTTGTCAGTGAGTTTTTGTTGGTGATAAAAAGTGATTATAATCTCTTATCTTCTCCTTAATCTGTAGTCCTTATAAGAATCTATTTCCAATTGTGGACACAGACACACGCCCGATAATTTGGTAGTACTGCCTAATTTGAGTTTGCTTTACAAATTCAACCGTTTTTCGTAATTAATTATTATTTCGAAAAGCACGTATGTGCGTTACCAAAGCAAGACCAAAAGTACACAACTCATTGAATCAAAAAATTCTATCTAAAATCCCAAGAAACAATTATTTTCATCTCTGACAGATTGTAGTGAGAAATTTCATACACAAAAGTTGAAGGAAAAAATTTATAAACGAATGCCACGCCTCACGCATTTCACCTAGAAACCGCTTGGGATGGGATAAGATGGGATAACGGGTGAATGTGGGTATATCCTGTTATCCTTAACTGCTGTAAAAAGTATGCCAAAAAATATTAAAGCTAGTAGAGTTTTTTTTTCTCCTTGAATAATGTTATTTATTGGCAACATCCTTTAGTTGACCTCAATCAATGTATGTATATAGTCAAAGTCCCTATCACAATAAGGGCAAAAAGAGCACAACTAATACTTTCTAGGCAATCCCTTTTCAGGTGAACTAATTACAAACATATACGAACATTGTTGACATCAATAAATTATTTCTTCTGGTTAAGCAAACAAATTCCTTCCACAAGATTTGCAGTGCCTGTCTAGCACCTCAAACTGATATTTATTTGAATTGAAATCAAGCATTAGTGGTTAGCCAAGTAATTTACGCCTGTGAGACCAGAATCTCCCAAAACGGAATAACATGGAATAACTTGAAATAATACAAGGTATATTGACCTTTGACTCTATCTCCTGCAGATAGCAATCAGTTGAGTATTTGGGATTGCGTTCTTATATCCTTCATTACTACACGTACCCTGGATATATACGGAGTATATACACCGCAGGGATATGGAAAATGGGAGTCGAATTACGTTGTTTCCATGATATTATCCCCATTGGTGGAAGTGTGTCACATGAAACACGAACCTATACGGAAAATAAGTGTGAAATACCAAATCCTGGATGAGAAGGAAACTTTTCGTGATTCTGTTAAAAGGCTTTTTACACCCTTGCGGTAGAATTGGATAGGGAAACACAGATGCGATAAAAAAATATTCCAGAGTTTTCAAATGTGATTAATCAAGAATTCAACGACCCCAATGAGCTGTGAATAATTTGGATGTACATTCATACAAACATGATTGTATGAAATGCTCCTGTGTATGTATGGATAGGATAGGTAGATTGGGATTTTTTTTTATTTTGCTAAAAAATACGTCCCTGAATTTTTTTAACATTCTTCTCCTCACTATACCTATGACTCGAAGGATCATTGCCCTTTCTAAACAATATAGGATTTTTGTGATCGATAGTGAACCACTTTTGGGATTTTTTCTTCTTGTCTTCATGGAATTACAGATTCGATGTCTATCATTATTGAAGGAAGACATGCTGCGAGTTCTTGATTCGTCAGTCAAGCGACTAAATGTGGGGAGACTTTTCTGATTTCCAATGAAAGTTGAAAGTGTTGTGCTCTTGGAATATTAATGAAATGAAAGATTTTTAAGAAAAGTCAGTCAGGAGAATAGGTGAATTTATTACAAAGCACAGCAAATAAAATTAGATCAAGTGTACCATTACGACTTACGTAATGCACGTAGGCTCTTGCCTATCAAAATGACGGACGACAATAATAATTCTTTTGAAGAAATAGCTCCACAAATATTTATGTGACTTCCTTTCATTTCGGACTTTTCGAAATGGTCTGTCCGCCTGTGTGCACGATACCTTGAGAATGCGTATTCTTAGAGAGCTGAAATTTTGTACAAGGACTTTAAAAAAAAAAGTAAAATTAAGTTCGGAAATGAGACAAATCGGGCAACTCCTTCGTGGGGTTGCCATACAAAAATTTCGTTTTCCACTATATTCACACGGCACAATATGCTATCATACACTTAGCCCCGCCCATAAAAATCAAACTAATTTGACATTCGTCCAACTGCTTGACATACTGCGTGTCACCATCAAACAGGAACACACACGGTCAAATCTGCGTTACAACATCGTTGTCCTACTCGAGTTGGCCAACATGCGTTACCGTGTACGGGTCCCTTAACGCATTAATCATGGCTGAGTGAGCGCTATAAAAGTAAAGATAACAGTAAACTGCCCTGATATGTGTTACTTACTGTCCTGATGTTGGACAACATGCTTGATAAGTGTGTGTAGAATAACTTTCATGTGTGACACACCAAGTTGGACAACATGCTCGCCGTGTAGAGGCCGCTTTAGGCTGTGGTTACATTGTGAGAGATTTTGGGCGAACTTTCATCGCGCGAAAATAGACAACACTAGGCGACCAAGTCATCGCTTATTATCTCATTATCGTGCGAACAAAAGATATATCGACAGATGGTGTCATTCGTCGGCCTGAAATCTCTCACAATATGACCACAGCCTTATTTAAGGTCGAAGACGATCTAAACAAGTGGTATCTGGATAGATAAATATTTTTATGAATGCAGCTAGCCATACAACTGCTGTTGAATATGAAGTATAGATATAAAATAGATTATCTCCACGGTGTACGAGTTTTCTGTGTTATTTATCCGCATAGCCTAGTACTAAAGTCCGCGTTAAACTAAATTTTAGCGGGTCTCCAATATCGGGCCGTTCTTTTGCGGCTAAAATATGACAGCGGAGACTCAGAGAAAAAGATTTATTAAAAACAAGAAGAAGAAGCATTTTGCAATTTTTTTACGGAAATACAACGCGCGGTCATAATATTTCTAAAAGCAGGTAGTTAAAATTATTTGGAAATATTAAAAATATGAAAATAATAATAATATAATGTATAGGTACAATAAAAAAAAAATTAAGAATGATATTGAAAATACGGCCACGAGAAGAAATCCAATTCATCTGTACTTACAGCAAAGACGTGCAAACCTACGTTAACTACAAAAATCCGGTCAATAAATTTATCAAATCTCAGAACTCTGACAAAAAATATTTTTAGCACGCTAAAGAACGGTCAGTGGGGCTTCGTGTCAACCACATTTGTATATTTTTTTTCTGATTATCTAATATGCAGAAAAAATGTATTTTACACTGTGTCAAGGCAGCTAAATTAAATTTATGTTGAATTCGGTGTAATGAGTCTCTCCAGTCTGAAGATTTACAGTCGAGATAATAATAATCAATGTTTGTTCTGAAGAAAAAAGGTCCAGCAAATTCCTCAGAAAAAATTAATGGTTATCTGTCCAGACAAAACTTAGTCGAGCCGTCTTCGGCTACCAATAATGCACACGAATTTTGAAGAAATATGGCCGATTAAAATTCTTAGAAAAATTTGAATTCTTGCCTATAGTGAAAAAATTTTACATTGAAAAAATTCATGTCAATGGATTGGATTGGATTGAGAGAGTTTGCGGCCACGAGGAGTTCTTGAAACGTAGGCCACTGAAAGGCCCATTGTTTAATCATCCTTCAGACTTATGAGAAATTTCTCATACATAGGTACCCTTACCAAATTGAGTATTGGCCCCCACCTCAACCCACCTTACCGGCTACATTCAGCCCGTCCAGGAGGTATGAGCCAAGGAATCTGTAGCGCTTTTCTGAGAGAGCCGAAGAGTGACAAAGAAAGTGAGTCACCGTTTCGGATTCCTTACCGCAACCCCTGCATATAGGTACATAGGATCCTCAACAAGTCACTATCTACAGTGCATTCCCTTTTAATTGATATCGTTTATATCCAACATTTTATATTTTTATAGTATCATTCAATTATAACGAGGAAAAAAGCAGTCCAGTCCAGTGTACTGAATAAATATTATGTACCTATTAAGGAAATTTTCAAGATCTTATTGCATAAAACAGGATTGAATTGAAACGACAACGATATTTTCATTCGATTAACTGAAATTCTGGAGCAATTACACACGATTCATACATATGCAATTCTACAATCAATTCTTTATGTTTAATTAAAAAAAACTTTAAAGTATAAATTTTATTAATGATAGAAACTGATAGTCCTACTAAAAGTATTTAGGACACCAAAAGTTCAAGAGATGATGAACTTTGAATTGACACCAAGCTCCCGACATTGATGGAAATCCCTCAAGCGTCACAGAAACAACGAAATCTTAGCCATCTTGAAATCTGTCTGTCAATCTGTCTGTATCAACAGGAAAAATTTGCTTGTTTTAAATTACGTGAAAACATTCGCAAAAATGCCAACCAATTTCCAGATATAACAGGAGTGGAGAAAGAAAAAAAAAGGATCTCTTCCAGCAATTACGAAACAGTTTGAATATTTAGCAACACCATAGAATTTAATGAATGCAAACATGTAAACGATGGGATTGTGGTGTGTGTTAATGTTATTAAACTTTCTTTAAATCTTTAATCCTGTCTCCTTTCCTCCCTTCTGCTCCTCAAACTCCATCCCCTGTGCGTTCTATAAATTCCGTTAATCTATATTATATCACAGCAGTAGCGAAATATTTCTTTGGGAATGTTTTTGATGGAAGAATTCAGAAAATGGGAGTTGGGGTTTATGCGAGTACGTGGTACTATAAAAGAGGCGTTCTTGAGATATTTGAAGTAGGTGGAGAATGTGAAAATGTAGCTGAATGGTATAGGACAAAGAATCCTGTAGAGTTGTTACCTTTGCGAAAACATCGTGCATTAATTTCTTTGAGTTATGTACATGCACTTTATTTGAAAGTTTTGCCAAATGGAGCGTCTGCTGGCTGATCTTATATTTTCAGAGGATTGGATTATGTATACTATACATAATATGCAAAAAATGTATATGTATGGCAGCCCTACGAAAAAGTTGTCCGATTTTTCCCATTTTCGAACTGTAAAATGTTAATATAAGTATTTTACAGCTGTTGATCTCTTACCTATTAAAAGATAAAATGAAGATTCACTTAAAAGGTCAATAAAAGAAATATTCTAGGGAAAGGTCTCTAAAGAAAACGATACTTAAAAGGTATGGAAGAAACGCCAATAATTTTAAGAATTCTTCTCACATAAGATTAATTTTTATTGTCCTTAAATGGATGTGTAAGTTTAATGGCTATTGGACGACAGTCAACTTGATTAGATTAGGTTAGGTAAGGTTAAGCAAGAGGGGTGCCGCTAGAGATATCTAGTATGCATCACTTAGAGGTCCAGTGCGTCCATTGCGGCCCTTGTCCTCATAGGATAACTTTAAATCGCCCTGAATCTGAGCTCTTTGCTTTGCAGCTCCCTCAGACTTGAAAAGAAGTGGGTACCTAATAGCCTACGTCTTTTATTCATCAGAGCGGGAGAGCACTCACAAAGTACGTGTTGGATGGACTAGATTTCCTCCAAATCCTTACAGCTCCTGCAGGAATCTTCCGCCGCTATTCCCAGTCTCTTAGCATGGTCTCCTATAACCCCAAGACCCGTAATGATCCCTGCTAGATTTCTGGTATATGTTCTGCTGCCATTAAGCAGTTCTCTTCTCCTCTTCCTGTCATAAGCAGGTCACAATTACCTCGCAATACGGCAGGTATCCCTGCTGGTCCACCGGAGGTTTGCCTTTTGATAGGCGCCCCTGATGATTTCCTCATTTATTGCTCCGATTGGGATCCTCACATAAGCTACCACTGCGGAGCTATCGAGCTATCTAATTCAGGGCCCATTTGTGGCCAACTCATCAGCCATCTCGTTGTCTGGGATATCCTTGTGGCCAGGTACCTAGCATAGGATAATCTTGTTCTGTGTATAGTCATTTCCTTATAGCTGGTCTTGCATAAGTGCACCAATTTCAATTTAACTAGTACAGCATCCAGCGCCTTAATGGCCGCCTGGTTGTCAGTGTATATGCAGATATGTCCTGCGGAATCTCTGCATATAGATACCAAAATTGCCGCCTGGTAAATCGTCACTAGCTCTGCCTGAAAGACACTACATTTGTCCGGCAGTCTCTGAAATACACTCCAGCCTCTATGCCCGCACTCTTGGATCTATTCGTAAAAATAGAGATGTCGGATATTACCAGCATCTGATTCCCCTCCCAAACACTCCTGGTGAGCATCATCGCATTAGAAAACTTTATTAATACGAATTAGAAAAGAAAAAAGTCGTTGTAAGCAACCGCTAGAAATATATAATTTTTTAATTCACATTATCTGACTCGTTAGCCAGAATTTCTGCCTGTGAGGTGAATTAGAAATCTAAAATTGTGACATAAACTTTCTTTATCACATTTGCGAATTGCAATTTTTAATATTTTTACCGATAGCTTTCAGGTAAACGGTATGTAGATCATTGGTAAGTGTAGATAACTATCAAATAAAAAGTACCAACTGTACCTACTGATTTAATGTTATTTCGGGAGTTATACGCAGGTAAGGGACGGCTAATGCTCCCTTTTTGTAGGTTGTTACATGCAACTTTTATGCGCATATTCTGTGGCCTAATCTAATCGGTGAATGTATACCGTGGCGTAGCGTGGATGTCTGCCACCCGGTGCGAACCATAAATTTTCCGTCTCCCCCAAATTTTCGAACTAAACAAAAAAATCGGTGATACCCTGTCACTATTTCAAATGGATTCAAAATAAAATGTCTTTCTTAAATTAAAATTTCATTCAGCGTGTTTTTTGCAACGCAAACTATTTGATACACTCGTTAATTTGTACCTCTTATTTGATTGCCAAAATAGCTAGATTTTTTAATCTAAAATTTTAATCTTAAATAATTTTTAATCAGTTTCAATGTAGAGAAACTTCTCTCACAACTATCATTACTTATGGCAGCTGTGAGGAATATTGTCAGCATTATAAATACATTCAATAACTCTCCTTTAAGTTTGGAATTTTTAGACTCAAAAATAAACTTTAACAAACTCAGAATCAATAAGTTCTTTCTTAGGCCCAAAATACATCCACGGCCAAAGGCCACATGCCACTGGACGCACACCTTCAAAACCCTTGAGAATGTTTGACAAGCCATGAAACAGAAATCTATATGTGTGCGTGCGAGTCAGTTCTCTAAAATTTTCTTTATGATACTTATAGAAGAAAAATGACAACACTGATTTTATATAAGCTATAGAGCCTAAACTACTATCCATCCAGGAAAATAGCCTTCTAGTAATTTATAGCTTGGCTCCTTACCTTCCCAAAGGACACTCACTATATAAAATATTAAAATAGTTTTGATTTAAAACTAACCTTACCATTTTACGTTCAGTAACTCTCAGCTGAGTAATAATTCCATGAGTGTATGTACAACCGGAGGCCGAATCTGTAGGCAGCTACATTCGGTCGATATCTTCAACTCACGGCATGCCATGACGGCAGAGCGTCATATACAATGATTACTCAGCTGAGAGTTTTTGTTTGAGGAATCGTAGGCATTTGGTTCAAATAAATTTTTTTATATAATTTTGTTAGGAAAGGTATGAAAATTTTATTTCGATTCGAAAGATAAGAAAACAAGCTTAAGATTATCAGTATACCATTTTTCGGTATGAATAGTAGTTTAGGGCGGAGGAGCTATTCAAATCAAACTTTACTCAGTTTTACATAAGATCACTGCAAATATTTTAGAATGTTAGGACTTAGTTGGGGCCCTCATGTGGTAGTAAGGGAGTCTGTTTCATGGGTTGGAAAGCATTTTTCGAGGGTTGTGGCCGTGGCCGCGTAACTTGGCTTCAGGCCAAGCGCACGAACCTAAAGTGGGTTGTGGCCTGTGGCTTGAGGACGTGAATGTATTTTGGGCCTTACTATCTATTGTAGCTACGAAAACCCCTAGACGCCCGTACTCAAGTTTAAGCTCTTTTCTGTCAATATCCTGTGATGCTTGTTCAAGGTTGGATTCCTCATCATTTACGCCCAATACTAGTTCGGGCCTTAGGAAGCATATTTTTCGGCCACATTGTGGAACCTTTCTCGAATTTCAGCAGCTACTCTATGGAGTCAAGAAAACATTTTTCGTTTTAAATAGTTTATTTTATATTGGCACGAAGCATTGCTGAATTACTATTTGGTATCATCGATTTTGTATTCGAGTGAGGCGTTACTGGTTTTACACAGTCTTCGTATGTTATTAGTTTGTCAATGCCCATGGCCTAATGCTGCAGATGAAATTAGCTAGCTCCCCCGTCTGTGTCGCCTGGGTCCATTAAAGTAGAAAAAGTACCAAGGTAATGGCAAAAACTCTTCCATAATGAAATTCTCTTCCAAATCAGTGCATACGTCATTCAGGACATTCTTTTTTTACATTAATATTAAAATTATTTGGCTCGCGAAACTTCCTAAATATTTAATTTAACGGATGCCCTTCAACGTGAGTTGATTTATTTTATTAACTTTCATCTAACATGGAAATTCTTTTACTTTAGCTCATTTCATTTCTGTGAACGTATTTAAAATTTAATTTTGGATTCGTATTTTGTTGAAATTCATGAATTAAATAACTTTCGGAAAGAAGGAAAAACTTGAGTGCAACTTATAATTGAAAAAAACAAATCTGTCTGTTTTATTTATTTAGAATCCCTTCCTTCATGCATACATGCATATTACATCATGTATGTACGTCATATTTTAATGATTAATTCAGATTCTTATGTCAGCAAGTTTCTCAATAAAAACAAATATATCTAGAGGCTTTTTATCGTCGTATGTACACGTGCTATCGTAAACAGGACTGCTCTTGCCGTCATTAAGACAAAAATAAAAGTCTTCTTGATATCAAGATTAACGCGAAATTACATACATATTGAGAAAAATACAGCCGTTAAGAAGAAAATCAACGGCATACGGCGGATATAGCAAGATGCAGATATTATGGATTAAGCGTACATACATATGTATATAAATATGTGTTGTGTATATACTTAACGGTATTATGAAGATTAAGAAATTATTTCTGATTGCACGATTCTAAATAATTTATTTTTAATTAAAACCGGTTGATTTATGCATTAAGACTTATTTCTTATAGTTTCTAAAGAATACGTGTTCCGATGGGGCTTTGGGACCGTCTTTTTTGAAAAATGTAAAAAATTTCAATCTGAGATTTACACGATAAATACATTCCCGGAAAAATCGTTCAAAATGAAACGGTATTAAGGGAAATACAGATATCATACAAAATCGAAGGATATATTCAATTAATCTGTGAATCGTGTAAATCGATCTAAAGAAGATAAAGAAAAGTCGAAGAAATGTTCATCGTGTAAAATGCGATAAGGATTAACGAAAACAAAACAATGCGATGGTTCATCAATATTTAGAGATCATTTAATACTTATGTATTTTTTAAATTATAGGCATTCCTTTTTTTCGAGAAAATGTACACCCTGTGATTGTTTTTTAGCTCCTGTTGCTATGAGGGAGGGTGAACGGTGAGGGGGGAGGGTAATATCAACCGGTTAGGAGTTACAGGGCTATTAA
Source organism: Dioctria linearis (assembly GCA_963930735.1). Classification (NCBI taxonomy): domain Eukaryota; kingdom Metazoa; phylum Arthropoda; class Insecta; order Diptera; family Asilidae; genus Dioctria; species Dioctria linearis. The sequence continues at coordinate 69,047,176 of OZ005741.1, forward strand.
GAAAAAAACCTAGTTTTTTTTAAAAGTATTAATCTCACGGTCACAGTTAAGAGCTCATTGCATGCAGAACCTCATGGCCTTTCCAACGACTGCTCAACCATCCCCATTCTCCCCTCCTCAAAGGAGTTATGTGGTCTAAACAAAATATTTCGGACTTTTTTTGTTTACTTTGACCTACTTTACTATAACATAATATAGGGTAAAACACTCAGGTAGAAGCCCCGTTGCCAATTTCGAGCCCCTTCTTTGTTTTTTTCCTTAGTAATAAGCCTGAAGTGGAAATAACGGTTAAAATGCATTTTTTGTAAAATGACTTAATCATGCTTAATAATTTTCTTGTGCTTGAGAGTAAGTAGATAGCTAGTTTCATTTTGTTTCTGATCGTGAAAGTGAACGGTTCATGAAATAGTGGGTAGTGCTATTATTTTTGCTAAGGAGCCGAGTTTTTAATAATATTATTTCTTTGTCAAATTTGAGCCAGGGGCTCAAAACAAGGATTTTTGGAGTAATGTAGGAATTTTTGTACTACATATGCCAGGGCTATTTATATTCTTTAATTTACATAAAATTGAATTGTTTGTAGTTTTAAAAGAAATCAAACATTTTTGCACGTTCTATAAACAGGTTCCATAAAATTGTCAAAAAGCAAGACATATTCTGAAGATTAGCTACAATTAGCGCTTGAACGCATTCGAAATGGACTTTCTATTCATCAGGTATCCAAAACTTATAAAATTCCACGTGGTACCATTAAAAATCATCGATTACATAATCGTACAAAAAAGAACATAACAGGTCTTCCTTCTAATCAAACGAGAAGCAGCTAATTGCTCAGTGGTTGTTATTAAATCATGAGTAGGGATTTCACAGACGCAAATAAAATGTTCAAACATCTATTAAAGAATTCCTGGACAAAGCACCAAGGCTGAACCCATTCAAAAATAATATGCCAGGTGATAAATGGTATAAGGCTTTTTTAAAAGGCCACCCTATTCTTGCCATAAGGACACCAGAGCCAATAACTGATGCCTGTTCGAAGGTATCTGAGGACGACATTCGAAATTCGTTCCATTAGATTGAAGAATCTATTAATAAGAAAGGTTATCGAGAAATACTTAATTGTCCTGAGCGCGTGTTTAATGGTGACGAGAGCAACTTTTTGATGTGCCCGAAAAGTGGAAAAATTTTGGCACCGAATGAGATTTTGCTTATTTGCTTAGTATATAAAGTATCACATATAAATTATTTGTTCTTCTCACGGAACGTCTACGAAACAGATCGCTGTCAAGCTAAGGAGAACTTGACTGTAATGTTTTCTTTTTCCGCCAGTGGATATGTGGTCCCACCTATGATTAATTACCTCTACAAACGAATGCAAAGTGATATTTTATCCTCTTTACCTGATGGTATTAAATGGCAAAAGTACGACTCGGGTTGGATGACATCTGAAGTCTTCCTTCATTATGTAGAGCATGTCCTCTACACTGATTTGCAAGAGAAAGGTATCGAGTTTCCAATAATCTTGTTGGTAAATGGTCATCAGTTACATCTTACCTATTCTCTCTCGACTTTATGTGACAAGCTCCAAATAATTTTTATATGTCTATACCCGAACTCGACGAGAATACTACAGCTCGCCGATGTATCTGTTTTTAAACCTATTAAATATGGCTGCCAAAAGGCTATTCTCAAGTGGAGGAGTAATAATTTGGACAAAAAATGTACTCATACTTGAAACTGTCGTGGATACTTGTATCACAGTTGAGACGATCGTTAATGGATTTCGGACTTAAGTATGGTCTTTGCCCATTTAATGCAGATGCAATCGATTAGTCGAAATGCTTGGGTAAAACGACAAAAAAAAATGATATTACGCAGGAGTCAAATACTATAGACAATGTGCCAGGAGAGAAAAAAAGATGTAAACTACAAACGTTTTGTCGAAGTTGTTCGATACATCAGTGTGTACGTATTCAAATGACTTCCTTAAACTGTACGAAATTTATAAGGAGCTTTCAAATAATAAGGATGAGAAACAGGAATATCATGCCGTATTTATAGTTTTTCTTTGTTTTAAGGCCGGTTTTAATTTACGTTCATTGCAGGATTCTAATGAAATCGATTGGAATGGCATTTTTTTTAATGTGATGAGCTCGGAAATGCTTCTATTAATATTGAGGTCCTTTGTTTATGATATTTTATTTATTCTAAATTATTTAATTATGCTATCTAAGGTCTTGGAATAATATAAATAATATAAATGATCTGCCAGTAATCCTGCTAAATGATCCGAATGTGAAGATTTCAGACTTCTTACTTATACCTAAAACACCAGTCAGAAAAGGAGTAAAACAAACGGAGAGAAGAAGTTTTATTGTTTCCTCAACTCCTTTTCGACAATTAGAAGAAACAAAGATGGAAAAGAAATCTTTGAAGTCAAATTGAAAGAAGAACGGAAAACTAAAAGGGAAGAAAATAGAAAACAACGAGAAGAAAAGGCTGCTCAAATATTAAAAAGAAAAATTGAAAGAATACAAAATCAGACAAGAATCAATGCCAGGACTTTAAAGAAAAAACGAATAATAGACCTTCAAAAGGAAATATTGGCACCTTAGATGTTTCTACACGAATTGCTTTAAGGAAGCAAAAGCATGTCTGTGGTTTATTTTCTGAAAGTAATAAATTTGGCGAAACTAGTGAAAACATTAATAATATTAGCTGTGCTAACTTTGTAACGGCTACAAACGATGGTGTGGCATGCTCTCAGTGTTCCAAAGTTTTCCACAAAAGCTGCATAAATTATGTGAGCTTCAACATTTTTAATTGCTCTAAATGTTCTTAAAAATATTCATAAAAAGTAGAACATGTTATTGCTTCTCTGATGTAGTAGGTGCTTTATACATATGAAATACAAACTTAAAATATTAGCATGCGCACTACTTTTTAGGCATACAATGTGATGATTTTTTTCTGTTTATCCGTTATTTCCTTTTTTATATTTAAGAAATAGAAAATATTTTGTTATCAATTTATTTAATTTTGAGTTTTTGTTAGGCAAAAACGCCTTTAGTTTCAATAAACCTTCTTTTAAACTTATAAATTCGTTTTGGAAATAAGGGCTCGAAACTGGCAATGGCTTATAGCTCATAACTGGTCAAAGGGACTTGTTTCACAATTTCACCGTTTTTATAGTTATAGTCTATAAAAATAGTTATTTTTCCACCTGTTTTTTAATAACCTAATATTTAAATATATTAAAAACATAACAATTTCTTAAGCTAAGAGAGGTTTAAGCTTGTAGTAAGGGATAAAAGGTAAAACTTTCCTTACGGGTGCTCGGAACTGAGTATCTTACCCTACCTACTTTAAAATAAATTTTCTTTTATCAAAATTATAAACTGTAGACTCTCCTCCTTAAATTGACCTATTATAGCCCATAGGCCCATACCCCCCTTCTATCAGGAGCTACGAGCAAAATATTTCGAATTATTTTAATTTTTTATTTTTACTGCTTACTTTGACCTCTAGTTTTTTTTAAACGGTCATTTTTTTTACAAAAACTGTAAACTGTAAACTCTCCTCTTTAATTTGACCTATTATAGCTTGTGTGCAATCTGAAGCCGTTAAAGAGTTATTAGCTCAAAACCTATTCTGAAAGCTATTCTCAAACCTAAATTTATTTCCTTACTGACTGAAAACACGTCAGTTAAAAAAATATTGGCTGATTTCGGTATGACATGAATAGTTTTTGAGCTAATAATTCTTTAACAGGCTATAATAGATCAAATTAAAGAGGATAGTCGACAGTTTACAGTTTTTGTAAAAAAAAATAGTTAACGACCGTTTTGAAAAAAAAAAAAAACAAAAAAAATAGAGGTCAAAATAAACAGTAAAAAATTAAAATAATTCGAAATATTTTGCTTAGACATCCATAGTTCCTGAGAGAATGGGAATATAGGGCTGGTTGTGGAGTCGTTGAAAAGGACATGAAGTTTTGCATACAATGAGCTCTTACATGTGTGTGCCAAATACTTTTTAAAATACAGGATTTTTTGTGAAAAATTAGGTTTTTTTCTTAATCACCCTGCAACTCCTAAACGGTGGATATTGCCCTCGTCCTCTGCCATACTATTTTTTGTTTAGCTAAGTGAGCACTATCAGCTCCTGCTCTATTGAACTCCTAAGGGGAACACCCTGTAAAGAGGAAAGGAAATAAGTACTCGGTCTTAAAAATCACGATGCTTTATTTTACGTGCATAGATTTTTTTTTATTAAAATTAGTATTTTCCTGCATAATTTGTTTTTGAGTAGTTATTTTAGCCCCAAGGGTTCAAAAATAATATAAAAGTTATATGGTGATAAATTGAGAACACAGGACACGTTCTTCCTCTATCAACTGAATGTACATTGAAACATGAGATCGACTTCGAATACACAAAGGCGTATTAATGAGTCTTGATGTTGTAGTGTCCCATTTTAAAGTTGAGCGTTATATGTCATTTCTAGCAGACAATGAAAACAAAAAGATCTATGAGGCCTACAAAATAATTTATACCATGGATATACATGTGATTGCATTTTAAAAACAAAAGTTGTGTATTGAATTTTTCCCGATCAAAACTTCCCATAAGCTCCACTTAAACTTGCTGTTAAATTTGTTTAAAATAGCAGCGGAGCTTAGCAAAACATCAATCGCAAGTGGTAAACTGTCAAACATGTGTTACAAAATAGAGACAGCGTCCTGAAGATCGGCAAATTCATTGGAATGGTATCAAGGTTAGAATTATCTAAATTAACGAAATCTCGAGTAGTTCAAGGACATGAATTAGACTACCCAAGATCCAACTGGAGAAAGGTAACATACTCCAGTTTCTCAAGCTCTCCAATGCCATGCTTCCAATGTATGACTGAGCAAGTATAAAATTTGCTGATCTGCAAAATATATTGTACTATATATCCTTCTAGTAGTTTGGATGTAAGCTGATTCATTTTAACCTTTCTGTGGCTTATGGGTATACATGGTTCATGTGATTAGTTGTAAGTGTTTTGGTATATAATTCTGAAAGTAATTTTTCAGAATATACTTCATCACTATGAAAATAGGACTAGCTTTGGACCAATTGAAACATTTTTTTTATGAGTATAATCATACTATAATTACTTCTTTAAATTTATTAAGGTTTCATGTGTTAAGCTATCCTGACTACAGTGAAATCATATGTCAATTTTAAATCCGTCTTAACACTTCTCACAACAATTAGTAAAGATCTCTTCTGAATAAACACGAAACACACAAAAAATAACATGCATCCCTTTAAGATCATAGTTTATCATGGAAAAATATTCATTTCACCTATCCATTACGACTCATCTTTCATAGATCCTGAAATAGATCGGACAGAATAAAAAGAAAAACATCGAAAAACTACGGACTTCAACTTGGATGCCATATACTATGTACATCCGCAATTTTATTCGAACAAAACAAAAAATGGTAAATATCCTGATCAGAATATCTGAGCATCTCGTTCATCTCATCTTATCGTCTTTTTTTAAGTATTCTATCCTGCATCCAGCTACTGATCTTAATATCCGCTTCAACGAAAAAATAGGAAGCATCAGGAAGGCTACCAACATATCTCGTACGACCATCAATGCCATATTGTATGGCTGGATGACTAGACAGTAGAAGGCCTCCAGCAGTGTAACCATATGTTTCGGTGGTGATCATGAACATTATCGGATGCTGTGATCAGTATCGATCTGATTACCTAAAATATGTTCATGTATCATGTCCAGAGCTGTTCGAAGCCCAGCTGTGATATATTTAATAACTCAATTCAAAGTTTCTTCTTTTTGGCGATCAGCCAGCAGCCCGATGAGTTTACTGAACTTTTCCCCATCTTCTTAGACTGATCGCATCATCATCTGTTGAAAGGCATCCCTCCAGGTGCGAATATTGCATTACGGCTAGTGATATACACAGGTGATACCTTGTGCTGGGTAAGATCAGAATGAAGTAGGTAAGTAGTTATCTTTTGCGCAGTAAATTGATATCAGTTTTTGTGGCTGCTGATGTTTCTGTTATGGATGAGTCTTATAAAGAAATCATATTTTTACATATGTCACATAAAATGAGTTTTATTTTTTTTATGCTTGAGGGTCCACTATTATCAGCTCAGCTATCGGTTTATATTCTGTATGTGTGAAGTTCTGAAGATGGAAAAGGCATATGGTGGTAGGAGTTTTGTTAAAGGGTGGACAAAATTGATCGTTAACAACAATTGCGAATCGAATAAATTTACTTCAATTTTATATTCACTTTTGCGTAATTTCGAGTTATAGCATTCGAGATTATTCGAATCAGAATGAAGTTTCATGCTTTTAAAAAATTTTCCAACATTTTCTCATGCTGAATTTTATCTGTTTGATAAAAATTACCGAGAATTTTTCACAATTCTTAAATAAATACTTTTTGTAGAAAATAAAATGATTTACGTACTTCGGATCAAGATAGCTTTGAAGAACTAAAGACGAGTTGTTGGAGGGATTATTACGAGATGAGAATGATGATAGCCATTTTAGAAGGTTATACTAATACAATAATGACATTACTAGAAATATTTAGATTTATGGAACATGCTTTCAGTTAAGATATTAAGAATTTTTTTAAGGTGGAAGTATAGCAGCTGAAGAAATAACACTCATCGAGGAAGGAGATTATGTGAAACAAATTCAGTTAGAATCAGATATAATAATTTAGAAAAAATCGAAACTCGAATAATTGAAAAGGATACATATGCATCAAATAATGAGATTTTAATGACATTCCATTCACTGCAAACCCTATGAATAGGTTATTTGAGAAACTATCAACTTTTGGGGTTATCTTTAAAGCTGTTTCTGCGATATACATTGCTTTACAAAAATGTTTTGTCAATTGGATCTCATTCTTTCAGGATATTCCCATCCTTTCAGTTTGTTTTCGGGTTAAATTTATGCATAAATTATTTTATTGGTACCTACTGATTTCCAAATTTGGCCACTTCTAGCTTCTAGTAAAGGTCGGAGCTCCATTACTACTAAATTTAAGGATTGTATTAATGTTCCTTCTTCAAAAGCTGTCTTACATTAAAAGTTGCTATACGACTGTTTTTTGGTGGGATTATAATGGCGGCGATTTTATATTAAAAAAAAAACACTGAAAGAGTTTCCTTAGGTAATTTCCGTACTTCTCTATTGAGTCAGAGATAATGAGAAACTTATTAATATATGCAAAACAAAACTCGAAACTTTGGATAAATTCAAATCGTTGAAACTTGTGTTCCACAAAAGTCATTATACTGAAAACTCTATTCTACCTGTATATTCAGACTTCTGTAGTTAACGTATTGAAGAAGTTTGGGCCAACTGTTGCTCGATTGATGACAAATGCCCGGCTCGAGTTAATTTTAGAACACTTTTGTTTAATGCAATGCTTAATTTCTCGAGAGAAAGTCACCTAGGTTTTGTATAGAAATGAGATCTTTTGTTTTTGTAGGACCTTGCGTAGGACCTTGTCCTTCTGCTTAATCCTAGAATATATTTCTTTTATGATGTTACCAAAGCTCACAGATACCCTATGATGCCGTAGCACAGCCTTTGCAGGAATTGAAGATTATTGGGTTGTGTCAAGTAGGTGACGGTGCGCATTACGCTTGAATGTTTCTGGCTAATAGTTGGAGTGGGGGGGGGGGGGGAACAGATGATAGCAAACTGTTCCACATTCGAACTGTTGTGCTTATGAATGATTGACGGAATGTCACGGTACGGCCGAGTTTGACTTCAGGGGTATGAGGACGAGCTCGGGTTACAGCTCGTGTGGTGCGCATGGGAAGAATGTAATCACCATAGAAGTAGCGATAAAAGAGAGACAGACATCCGATATTACGTCGGTGCTCTATGGAATCAATAATTGCTATTGGTATGTCATCGTTAATAAGCCGGAATACCTTCTTTTGGACTTTTGTCTAATCCGTACAATGCAGTCCGTCCAGCACCGGCCCAAATTTGCGAATTATATTCTAATCTAGGCCTTATATGAGACTTGGAGATTTGCCCCAAGTCTGATGGAGTAAAATATTCCTTGCATCTTTGCAAGAAGCCAAGGCATTTCATCGCGTTTTTGGCAATATCAAAAATGTGATCGGACCAACTTAGATTGTTAGATATTTCTATGCCTAAGATGTTAACAGATGGTGAGTTCGAGATATCTTCTCCATCGACGGAAATGTGTTGAGCGGGTGTTGGAGTACGTTTAAGTGATAACTGACAACATTGCGTTTTGGAAGCATTAAACAAGACCCGACTCGCTCTGCCCCAAGCGAGTATTTTTGGGAGGTCATAGATTAGTGAACTGAACATGTGGCCTCGTTTTTTGGCTATAAGATTCGTACGAGAATCAGCTATAGAGTCGAACGAGTACACGAAATCAAGGGTGCTGTCGTTTGCAAAACTATGAATAGGATTGAAAGTGAGAGCTAGCAGAACATTAATGAAAATGAGGAAGAGAGTAGGATAGAGCACAGAGACTTGCGGTACACCGGCATGAATTATAAGATGGTCCGAAGTAATTATAATTCGAATTGAATGGCGAGAAAGAAAGCTTTCAATCCATTTTAAGAATAGAGAGTCTAGACGTAATGCCTGAAGTTTGGCTAAAAGACCAGGATGCCAGACTCTATCGAAGACCTTCGAGATATCTAATGCGATGATCTCAGATTCGCCAAAATTATGGAGACATTGATTCTAACGCTCGGTAAGGAATGTTAGTAAATCTCCAGTAGAGCGGTCAGCACGAAAACCGTATTGTCGCTAATAAGGTGATTAGTTTCTAGATGTTTCATCAATTGGGTGTTGATAAGTGTTTCAAAAACCTTCGAAAGAATCGAAGTAAGGGCAATTGGTCTATAATTTCAGGGATCGCCTGCCTCTCCTTTTTTGAATATTAACTGAACATGTGCAAGTTTCCATGCCAAAGAAAAGACTCCTGTCAAATAGGACAGGTGAAATAGGTTGCGTAGGGGTTTAGCTAAAGAAGAGGCACAGCACTTGAGTACCAGGGGCGAAATACCATCAGGCCCAGGAGCCTTAGGCACATCGAGACCTGCGAGCACTTTGAAGACTTCCCTCGTGCGGAAATGTAACGGTCTTTGCCTGTAATTGCATGTTGGTGGAGGACTCTGCGAAGAAGGTGGCAAGAAAGAATTCGCAACAAAGTTACCTGCAAACAAATTAGCTTTGTCCAATGATTCCGTGTACACATCCCCGTTGTGAATTAGGGGCGGTACTGAAGAACTGGTGAAGTTGTTCTTGACTTTCTAACAAGATATCAGAAAGTCTAACTACGCTTTCGACAAGTAAAGATTTTCTGTATAATGTTTTGGTCAAATTGGAACTTAGCTCGCTGAATAATGCATTTGCTGGTGTTACGTGCTTCTCTATAGATCTGTCTCCATTCCGCCGAATGGGAAAGTTTATATGCCTGATATGCAGCTCCTTTCTTTTTAATGGATGCATTACCGTCATTGTTAAACCAAGATGAATTTTTAGGTTTAATATTCTTTAAAACTGTGCGAAATAAAGCTGCACATCCCAAACCATAAGATGTTGATAATGGATTCAGAGCAACGCTCAACATCTCTCGAGGAAAAACACACAAACCGGTCTAACTCTCTTATGAATTTTTGAGTGAAGCCCAATCAGTTAAACGATTCGCTAAATACTTCAACATGTCTCCCCGCTGGACTTGTGGTTAAAGAATGTCTGAGTTACTGCATGTTGTGGACATTGAAATCGCCAGCAATAACGATTTCGGAAGTAGCAGATTTTATTAAAATATTTTCTATATTGGAGGATAGAGAATTAAATGAGCATACAGTGTCAACGTCGGACATATTGGGGCTGCGGTATAAAAAACAAAAATAAATGATGTGTTAATGAAGTTTAAATCTAATCCAAACGTAATTAAACTCTGGATTAGTTGAAGAAAATTCAGGGACAATGGAGAAAGGAACATCATTTCGAATGTACAGAGCGCCTCTGAGGTGAGAAGAGTGGTGATAGCCCGGTAAGCGAAACTGATTGATATCAGCATCAGAAGTAACCTTGGATTCATTTAGGTCCAAAACATCCGGTTTAGAAGAAGACAAATGTCAATACACCGAGAAATAATTACTTCGTAAGCCACGAATGTTGCAAAAATCAAAGCAAAATTCTTGCATAGTCCCAAATGAGCATAAGCGCACACCAATTTCAATTAAATGCTCGCGATTATTAATTTTTTTAATTTATTTAAATACTGCAAAATAATTAAACTTTATTCAGTAAACTCTGTTATTTGAGAAAATTTTATTTATATTTTTAACAAACAAAATCTTTAAAAACATGAAACACAAATGGCAAAAAATTAGAAAATAAATAAAACAAATAAATATGTTTTCTATAGTTTAGATAAAAATAATTTTAATTAAATAGGCTTTCTAAGGTAAAAAAAACTTTAACTTGTAATATATAAAAATAAATTGTAACTTGTACACTAAAACGAAATAAACGTTTTTAGGAACTTATTTTCTGTTGCATTCAGAGCAATTTAGAGCCTATGTATATTTCGGGCAGCAGAACCTCACTAGGGAATATTCACTGGAATGTCGATTTTGTTAGCTGCTCAAAAATTATGTAAAGATCGGTTGTCCTTTGTTTTAATGCTGGTCCGTTAACATTATGGAAATTATTTTTACACATTTTAAGTATCTAATTCATGTATCGATTCACGTTCACGATATCGTTTTTCATGAAGGATCTTCTACACATTGGCTTTATTTAGAAGCATGGCTATTGCAAATATGTACTACGTAGTACCCCATATTTATCATACCACATCAAAGCGGTCAATTTTTTATTTTGTGACTGCAACTTGAATGACCACACACATTTGATCATAAGTGAACAGAAATTTCTGTGCTATTGTATGACTGCAAGTATTATATCGGGTTTCTTGGATATTGGATCAATAGCAGGCTCATCGTACATGAATGATAGGAGGAGAATGGTTTGTCATGAAAGCTGAAGAGATTTCTTTTTTGTTGTGTTTAATTGCTACAGTGAAAGTTAAGTTTAATGATCCCGAAAGCAACTGCTCTGATAAAAGTACAGAATTAATCAACCTGCTGTTCTATTGCGATTAGTTCCATGTATATAATTCTTGTAAATAGTTTGCAACAATAACATCCAAGATATTCTGCAGTAGACGTATCACTACATATGGACACGAATCAAACATATATTTAGTGTTGACATAACATGCTAACACGATCTAAATTCAATATTTGGAAAATTTACTAGGCATGTACATTCGGAAGTGACATCGTCCTCTTACATAGGGGTCTGGTTTAAATAGATCCCTACATTGTTGAATAAAGGTTCTCCATATATTTAAGATCAGAAAAAATTGATCGTTTCTTCATTTACCTTAAGTGCTACAATCACTAAAAGGAAGACAGATCATATTAGGAATTTAAAGCGCTTTGAACTCATTGTAGTAATATTGCTAGATCCACATTTAAAGGATCAACGAGTTCTTTACACGGCAAGCATTTATTCTATCTTGCACCACACAAAATCAATAAGCTGAGAAGTATGCTCTTCTCTGGTCGGTGATATAGTAGAATTGTAGATTTTATATCTGCTTGTTTTGAACTGAATTTTCTGGTTAGTCCACATAAGTATTTCGTCGATCATATCTGAAGTAAAAGAATTTTCAAAAACATCCAAGGGTTTTATTAGGTTTTTGGTACTTTTATTAGATCCTGGAATAACATGGACTATTTTTCTGGCAGCGGCTCTATTTGAACCTCTTCTGAACGACTTCGGTTGGCATCCCAAAATACTATTATAATTCTTACTTCTTAAAACGAGTGTGCAAAGCGTTAAGATGAGACTTTCACAATCTGGCCGTGTTGTGTTTATTGATGAGACTATCGAGGTTGAAATACGACAAACAGGACTTGAACATGTGCTTGATAACAATACTCTGTCATCAGAATCTAATTCCTCAATTTCGAAATTATCCATATTTTCACTCTCAGCATCAGATAATTCTTCTACCCAAGACTCATTTGTACTTCATTGGAGACAATCTAAAGACAGATTAAACAGAAAAATAGATAAAACAAGCTCATTAATAAAAAACTTACATTCAATATTAATATTCATCTCTCAATTGTAAGGGTACGTGCACAACAAGGCGAGGCGAGTCGAGGCCAAGGCTATATCAAGAGTTGAAGAAATAAAATAATTGTACGCTGTACTATGAAAGTGTTTAGAACAACGCTGTGGCAAAGCGCAATATGGCGAGACACCTCGAGGTATCTCGCTCGAGAATGAAATAATTCTGTTTTTTCGCGAGGTGCAGCGCGCTAATTTTGATAACTGACATATTCTTATAGGGTTTTTCGTTGATATAATTGAATGGTTCTTTACTCATTCTCATATACTGTAAGAATGTATGAGGATCAGTATGTAAATCTTCATATATATGGATGGTGGAATTCCCCAAATTCTAATCGCTTGATATTGTGACCCCGTACACAAGCAAAACTGCAGAAAGGGCTGGACAAACAATAAATGATAAATTTTATATACTTAGAATGGAAATTTTGGCAGTTTTTTTAGATTATATTGAAGTCTTTCCTTAATATAATAGAAGGTTTCTATACTCATATTAATTTAACGCCTTATTGTGAACACTACACCTTGAGATGTTCCTTCACCTCGCCTAGCTCAACTGCCTAACCTCGCCTCGGTTCGCCTCGCCTCGTCTCTCTTCGTTTTGCACGTACCCTAACAAAGTGTCGTAACTCACAAACCAACAATCAGAGCTCGTCATAAAATCAGTGTCAGTCTCAGTTCATCCCACTCTGTCTTGGCACAAGTTCGCTTTTCGACATTTGCGCGGGGTCTTAAAATAAATGAAAACCCGGTTTTCGAACGGCCTCCCATGCGAATATTGGTATGCTAGGATTAATGTAAACTGTTTGTAATAAATCTTGTATTCATGGGCGTTTTTACACAAGTGGGGTCTTGTGTACTGTAGTTAATGGCGCCCCTCTAATAGAAATTATTTTAATTACTTTCTAAACTACTTTGGGTTATCCACAGGAATACTAACGTAAGATACGATCGCAAGCCCAATACTGAAAACAACATTGTTGAAACATTTAGAGCTAACAGTGAGCCAAGAAGGTATTGCTGTAAGACCAATCGCGGACGATACCTTATTCCAATGCTATCAAACTATTATACAATACGAAATTCCTCTGAATCACATCACTAGTGCCCGCTTGCAAAAAGAGGTACGCGAAAGTATATCCCAGATCAGACTGCAAAAGTCAGCGATTTCCATACGAAGATCGTACTTAGCGATGAAACACCTATTTACCAATCACCAAGAATACTCAGCAGATTGGAGGAGGAAATAGTTTACAAACAAATAGAGGAATGGCTGGAAGGTGGAATCATCACATTTACCGAATCGGAACTTGCAAGTCCAGTAGTTCTAGTAAGCAAAAAAAAAAAAAATGGGTCCAAGCGTTTCTACATTGACTACAGAAAGTTAATAAAGTTATTATACCGGATCAGCCTTTGCCATTGATCGAGGATCAGTTTGATCGACTTGCCCGAGCAAGATATATTCGACCTTAGACCTTGGAAATGGATTCTTTCACATCCCACTGATGCCAGAATCACGAAAGTATACTTCTTTCGTAGTACCATTAGGTCAATATGAGTTTGCTCGAGCACCATTTAAGCAATGTACGTCACCTACGCAATTCCAAAGACTTATTAATCGTGTATTTGCTCTACTCATCAGCAAAAACATTATACTTGTTTATATTGACGATGTTATTATACCGGCTGAAGACGAAAAGCATGGGGTAAGCGCGTTAAGAAAAGCCCAATACTGAAAACACACCGATTGCAAGGGAAATCCCCGCCCGAATGCGGTATTTAAAGTAATCGGAAATTTCCGGTCGTCGATTTTGTTATTTTCTAATTCTAATTATATGATTCAGGGGAGTATTTAGTAGGCAGAATTACCAGTATTATATTAACATGAACTAGCAGTATTCAAATTTCACTGATTACCATTTCTGAAAGAAAGCAAATCTAAAAAATACTGTTGACGCAATTTCTTCGTCTATTTGGAAGATAAGCTTATCATATTTTAGGTATGATTAGTTCATATGAAAATTATATGATTATAAATTTATTTTATTTTACTCCTTTTTAGGGGTTTTAGGTATGTAATAATGTAAACATTGACACTATACAATGACAATGACGCTTTACATATGTACATTGGATGAAAATTTGTTGCCATGTATAGAATTTGGAATTGTAAGGATGTTTTACTGGTTGAAAAATTGGTCATCTATTGGTCTACTATCGCAGTGGTCCAGACCCAGCGAGCCCATGCGTAAAGATGGTAATGCTTATGTTGCCATCAAAAACTTCTTTTACACGAGGTATTGGAAATAAGTTGGGTTGAGAGTGTTTACAGATGTTAAGTACATATTACCTGACTGATATGCAAATGAACTTATTGTGTGGAGTATATATGTATTACATGTAGTTAGTACTAAACATAACGCACATCGGCAATAAGAGTGTCACAACACAAAAAAATGTAGTCCTTGCGAAATCGCATTTTATTATATATTGCATCAGAAAATGTGTAAACATCGCAAAATTTATTGTGCTAACTTATTGGAAAAGTAAAGAGAAATATTTAATTAGACTATTCAATGTCCAATGTTTTTCTTTGTGTTCTGGAGCTATCATGAAAGTGAACCAAGAAATTTGAACCGATTATAGTTTGAGTAACAAAATCTATGATTAAAATCCAATTGAGGATACTGCGCAGACGTAAGTTGATTTTCATTATTGTTTATATCGACGCTGGAAAGCATAAACGTCGTGACCGACCAAAATGACGAAAATACGTTATATACACCATTTAAAACAGAAAGAAAACTGCGTTAAATGGTCTGGTTCTCATATCTCGTCTACGATGAAAATAACATAATTTACGCCATTGAAAACACCTCTACTTTTTCCAGTAATTTCGACTTGATTTGCAGTAATAGGGTCAAAATCCGCTACATTTTAAGCACATGTCCCTTAAAGCAAAGGAAGGTTTGCAAATTTTTAAGCGAGTTACATACAGCATTCGGGGTTTGGTGGCTAGGGAGGCTTACGCCATTTTTGCGGATCGTAAAATTATGAACTCTGTATTAATTCTCGATATTGTTCGAAGTTACTACATTTTCAAGGCCTTGTTGTCGATGAAAAAATCGTGTGTAATGCATTTTCTTATTGCATAGTTTTGCATGAGAGATATGATGTTACGTTAGAAGAGTATTAAATAAAAACTTAATAGTAACCTTCTTTTATTTAAACTGCCTGGCTTGTTCTGTGCTAGTGTACATCAAAAGTTAGATTCTGTTTTAAACATAGAATTTGGATACAGCTCACATATATCATACCAATAATTAAGGTATATTTGATGCAGCATTTCAGTTGCCATAAGTTTTTTAACATTGATTTCGTTCCATACATTACAGCTATTCAGATGCAGCATTCTTGAGGTCCATAAAACAAAAAACGGATTGATGTAACTAGCAAAACTAATACTTATACTAACTTTAGCGTAATTCTACTTATTGCAAATTGTGGATATAATTATTAAAAAAAATCTGTCCAAAAATAGCATTTCTATCACAAATAGTTTAGATGTTACGATTTTTTGGTCGATATGTTGGCATCTCGATACTATCGACTGAATTTTTCTGTTAGTGTGGGAAAGATTATCGAAATCACATCTTCGATGACTATAAAAATCATTTGCATGTAGATTTCTCTTTGAGATATATTAGCGACTTATGATTAATTGGCCATCCATAATTTGATCCAGGTGACAGGACGATTGTTGCATTTGTGGTATTTTCAGTTACGTAATTCCTTGCATTCCTGACTCTCATACTAACCAAACAAAAATATTACCAATTTACCCTCGTGGGTCATTAATATACATGACTCCTTTATAATTTTTCTGTTAAGTGACAGTTTTTTAATGATTATGAAAGCAAATAATAAGTCATAAAATATAAAGCCCATACACAAAGAAATTGCACTTTCTCTAAAACCAGCGATATTTTGTAAAACATAAAAGAAATTCCAAACAAATTACATTCACACTTAAAATTCACATAGCAACATCTTACAAATTCAATTTAGTAGAACTCCATTTGAGACTCGTGCCAAAGTGTGGTGCGAAAAAAGAAATTGCGTGGGATTTCTTCCTTCCATGAAAACTCCCGTCATTGTTGTATAATATGTAAATATCAAAAATTAATGCACACCCTTTTAACAGGAATTTTTTTTTTATGTATTCTAGTACAAAAGGCTTGAAAGGACGGAAACTGAAATTAGTATTTTTTTTATTCTACTAAAAATCGTTTGTCTCACAATCCGCTTTTAAACTGACGTAAACACTCTAATTTTGCACAAATTTCCTAAGTTCTAGCGACCATGTAAGTCTTGTTGTTATTTATATACCTACTTTGCAATTTGCATTACCTTCTGTCTAGATATCAAACCTAAGAAATTATGTATACAAACTGCCGAATGGTATTGGATCTTCTCTTGCACATGTTACCGTAAATAGAGGTATAAATAAAATTAATTCCATAACTGTAATGCATAGAATAGAGCCAAATGGTGCTTGAACTGAGAGGCAAAACTTTGCAAATTCTACAAATGGAAAATTGTCTTAGTTTTCCTATATATATACACCTTCAGACTCCATCATGGTAGGAAGACTTATAAGTGCAACGTTTATGGATTCTGAGGAATTTTTTCGGAAGCTTTCGAACGTTTTTAGAATAAATTGTTACGTAAGAAATTGGGTCATATGAATCTTCCGCAAATGGCGCCATTAATAATAATCGAAACTAAGTGGGTCTCAATTACTCAAGAGCAAGCGATTAAAATTGCAAATTGATGAACATGGGAAATAAGACATTTTACAAATTTTTAATCGGCTACATGTCATGAGCGAAAAGGATTCTTATTTTAGGTATTTGCATTGGAGTGAGTATTATGAATATTTCTAACGAATTTAGGTATTATAAGTTTTTCAAACTCTGTAGTAGTAAATATAGTTTATCAGAACATTTGATTGTCTAGTTCAGAAATATTTGTGTTGGGGAGACGATGAATTCGTAATAAGTGAGCACCACTTGAATTCATAGAAACGGTCACCAAGAAATTGTTCGGAACTCTGGACCAAGACTTTGCTGACTAATAAGAAAATTACGGGTATTGTTGGCTACACTTTTCCAATCTCTGTCATACCGAGTAGGAGAAAACTGCTATTAATTTCATCAATTTCCAGTAGACTTAGCTTGACTGTTGTGCATGACGCGAAACCTTTGTCAGAGTATTTATGTCTCTGGTTGCAGTTTTAATAACGGAATGCAAATGTGTCAATCAACTCTGTAATGGGGATGGTTGGCACATAATTTAGTATCTAAAAACAAAAGATATCAAATCGATTAAAATACAGAAAGAAAAAATTTTCTTTTACTATTTTATATTCTTAATTAGATGCAATCCCACTGACACAGTTTAGACATGTATAAAATTTATTCCCATCCATGCAAGATTCATGAGCCCACTTATAGCATGAAGTGCATTGGATCCACTTTTCTTTTGCTACGCTGCACAGTGGGGCAAGATACTGTCAAAACTGGCAATAAATACAATTAAGCTTAAAAAAAAATTTGGCATTAGATGTTTATTTCTGGAATTATATGTAGTATAAATAAAAACTTATAAATAGATTGTATAGTAAGTTGTTAATTAATTAATCACTTTTTTAAGATTTGTTGAACAAAAAATTATAAGAAAATATAATCAGTTAATGCGGTCTTATTCCTCTATACATCACTGTACCTCCCTTCATCATCACTGATCATCACTTTCATAACAGGTGTCATCGGTTCTGTTATTATCCCCATTATCTTTATCACCAGATACTTTGGCGGATGGAGCTTTTAACAAATCCAATGCTTCTCTTGGCAGATGTAACTTTGTCTTTGTTTTTTTTTTTTTAGTTTACTATTGATCACTGGATCAGAACTCAATAAAAGTATGTTCCTTGTACCTGTTGAAGTCCTTATTACGAGCATTTTGTGCTTCCTCAGTCAATTGTCCTATGGTAAAAAAATGTCGAGGATATAATTTCTGGTCCATGGATAAGATACTTATTTAGTGTTGGGGGCATATTGTATGAAGGATACTTTAAGACGAAATATCTGGCCGTATCATGCGCGAATAGACGATATTTTTCTACATCTACATATCTCAAATCCACTGGATACCACAATAATAATTATATGAAGCTTTTTTATCCAATCTAAATCAATTTTTGTGATTTGAGCAAAAAGTTCTGAGTTTCCAGGCTTAGGTTTATCAACGATCAAGCCAGATCTCTCTTTAAATTATCTTTGTATTCGAGCTATATTCTGACTTCCAATATTTCTGTCTTCATTCCTACGAGCTTGCCATTGCTTAATGGTCAGTTTATATGACAAGTTCAATAGATATTCAAACATACGTCTCCACCCATGCAACACTGATAAGCCGAATTCCAAATTCTCAGTTTTAATATCCCTCGAAATTATTTCGTCAATGTTGTTAAATTGGTTTGATTTTGCACCTCATATGAAGCATTTCAGCGTTGAAGATGTCTGCGTGAACCACCACATTTCTGTTTTGACTGTTTGATCATCCATTTAATTTTTTTCCACAATAGATACTTTGGTAGACTCCTTTATAAATTCATCATTAACGAATAACAAAATAAAGGGAAGGGGTCCAAAGAGACACTCCTGCGGAGCTCCAGAATTAGCCCGATAACCTGCAACTTATAGATCCAGGCATAGCTTATTAAAAGCCTTGTTTAAATTAGTGTGAATGTAGTGAGCTTCATCTCCTTGCCCGAAAGTTTTCAAGCAATACGACGGAAACTGGAGGAAATTTATTGTGGTTGATCCTCCTTTTATAAATCCATACCATAGACAAACTAATAACATGTATATATGTATAAAATCGACGATGCCTCGACTTGATCACGTAATCAAAGTGAAAGCCAGTTATGTCTCGGACCAATATAAAAATCAACGATTCCTCAACCTGATGTAGAGAAGTCCTCATTTTTATTTTAGAACTTTACTAGAAATTATTTTTTATGCAATATTGAAGACCGACAAAGGCACACATGAAAGCATTTTATCTGAAAATCACTCCAGTCGGCCACCAAAGTGAATAAAAACTCTGCCGAAACATTTTCTGAAAATTTCTGATGGCTTCTCTACATAAAGTCGAGGCATCGTTGATTTTATATTGGAACGAGGCATTGCTGGCTTACCCTTTGGTTACGTCATCAAGTCAAGTCATCGTCGATTTTATGTTCGAGCGAGGCATTACTGGTTTTTGTTTTACTTGCCAAGTCGTTGTATGTTATTCGTTTGCATTAGTTTGGTTATGGTCATAATGATTAGGAATAATAATTCCTTTACAGTGGATATTCAAAAATTAATAAACATGAAGCCACTGCTTCGAGAGATACACGACAACGCGGGGGCTTTGGTCTTGAAACTTTTTTTTTCGATTTGTCTATTAATATTATTTTTTGAATCCGCAAGATTTGCAAAACTAACGGAGATATGGAATTTTACCATCCGAGGCTCTACCGATTCTTATACCGATCATTCGTGTGCGTACGTTAGTAAGTTTTTTCGTTTGATTTTCACAGTACTGTGTCGTTTGTTCGTGGAAAATGCCGAGAAAAATTAGCAGCGCAGATAGAAAGAGAAGTGGTTCACGATTAAGCGAATAAAAAAAGATTGTACCTCCACACAAACGCAAGAAACGCACTGTTGAGGGTACAAATACTTCGTCAAGGAAAATAAGTGGAAATACTTGTGTAGAAGAAGATCTTCAAAAACGTTTTTAAAGTCGGTGACGGCTGTAGTTCAAAATCTATTGCACCGATCCTTTTCAAACTTGGTACACTCTTTCTCTCGTTTTTTACAAATGTGTTGTTATTTTTTATTTTACAATAATTTACAGATTTTTTAAGTGAAAATCGCGTTTTTGACTTTCCAGTTGTACCAAAAATTGGAAAATTAATAAAAAAAATAAACTCGACAGCGTTACCTGAGGAAAATTATAAACTAATAAAATCAATTTAGTTTTTTATTTTAGATGATCGAGTAATGAGTTACAACCGTCGCGTCACCGCAAAATAACTTTTTTTGGAGACGTCTCGGGAGATTTGCTGCCAACAGATTAACTTTCAATATTTTCCGCTCAAATTTTGAGAAGATATTCTTCAAATCTTGCCTCACAATACTGCAAACATTTAATTTAAAATACATAGCCCGTAGCTCGCAAAACATGTTTGAAAAAGTACTTTTTTTTCACCGAAATTACCCTACCGCCCCCTTTAACAATTGATCGATAATTAGCCTCTTACCCGGGGGTTACACGATATAGTACAGCTTGCATGCAAACCATCCTTCCAACGTGATTTTAAAATTGACAGCAAAAACCCAAGAAAAAATGAAGAGGTTGGTGCTGGTAAATTATGTATAAATGCAAATGATCCCAGAAAATCTAATTTTCTCAATATAGATTTATCAATTTCTCTCACACATTTCTTTTTCGCCATCTTGAAAATTGTGTAATGTCAAATTACTATCACTTCAGCTGCCATGATTTTTCATCATGGAAGTTTGCTGAAAGCTGAGCTGCCAGCAGAGCAGTAGGGATTACATGTGCAAGAATTATGACAGTTCAAGTTACATGCAAGCTGTACTATCTCGTGTAACCCCCGGCTTAGAATTAGAATTTCTTAAGGCCCTTTCTTAATGAATATTGAGCATATATGAGAAATGCCGCCTTGCGAAATTCCAGCGCTACTTACCATGGAAATAAACTGATGAAACTGAGTTTAGGGCTCCTCTTAGGAATTGAATTTTTCAAAAATCTTAATGGACCTCTACGGTTTACAAAGAATCACCATTCAAAATTTCAGTTTCCTAAGTCATGTTGTTCTTGAGAAGTGAGTGATTAGTCAGTGGGTAAGTGAGTGAGATTAAGTAATGATGAACAATGCTAAAGTGGGCTTTAATAAAAAACAAAAGAAAAAAAGTGTAGAAGCCAATTTTGCGCAGATTTTTGTTACACCTAAAAAAATTCATTGAAAACTAGAAATTCTCTGCACGATTTGTCATGAATAAAATTAAAAATTAATTAAAACCTTAACTAAGAAGGTTTAAATTATTACTCACCGTGTGTGAATTCTTTCTCTTTTTTACATACATCTCCATTTTTGTAATTTAATTGTCAACTTAACCTCCTTTGTATTGGGTATGTAATTTATATTGTAGTGAAATCTCATCTTGCTATTTAGCTTTCCTTTATAAGGGAACAATGAAACGGGAAGAGAATACATACACCGAAATGTAGCGAAAAGCTTAAATAAGGAAACTTTCAGATTTAATCAAATCAAATTAACTGCAATTTTTTTTTTTGCATTTCTTTTCCGTAGAAGAATTCTTAATTATACATGCAAATTATGGCGGCAGAAAAAAAACCGCTCTGTCATTGTTTCATGCATTTTATTTTGCCATCTGACTAAGGCAGGAAAACAGGGCCAATGTCGTTGAGTGGGATTTCTTTCTCACTATTCATTTTGTAGTCTTTGTAGTGTTTTTTTTTTTTTTTTTGTTACATGAATCCAATGAAGAACTATACCAAAACATAGGACAACAACAAAAATCCATAGTAAAACTTGTTTTGCATTTCTGTTGGAATTGTTATGGCGGGTCGGCGGCGAACGGTTGGAATCTTCAGAGACGACAGAGAGTCTGGTGTATCGCTGAAATTCCAAACTGTTTATAAACTCCCACTCATAATTTCAGCTGCTGTCGGGCATACCGTAAAAAAATCATGATGTGAAAATGTTTGCCATTTCATAATCATTTGCTAAAAATATATGTTTTTATTATTGGCTTGAATATTAACACAAATTAACTGAATGTGAAATTAAATCCGGATGAACAAGAAAAAATGCTCGAAAATAATTCTAAACTAGTTTTGTTTTTCATAAAATTTTTGGTAAATTGATTTTTTCAGCAGTAAACTACACTCCGGGTCCCATTGCTAAATACTTAGTATCAATGGCGGGCCCAGATATTTGCTCTAGGGTGGGGCGGGGGGGGGGATTAAAAAATCTTAATACTAGAATTGAAAATAAGAAAGAAATCGATTACATACATGCCAACAAACATTTTAAGACTTGATTGATCTATAGAACGTCATTTTTTAACTGAAAATATATTATGAATTCCTTGCTCATTTCGACGTCATTTAGACCTAAGTTTTCTACGAAACTAGGACATGATCGTCGAATTTTCGTTTACTATTAACTTATTATTGATGCCTTTACAGCGACGTCCTTTTTAAGTCAATATTAGATATTTTAAGACTATCGAGATTAGTTTCCGTCAAATTTAGACTTCTTTTTGACTGGCAAATTTTTAAGTGAACATATGACGACTTTCAGGAGTTCAAGTTGGTATAAGTTTAAGTAATGTAATCGGAATTTGATCACAAAATGACCGACCGTGCATGTATTATACAGAAATGTATGAAAGAACGCCATTTGATGACTCTAAGTGGACCCTAGATTTAACAGCGTTTTGCCGTCTTTTAGACGTAAACCTAGTTAACCCTCTAGACCAAGGATGTCAAACTCAAAGGCTAACTTGGGCCAAACAAACAAGGTTTATCTTTAGGTGGACCGCAAAAGAAAAATCAATATTCATAGAAACGTAGGTGTATTTTGAATAATACATTATAATAAACATATATATAAAAAAAAAACAAGAAAAATTTTATGTTTACGTCCTGACACTTGACATCTCTTCTCTGCTACTATCTTTTCTATTTCGGGAGAAATTTTGTTCGCAGTGATTACTTTCAAAACAGACCTAAGATGGGCGTCATTAATACTGTTTCTAACAGTAGACTTATTTCCTTTCAGAACTGAAAATAACTGCCCGCACCGATAGGTACTTCCAAACATGGAAATAATTTCATATGCGAGTTTTCGAGTATTTTCAAACCTGGCTGGTAAATATTTGTAAAATTCAGGCACACCGACTTAAATAAATTTTGCCGTCAAATTTGAGTCGCACTGAATCTCGATCACCTCCATTTGCATATCACTGGGTACTGAGTCTATATTTATTAAGAAAATCGAAGAAAACAAACAAAATTTGTCTTCCAAAGAATTAAAATCTTTAAATCTTGTTTCAAACTCAGTTCTAAGATTTGAAATTTTTTCTGCATATTTTTGATACGATGCAGTATAATCTAAATTTGATTTGTTCATGTTGCACGTCGGGAAGTGCGATAAATCTTCATTTTTCAGTTGCTTTTCCCAAAGAACTAGCTTACATTTGAATGCTTTAATTATGTCAAATATGTTCGTAATGATCTGATCTTTTCCTTGTAACGATAAATTAAAATCGGTTAAGTGTTTGGTTATATCAACTATGAAAGATAAATCTTGCAACCATATTGGATCGGAAAACAAGCTTGTGTCTTGATTTTTAGTTTTTAAAAACTGACATACTTCTTCTTTCAAATCCCAGAATTGTTTGAGAATCTTGGAGCAAGATAACCAACGTATCTCGGTATAGTAGAACAAACCTGAATTTGCGCTATCTAACTCACTTAAGAAAGCAGTGAATTGTCGCTTATTTAAGCCTCGAGATCTTATAAGATTTATAACTTTTTTTATATATGACAAAACATTTTCCATGTTTATTACTTTCGTGCCATGTACTTCTTGATGTATAATACAATGCGTATGATGAACTTTGAGCCGTGAGCTTCACTTAGTTTTTTCGTAGTAATGCTACGTAGCCGTTGTTTTTTTCCGGTTATTGAAGGAGCGCCATCTGTAGCTACAGAATTTAATTTTAACAAAATTCAAAAACACAATTAAATATATCTTGTCCTGTAGTAGTACCACGCATCGGTATTAGTTCCAATAATTCCTCAAAAATGTTCAAATCCGTGTCGCAAGCACGAAGAAACACAGCTAATTTAGCTATGCCACCAATGTCCGTACTCTCGTCACAGGCAATGGAAAAACTTTCGAAACTAGATGATTTTGCTTTGATCTGATCACTTAAATTGGCGGCCAAGTCAGTAACTCTCCCCGCAACTGTATTTCGAGACAAAGAAATTGTTTGAAAAGCCTTCAAATTTTCAGGACAAACAATTTCTCCAGCTTTAATTAGGCATTTCTTGATGAAATCACCTTCAGAAAAAGGCTTCGAGTGTTTAGCTATCAACTCGGACAAGACGTAGCTTGCATGTACCGCTGCTTCATTTGCTTGCAATACTTTACTAAACATTAGCTGTGGTTTTTTCAGACCTAACTTGAGCTCTTTCAAGCTCTCTTTATGAGAGTAAAATCTGACAACTCCGCTTTTCATTTATTTACGGAAATGAGTCATTTTCCATTCTGTTTCTTTGCATGTAATCTGCGCTTTCACAGTTTTTATTTATTATATATTATTGTGTGCCGATATATCGGTCGGGCCGCAAAAGTTCTCGTTGCGGGCCGCGAGTTTGACACCCCTGCTCTAGACCGTAATATTACAAATTTTTGAATTGTTTTTAACCTCTATTTGATATCTTACTTTTGCCGTCTTATTGTCGTCATTTTTGCTAGACCCTAGTTATAACAGCGCTTTTCCGTCTTTTTGTCGTCATTTTGTGCTATTGCATAGGCACGTGTTGTTTATTTCTCGTCAGTTTTTGACTGCATTTTAACGTGGCGCTGTTTGTCGTCATTTTCACGTCACATCTCGATTTTTCGTAGCTTCGTGGATGGACGCGCATTCAAAACTTGCATTAAGCGTGAAACACAATTGGAGCGTTTCAGCCAGCTTGAGATTTGTTGACTATGTAAATCAATGTATAAGCACACAATTGGAGCTTTAGCTTTTTTTGCCAGATTCAAGCTGGCTTGAGATTTGATCAAATTTCAAATTTCAAGTCCAATGACTGCCAACTTAAGGGAATTTTTAATGTTGCCAACTGTGCGAATGTTAAATATCATATGTGGATGGCCTTTGTTGACATATCGTTTGAAACAGTTGCGAAGTAAACACAGATTACAATGGAGGAAAAACTCATCGAGTTGGTAAAGGAAAAGGTATTTCTGTGGGACATAAAAAATAAAGCACACCGGTTTACCCACCTAAAGGAAAATATTAGGGATAAGTGATAAGTTTTTACACAAGCTTTGCGAATACTTCCTTAAATAATTGTAAATCAAAATCTTTCTTTCAGCGGAGAAAACAAAAAAGAAATTTAAAAGCCTACGGGACTATTACCGCGTTGAGAGAAATAAATTAAAACGCCAGTCTGGAAGTGTGGGTGGGGATATCCAGCCAAAGTGGAAATTTTTTGATCAGCTGACTTTCTTGAATGACAGCTTGGACCCCAGAAACTAAATTCTTAAATTTTTAAGTACTATTTCAATATGTAATTGATTCAATATCTTTGACAGCACTTGTACGGTAGAAGAATATGTGCTAGATGAACCTAGAGAACCTCTTCGACTGCTCTAACAGTGACATAGTTCATGTTCACGTTCAGTCCTGATTTAGCAAAGTCTGAATCGCCCCCGTCGTCAACTCCCTCAAGGAGTTCGAAAAGGACAAAGCCACTAAGTGTGCAGCAGCAAGCTGCGCTATCAAAAGCAGAGGAGCAGTTTAAGGAAGTTGTCAGCTCCTTCAAAGAAGCAATGGAGCCTCCCACGGTTGTACGAGCATTCTTCGAATCACTTATTGCCAGTTTCTGTTCCCGATGCGCAATCCTTGTGATTCTCTATGTTCCTATATTTATTAAAAATACTGTGCGTTATTTAATAGTGAATAAAAGTATTTAAATATATTTTTTAAGTTTTTTCATTCAATAAAAAAAAAATTAAATTGTATTTTCAGGCATTCATTAAGTATTCTTTCAGCACGTCTCTTTGGCGGAAGGCATTTCTTGAGGCGTTATGGCCTGCAGGCTGCCTGAATGATGTTAATGGGCGAGTTTCCCGTCTCCATAAACCCTCCACTATTCCATCGTCAGTGTACTGATCTGAATATTCAGCGGGGCAATATGCAGTGTCATTTAATTTACAAAAATTATGGAGCAAAACAACTGCTTTAATAATTTTGCCCGCATTTCGTGGGTGACACTGTATCGTGGTAAGCAGTATTCGGCACCTGCATTCCAAAACTCCAAAAGCGTTTTCAATGTGTCTTCTCGCTTTAGACAACAGTTGATTGAAATTATCTTCATCTGTTCTTAAATTTCTCCCCGGATAAGGGCGCAACAAATTATTCCTTAATGGGAAAGCACTATCCGCAACAAAATAATAAGGGAACGTTATACTGGAGTTTGGCAGCTGTTCAGCTTTTGGAAGGGGGAGAGTGGCATCCAAAATACGTTTTCCGAACTTACTGTTTGAGAAAACCCCGCCATCACTTTGACTACCGTAAGCTCCTATATCCACAAAAGTGAAACACAAATTTACATCGCACGCTGCCATAAGTATAATGCTGTGATGTCCCTTATAATTCAAATAATCGGAACCCGCATTCGGTGGGCATTTTATATTGACGTGTTTACCATCAATAGCTGTAACACAATTTGGCATACTGGAAACAAGTCTGAAATCGTCAGCTATGCGCCTCCATTCTGCTTCATTCGGAGATGATACATAAATACTTGAGAGCTCCTCCCATAGAATATCGCAAGTTTCAAATACAATCTTGCGAACTGTACTCACACCCATTTTAAAAGTTCACGATAACACTTGTATTGGAGCGCCATGTGCTAGATAACTATAATAATAATCAAACATTAAATAATATAAGGAGTACATGCATTTTTTTTATTGTAAAACTCACATGAGAGTCAATGAAAGCCTGCATTCTGGATTGATGGCTTACCTTTTAGAGCACTTAGCCAGTTTTCCTTTTATAATTTCCAATAAGAGGTTAAACAGAGGGACTCCCATGCGGACGGCTTTGAAAAATTGGGATGTATCTCTGTCCTTAATGACGAAAAAGGTTTTTGTAAAAAATCCATGTAATTCTCGTTCCCTTTTGCCGAAGATTTCTCTTGTCCAAATTGATCTTCTTTTGTTACTGTCCAGTATTATTTTTGCATATAACTGGTACATCTCGAAAACTATCCAAAAAAGCATAAATTTATCGTAGTTTTGGAAAATCGGATGCATTTCTATTTTTCTTTAAAGCCACTTATGAATAAAAGTTCTCACCATAAA
Organism: Dioctria linearis; assembly: GCA_963930735.1. Classification (NCBI taxonomy): domain Eukaryota; kingdom Metazoa; phylum Arthropoda; class Insecta; order Diptera; family Asilidae; genus Dioctria; species Dioctria linearis. The sequence continues at coordinate 69,074,714 of OZ005741.1, forward strand.
CAAGTTTAAGCTGCAAATGTCAAAAACATTAATTGTGTTCAATTCGGCTTTTCCAGTCGATAAAGCTGCTTGAAACGCTCCAATTGTGTTTCACGCTTTAGTCTTATTCAAGCAGCAGTACGGCCAGCAATTGTTTTTGTGAGTGCTTTCATATGCTTCCTAAGTTTTCACTAACTCTATCGCAGGATCTCTCTAAATTCATGACAGACTTGATGGGACGGAATTACGAAACAACAATTGGAAAGATAAAATAAAAATTTTAAAATTATGAAATACACTTTAATTCACATTTAAAGGTGGTAAAACTGCCGCAAATCGGGGGCAAGGGGGTCAGATGCTCCATTATGAAATGTATGAAGCAGCTAGCAACTGACAAGGTACTAGAGGAATTCTTGAAGATGGGACTCCAAAAGAAGTTGAAGAAGAAGATGAGGTTTGCAGACTATGTAAACAATTTGAATGAGTCCATCATAAGAAATAATTCGGAAGCTATTCAGACGGACATCAATGAGCATATTAAAACGTGGCTGAAACATTCCCATGAACGGATTCAAAATAAAATCGTTAAGCAATAAGCGTATTAATAATACAATATATTATAATATAGTTATACTTACAGAAATGAAATTCTTTTCTAACAATTGAAAACATACGTATTTCCAAATCTATGCACATATGTATATATTTGTTTAAGAAGGAATTTTTTTTAGATTCTCCAGTATATAGCAAAAGCTAAAAAAAAAGTCACTCAATTTCGCTATTTGAGACCTGTTGATGAGTCACATCTAAGACTTGAAACTTGCCACCAGAAATATATGTAATGGGTTGTGTAATAGAATAATAAATTAAAAATATTTTTTAGCCTTTGCTATATACCGGAGAATCCAAAAAAAAAAGTTCCTTCTTGAACAAGTATAAGTTTAACCCGGTAAAAAATCCTATAGAGTAATCTCTATCTTTATTTCATTCCTTACAGTGAAATTAAAAACATGAATTTCTTCTCTAAAATCAGAGATCTGGTAATGCTAAAGTCTAATTTTCTGAAATGTAATTTTCGCAAATTTCTTATTAGTTTTATATTATTCAACTATCAAAAATAACAAATTTCGTTCCTTCATAAGGGAGACCGCACACTGCCGAGTCAATTGATTGTCCAGTCAGCGACTGGTCTGTTGACTTGTCACCGACTGATTGGTTTTTAATCGTTGCTGATTGACTATCCTAGCATGTGCGCATATTGCATCGTCTTCTGCGAGGTTAGTAATCCAGTCAAAAACGATTTTGAGTGGTATTTCGATTCTCATTAAAATTTCACAGTGTTGCTAAATACTAGGGAACTGATTTAAATATAATTACTCAGATATGAATGTTTTTAAAATAATCCGAACTTAACTTAAAGTTGGAAATTTCATCAAAGCTGTTGCTGGCGGCTTCGAATAAATTCACAAATAATACAAATTTTTTCCACTTTCAATTTTCAGGATGTTCTCTTCAGAAAAGCAATAAAATCTCACCCGTAAATATTATATGTAAATCCCTTTTTAAATTTATAGAAATATGTACCTACTATAGACGACAAACTTTATTACGATTCAACCAAAGAAGAATCTTTACTTACGGCGGCAGAAATCAACAACAATCAACTGATTGATATTAAGGTTGCTGATGCAGACTGAGGACAACAGTTGGTTCGATTCAGTCAGTTGCCTGTTGTCAACTCCGTTCTGATTTTTTAGTTGCTAACTGACGTAAAATAGAGCAGTTTGCTGTACCATACGATGTTGCGTATAACGAGCAAAGTCAAGTGACTTTATAGTCACCGACTATAGTCGCTGATTGTGCAGCGTGCGGCCTGCCTAAAGCAGCCCATATACACTTATCAGTTTATTGGTCAACTTTACCTCAATTTGAAGTTGAGGCGATTAGTTGATATGTGTGTGGATCTGTTGAACCCTCAATCTCCGGTTGAGAGTGAAGTTGAGCCGTTGATGGGTGTCGGAGATCAATTCTTGGTATGATTTATGATATTATATTACTTATTATATTATAGGATTTGTTGACCGTTGAGCTTTGAAATTGTAAAAGTTTTGTAAGAGTTTTTCGTAATTTAATACTAGGCTTTAATATATATACAGTGGAACCTCTCTATAGTGTACTTCTAGGTCGCAGGAATACTAGTTCGCTATATGGAAAATTCGTTACAAATAAACTGCATTTTGAAAGATCTTAATTTATATTTTGTACATATTGTGTAGAGAAAAACAGGCACTATTAAATATTTTTCAATAAGGATCCAGTACTTCTTCATCAAGAAAAATCTTTGACAATTTCAGCTATTGCTTTAATTTTTAAGGGAAGTAGAGACAGTTTGTTAAAGAGAATTTCTATTTGGAAAATTTTTCATGGCAGTATTACCAGATTGTGGTTCGCTATATGGATAGGTCGTTGTATGGAAATTATGTTCCAAAGAAATCGTAAGTAAATGCTACTGCCAAAAGCACTGTTCTCTATAGAGAAAAATTCGTTATGGCGGTGTTCGCTATAGAGAGGTTCCACTGTATATCTTTATTTGTGCAAGGTTTAGATGGTTTCAGTAAACGAAAAACCATTCTGGGAAGAATTCTTAGAATTATATAAAAGTTTTCCATGTTTATGGAATACGAAAAGTGGTCAATTTAGCAACAATAATTTTCAGGAATTAGCATATAACGAGTTAATCGAAAAATGCCGAGAAATTAATGCCCAGGCTGATAAAAAATTTGTATACAAACGCATTACTAATATGCGCATCGCGCTTAGATGAGAGCTAAGGAAAGTAAAATAATCGCAGACTACTGGTATCTCTCCAAACGATGTCTATATTCCTACTAGCTTTAGTATTTCGAGCTATTACAGTTTACAGCTGAAGATGAAACTGGAAGAAGTGGAATATGCACATTCACTTCTTCTTCTTTAAAGAATTGTATATATAGCCCAGCAGGTTTCTGGAACAATTCTCCCGAGAGCTTGAGATGAAATAATCGCACTAAATTTTATATTCTCATAGCTTCTTCCAGTGGCAAGAAAACCCAGAGTTACTACTAATCTCTCATCTTTTGTCATTAACGGTTTCACTAGTTTGACTATACATTCGTAGAAAATTTGTGGAATCTTCGTGCTCATTTTCTCTCAAATGCTTTAACAAATTCATTTTAGAATATTTAACAGGATTTAGTAACAACTTTCTAGCTCAAGTTTTTTTCTTTCTTCTTTTGATTCAAACTGAAGGCAGCACCTAATAGAATAATGATTTGTTTCATTTTTTAATTAATCGTGATGCCATCTTTATTAAGATTCAACAGAAACTGATTTGAGGTCTATGTTGAGGTGAAATTGAGAAGTTTGTGGGGATGTTGACGAGTTGATCAACCGTTTTGCCAACTTCAGGTTGAGCAACAGATTGATAAGTGTGTGGCCGCTTAACTCAAGGTCCTGAAGCTTGACCATCAGTTGTAGATCTCCCTGTATAGCTTTCTCTATCTGTTTCAGCATGTATACTTCTTCAACATCTAGATATCGCAGGAGTTCTTTTATTTAGTATAATATATAAGTTTTTGATCCCGAATGCATAGTAATAATTGGTGCCACAAAAATAGAAAATCGTTCAGTCGTAACCCCCGGACTCGAAATATACAAGCAATGAAGCATTATTTGATTGCGAGAATACCGGACAGGTTAGCGGCCAGTAAATTGTTGCAAATTGTAATATATTAAACTCGGTTGTGAGATACTTTTTGTATATTACTTTAATTCAACAATTCATTCTTACGACTAGTTACAATATATGGTACAAGTTATGACGCGACTGCTGCGAATAACGTTCAGAGCGAGACTGACTAGCTGATACATTTCAATGTAATGTCATACTACTACTATTACTAAACTGCTATACATTATGCACCTACAATATAGTATATATATTACACAAATTAACGGCAAAATTTTTAAATTTTTTTCCAATAATTTCTTTTCAAATCGACACTTCGTTAGAGAAATTTTCGAGGTGTGCTAATTTGGTAGTGTTAATATATAACTTCATTTTCTTTAAATTAAATATTTGCAGAAAAACTGAATGTGATATTAATTACCCCGTCTATGATGATTTTCCCAACATACTACTTTTCATCAAATACCCCGGTTTTTATAAGCTTTCGATCACAAAAAAATGCAAACATTTTGCTTGTACTAAAAATTCCTTTATGATATAATTTTAAGTTTTTTTGAGAATAGTTTAAGGATAGAAAAGAATATACTTAGTATATATATAAAAAAAAATCGTGCTTCAAAATTCGCACTAAAAAATAGAAAATAATTTTCACTTCTCTATGATGAATACCCGCATCACAAAAGTTCTCTAAAATGTCCTTCAATTTTGCATTTAATTAAATTTTGAAATTATATTAAATTTATGAATAAATTTTAAAATTTTCAAGGTGCACAAAGAAAAGAAAGTCTGGGCATAAACTGTAATTTTATAGGTATTTTGATAAACATTAGGAGCTCTCGTTATTTACTATAGTGTTTCTGTGTATATCGTGAAAATTTCAAAATTTATACACAAATATAATTTCAAAATTAATTAAATGCAAATTCAAGGGAAACTCTATAGAACTTTTGTGATGTACCTATTCATTAAGTTAAGGGAGAAATTATTTTCTATTTTTAAGTGCGAATTTAGAAGCAGTCTTTTTTAAGAAGATTTTGATGTTGTTATATTTTTAAGTTAATTTAATTAGAGCGGAAAATTTTAGAGTATACATTTTGATTTTATTAGAGCTCGGGGCGAAAGCCTCCGGTTGCATCCGCCCTTAATTAGTATGAACATTGATCATTGGTTAGACATTTTATAATGTATATATGTAATAAAGCCTTTATCTGATGATCGACAATAACTAAGCTAGTAAGGACTGGAATGAAGAGACTTGTAGTAACATAAACTAAAAAAACTCCATTAATTTTTAAGAAATTTTTTAATTCAATTTTAAATTTCAATAGTTTACAATGTTTTTAAAATTTACTGTTACACCAATTTTTTGTTTTTTTTTTTGTTTTTAGAGAATTCCTTAACTTTTTCCGTAACACGTTCCATCAAGTTCGTAATAACCTCTTTAGTCAACAATTTTGACTGTTTAAACTACTCCTATTTGAAATCTTCCATGGTTTTCATTACTTAACTTTCTTTTCGTAATTTATGCTTCACTAGGGCCCAATACCGTTCGATTGGTCGAATTTCAGGTACATTTGGTTGGTTTACTTCTTTTGGTACAAAATCGATATTGTTCTTATTGAACTACTCAACGGTGTGCTTTGTATAATGACAGCTAGCTAAATGGAGCCAAAATAATATAGAGCGTCTATGCTGTCTTAAAAATGGTAGTAACCTATTTTTCAAGCAATCGTTGACATAAGTTTTTGCATCGATTGTCCCTTTTGTGCAGAACGGCCTGCTCCTGAGGCCACATTGACAAATGACTTGCCAAACTATAATTTTTGGTCAAACTTTTTCCATTCTAATTAAGTTTTCTACATCAGGAAATACTGTACCAGCATTACCGGTATAAAATTGGGGTCCTGGTAGTGTCGAAAAGTCCATTTTAAAATATAATTCCCCACCCAAAACAAGACAGCTGTCAGAGTTTTTTAAAATTCAATTGTAGAACTTTCGAGCTCGCAAATTTGCATTCTCCAATTGTTCCTTGCTTCTTTTTGTCGATTTTTGCTTTTTATACGTGTTCAGCTTGTTTCTTTTCTTCACACGTTGAATCATTGTGTGACTCATTTTCAATTTTCAAGCGATATCGCGTATCGATGATGATTTGTTCAGATCAATTTCCCTTAAGACCCTTGACTCCATTCTTTTGTTAACTGGACCTGTTAGACGACCCGATTTTGTCATATCCTCTAAAGGCAGAAGATCTCTAACACTTTTTATAACGCGATACTTAGCTTAGATTTAGTTTTATTTTCTACAAATTGGCGCAGTCTCCTTCCGCAATTTTTCTTGTGAACCGGTAATCACGGTGATTTTCCAAGACTGAACCATTCGAACTGTTATTGTTCCACGGAATACTTGTGGCTTCTGAGAAAATTGTATATCACAAAAAAATGTGCTGTGCTCTTAGTGTTATACTACATGATTTGGCGACAATACTTTTCGTCCCAGTCCTTATGACTTATCCTAAGTACTTTTATGTACTTATATTGTTGGTCTAAGTGCAGTAAGATTGCTATAAATAAATCCGGACTTTTTTTATTTAGCAAATGTTCTCATTTTCTAGTGAATGACTTATAAAATTACAATTTGTTAGAAATTGTGTTATTTTTTTACGTATTTTGTGTAGATAGCTACACAAAACAAAAAAAATTTGCGCAATGCAATTTGCATGTCTTCCCATAATAGCTAAGAGGTAAATTTGAGTACATTTCATTGATGACTTGTCAAGTTCAATGTAACACACCTTATTAGTGTCAGGTTTAGTGATGTTGCATTTAATTAGCAGGTGCTCTTGAATTATCTACAAACGTGAAACAGATTCATATTTATTACCACCTTCATATATGTACCTACCGTCGACCAATGTTAACATGAGATTTATACAGGCATTGTGTGGCATTATTACTTGATGTTGTCAGGAATTAGAAATTATCTTAGAGTTAGCTAGAAATGGACAGAACACAATTTTGGCATCCATCGAATTTTTGCTTTTGTGGTGACGATATTTTTATTTTTAGTTTTGTTTTAACCTTATCTACCGACCTTTTCTATTTATCATATCAAGTTTAAATATTTTTAGAATGTAAATTTTGCAAATGACCTTGCCAATATGGGAAATTGGATATTGTCTTAAAATACAAAAATGAACCGCCACGACAATATGACACGTTGTGAAAAATATGGAGAAAAAATGTAACTGAGGCGACCAACCGCGACGGTAAAATTTATATTGTCTTTAACTCCAAACTTGTAAAATAACAACAATGTGTTTGTATGTGTACATGTATGTCTTTGCGAATAACATAAATACAGGTAACTTAAGTGCTTTATTCATTTAAAAATTAAAACTAATTTAAAATTAATTAAATTTAAACTAAATTGCATCGTCTTTTTACAGCCCTTATATAGTTCAATCGGACTTGGTTTGGTGGAGAAATATACATAATTTAACAATTGTTTTTATAAGAGTTTTTTCTTGTGTCTAGAAACATGGAGTGTGTTCAACTTTTGGCTCGGCTATAGCTGGTGATAGCCAGAATGAAAAAGTTTAGTTGTTGGCTATAGCCAATTTAGAGGCAAAAATAAATGCTAAGGTACTTGCAGCAAACAAGGCCCAGCAAATTTGAAAATGCAATAAATCAAGTATTTGCTAATATAGAACTACAAATAAAAGTTTTCCGTGAAGTTTATTTATTTGCACAACTAAAAAAATTGAAAAACTATAATAGAAGTGAGTATTTGAAAAAACAATACAGTTTGATAAAACCTTTTCCAAGGACCTTATTAAACTATCACAGTATAATAAGGCCCAAAGCAAAAATTAACTTTTTCCAAATTTTATTCAGCGAAATGATTGCTAAAACTAAAAGAATCAACAAAATTCGGTTATTTTGAATAATTTTGAATAAAAATTAAGATGGGCCTCTTTACCCTCCAGGGGGATAATAAGGCCCCCAACAGCTTTAGTTATAAATTTCTTAACGTACAGCAGAGTAAATCAAAACAGTCTTCATTCTTTGGAAGAAAAATAATGTCACAATCACAATCCTATATAGGGACAAATTTCATTGAGAATTTAGGTTAGGTTGGGTAATAAGGCCCACCGTCTACTTCAGTGGGCCTTATTAGACCTATGACAAGATTTTACAAAATTACTCATTAATCAAATAAACACAATGCTAGGCGAAAATAAACACCGACATCATAAACTACATTACCCAACGTTTAAACTAAACAAGTTATTACATGTGGAAATAGCAATTAAAGAACGGAACTTAAGATTTTGTCTAGGCAAAAATTATAATTTCAAGCAGCCATACTCCTCTCGGTGACGTACCGTTCGCTACTGGCAAGATGGCGGCGCGAGCTGCCGGACGCCCCCTTGACGGCGTTCATGTCGACTTAATTTATGTGCACATAAAGTATGAGAATGCTGCGATTCATTTTATTAGGTATTTTTAAAAATGGACCTTATTACCGTCTGGGCTTTTTTTGCCCCAGGTACCTTATAAACGATGAAAAATAATATCTGTATATGTTAGCTAAACTGTCATAATTTATTTTATTTTTTATTTGTTATATTATTAAGCCAAGCTCAGGGGATACCCTGAAAGCTCAGCATGGCAGAAAGGAGATAGGGAAAGGATTAGGGGATATGAGGAGAGTGGTGGAGGTGCCGATATATGTCGCCCTTAAACTTCCGCAGATTGCATGCCGGAGGAAAAACAGAAGATGGTCAGCTGTTCCACATTCGCACTGTTCGGGATGAAAAAACATCACGGAACTTTACTGTGCGGCCGAATGTAATTTGAAGGGCAAAAGGATGTGCACGGTTTGCAGCGCAAGTATTGTGTGCGGGAATCATTCTACAAGGGATTAGACTAGATATTTCATCAGAACATTGACCATGCATCTAGCGATAAATGAGCGAAAGGCATCCAACATTGTGGCGGTGCACGAGTGAGTCGATATGACAAGTTGTTACCAGATCGCCAATAAGCTTGAAGGCTCTCTTTTGGACAATATCCCATATATGGGAATTGTATACCATTCTAGGTCAAATATAAGACTTGTATAGGAGCACTAGATTTGATGGGCTGAATTATATCTTACACCTTTTCAGAAATCCAAGACATTTGGATGCTTCTTTGGCCACAGAGATGATGTGATCTGTCCAGTTTAAGTTACTGGAAATATTGATGCCGAGAATGCTTAGTGACGGTGAATCAAAAATTAATGCTCCATCAAAAGAAACGGGTGTGGTTAAGTTATGATCTTGTTTTAATGAGATGAGACAGCTTTGAGTCTTAGATGCATTGAATGCGACGCGATTCGCTTTGCCTCAAGCGGGGATATTGTTAAGATCGTTATTAAATGATCTAATCATGCAATCTCATTTAACACATGCGGCATTCCCCTGGAGTCCGCAAGAGTGTCAAAGGAGTAAGCGAAATCAAGGGTATAGACATCTGCGAAACTATGAATGGGATTGAAAGTTAGGGAACGGAGATCATTAATGAAAATTAAAAAGAGAGTTGGAGAGATAACAGAGCCTTGAGGCACACCGGCATTTAAGAGATGAGATTCAGATATAACGCCATCTAATACAACACTTATTTGGCGACTAGATAGGAAAGTTTGGCTAAAAGGGTTGGATGCCAGACTCTATCAAAGACCTTTGAAATAACTAGGGCAACGATTTTGGACTTGTGAAGACTACGGTTGCAATGTTCCGTAAGAAAGTTTAGCAAGTCTCCAGATGAGCTGTAGCCGGCTATAGCCAAACTTGTTTGTGATTACCTGAAGTAATAAAAAACGTAGGCGCAAATGATGAAATTGTGGAATATTATTCCGATGATGGAGAGGAACTAGAGCCAGTGCCACCTCAAAGAAAAAAAAATATATTAAAGACAGTTTAATCGATCATCATGAAGGAATAGAAACATACATGAACCGAAATAGTGAAGAGCCTTTGCTTTAATCTTTGCCGTATTTAACTTTAAATTACCTTAAGAGCTCATAAAGTCTTAGTTTTGGTTTTAGTTTTCATTTTCAATTGCAACTGTGATGGTCTGTAATGCAGGAATGAATGTGTCGTACAATCTTAATTGCGTCATATAATCTTAATTTTCGTCTTAGCTTTCAATTTAATTGCAACTTTGTGGGGTTATAATTAGTGGTATAGCAAGGGCTTTTGAAGCCTACGGTGGACCGTGAACATGGTACCGTAATACTTACCGTACCATAAAAAATTTCAACACAGAAACTGGCGTGAACAATTTTATTTTACAAAAATCTGTATTTGCCATAGGCTACGCTTAGGGCTGCCGTCTGTAAAATCATTAAACTAGGACAACAAGCTCGAAAGTCCCGGACGTTTTAGCTTGAAACCCGGACAGTCTTACCAAATATTTTACTTACTAATGGAATAGGTTTAAATTTTTATACAGACACTATTCTTTATTTATTTATTATAAAATTAGTCAGTTTACAAAAAACAGTAAAATAAAACCATGTCAATGAACTAAATTAAATCCCTCTTACATTTAGAAACATAAATAAATCCTCTAAAAATTAGAAATACAATTTTACTACTGTAAAAGTAAATCATAAATTATCTAATATTAATTAAAGGAACTAAAACTAGTAACTTTTACATTTACATTTAGTGTGCCATATAGCTTTCAAAATAGTTTCCTTTCTCGGGAAAGGTTAAGCTACATGGCAAGAAACTTTAACTTCAAGGGACGACTTTATCAATCTCTGGACACCCAAAGACCCATGTAAACACTTTAGAGATACAAACAAATCTCTAAAGATACCAAATTACTAGAGATTTTCTTTTTTGCCTCCGGCTCCGGTCTCCCGTCGTGTGTTTCAAATCAATCTGGTTCGGTCTCTAGTCTTCAAAGTTTGCTCATTTTTCGTCTCTAGATTTCCGGAGACTATTGTGTGTTCTGCTGTATCAGTTAACTGTGGAGTGATTTTGGCAAAGTTTTTATATCTTTTACATCACTGAGACTCGGGGCGTAAGAAAAGTCATATGAAAAACACGTCTTTGGAAAAATTAAACACCCTACTGTATATCTACCATGTATTTAATTATTTACAATTCTTAACTGGGCTATCAAAGCCCATTAGCAGACATTGGTATTCTACGTAAAATATTAAGAAATGCCATACGTCAGCAGATCTTTTAACTTTTGTGGAGATTTTTTTTAAAGAGATTTGGTATTCTAGTAAACGAAAATATCTGTAAAAATTTTTCTTAACATAAGAGCTCCTCACCGAGGTAAGCTTAAATCTATTATCGTGATAGTCGCAGAAACTGTTTTGTTTAAAATACCGAAATGTTGGATAAAAATGCTGTAAAATAAATACATATTTATATAATTCGTATATATTATATAAATATGTACAAGTTTTTGAAATATAAAATAATTATACATTTTGAGCTATGCACAGAGGATAGTTTTGAGCAATATGAGAGTCGACTTGAATCACAGTTATCGCCGTACTTGAAACTTAGTTATAAAAATTCCCGACATAGTTATCGCACCTGAAACTTTGACAACCTCTTTAAATATTTATTGTACTAACTTAATTACATTTAATTACAATAAAAAATCCCTAACCAAATTTACAAATTTACTTCTTGAGAACTTGACCAGAATCTCCTGCCATTAATTAAATTCTACTGATTTTTTTCACAATGCACAGATTGTTTTGATTAAAATTTACTTTGGAGAATCAAAGTTTCTAAGTTGCTCTAGTTTCTTGCTACTTATCTTTCTCGTTAATATAGCAACTACGTACGTCGGCTTAGATCCTCTGGACTGAAGCCCGATGGCCGGTGCGGCGTTGACACTGAGGCTGTATAGAATTTCAGAATTCTAAAATGTTTTGTCTTTAAAGAAATGACATAGCTTTACGATAATCTCCATTACTCGACAATATAATCGTCACTTTAAAGTTATGGTAACAATTAATTTTTAGCTACAGGTTTATACGAAAATCCTGTTGGACGTAACGACGGTCTTGGAACTCGTTATTTGCAATTTTGGTATTAAAATAATAATTCAATTATCATTACGTGCTTTGAATATATCATACAATTATTATTTATTGTAGAAGTATACAGAGTGAAACGATGGTAAGTATTACTACAAGAACTTTATTGATTAAATACTGAATAGAAAACTAGACAAGCTTAGCGCCTAAAAAATACCATGTCAGATAAAAGCGAGAAAAGGTAGTGCCAACTTGACAGTAGTAGCTGTGACAAAAAATATTTGACAGCTCCATCCTAATGGTCGGTTCTCAAAGGCATGACTTGATTATAGCGTACATTTCCAACATTTATATCGATAATTGTAACTTAATTAAAGACGCACACAATTATAGCAACGTGTGGGTTGGTCAGATTGCCATAATCGCTTCGCCAAAAACATTACTTCTTCTTCTTCCTTCTTAAAAAGTAAACGTCTTTAATAGCTCGGCTGACTGAAAAATTCTGCAAATCCTCTTAACCACTTAAAGTAAATATTTCTCCACAAAAATTTATGTAGAATACTAATTCTGCTAAAATCTCTTACTTGGTAAATTTAAGAGGTTAAGAGATCTCTTAAAAGTCTCTTATGTAGAATCGGGGTGTGAGTCGGCCTAGTTTGTATGATACTTTCCGAACGTTATAAGTTATATGGTTACCAAATTGTTATAGATTGCAGCCAGAAATACTACTAGCTTAGTCGCTGTATCGAAAGTAATAAATAAAAAAAAAAAAATAATTAAAATTTTTAAGTGAAAACTGCCAAAGATATTTTTATGTTTTGAATGAATGAAGTTCTTTTAATTTTTTATTGAAATTATCTTTTATTATTATTATTATTTCCTGCTTGTATAGAATTTTCTTCAGCACTTCCAGCGAAGTAAGCGCTTCTGTCATCTCCTGAATGCACATAATCAACGTCAACGTAGGACAAATCATCTGGAAAATTCAAACAACTGTTGTGAAGAACGCAATCTGCAACTGCTGTGCGCGGTATATTTATATTTCTGAGATTTCACGGATAAATACTTTAGCCGACGAAATCTTTCGAACAATAAAGCAAATGCGCTCTTTCGATGGTTTGTTTCGCCTTGGAATGATACAAGTTAAAGTTCTTTTTAGACAGATGTCAGCCTTCTGTTGTTCTTGTAAGGAACCAAAAAGCACAACATCTGGGGATAAGCCGTATCTCTCCCTGAAAATATTCATCCATGTTTTGGACCACATCGGTGAATAAATTAGAATCTCAGAAGATTCTGCAGTCGTGCATTGAGCTGGGATATTCGACGAAACAATTTGTGAATTTTAATCTGTGGTCACAAACAGCCTGTAGTGTTATCTAATGATGATCTTTTCTTTTTATGTATTGTTCAGGCCATTCCTTTGGAGCATATATTTTTACATAATTATGTCCCGTCGACAACTCCGTTAATTTTTTTATGTGACATTTATTCTCAAAATTATTTTCCATTTCGTCCATTTCTGTAAGTGTTGGCAACTTTATGACAACCCTCGATATCACATTCAATGTGGATATTCTAAAAAAAGCATACGATAACGATGACTTTACGAGGTCAAATCTCTATCCGATTGATCTAAAGTACAGAATACATTACAATTTAATAAAGCAACAATTTACCTAATGGAATCAGGAGTTAAAATTTGTAAAAAATGAACGCGGCATTAAAAGAAAAAAAAAATCAAAAAATCATAATCGGTTAAGAAGATCTTGAGATATCTCTCACACTAGTGTGAAAAACGTAGTTAAACACTTAAAATATTCTTAACAGTATAAGCAATTTATCTAGCAAGAAATTCTTTTTTTGTTTTTTGAAAATCTCAAAAATTGTAAAATTTCAAATTTTCACGTTATCTTATAACGTTTTTTTTGTTCTAAAAAAAAACATATTAGGATAACTGTTTTTACAAGACCTAGAAAGTATGGGCTCTTCTCTTCAATTTGAACACCTATGTATCCTAACTGTAGTAATTAAAGAATTATTAGCTCTTAAGCTATTCACGTCAAAAATAATTTGTTTCCTTAGTTACGGTTTGGAGGTACTTACTTGAATTGCTCGAACGATCTAAATGTGGTTAATTGGAGAGCCTCCAGTAGGAAATCCTTTTCGGATCACTGCTGGATTATCTTTGAATTATACCGCTCATCTGAGCCCCCAAACCCATTCAGGAACCCAGCTAAACCAGACTGGAGTAAATTTAATAATATCGTAGCGGGAAGACTAAATGTTCTCGAATATAGGATATTACTTTGTACATCATTTATTGATAACGCGGTCAAGAATATAAATGACGCTCTTAATACAGCCTTTGTTGAAGCCTGCCCACGCCGTAAACTTTCAGGGAAGTCCTAACCTTTCTGGTGGAATAGAGACTTAATTGTCAAACACGGAGGCTATTCAACAAAGCGAAAGCGAGTAGACTGGGAAGACTGGGCGCTGTATAAGGAAGTGCTCAGAAACTCCAAGCGCTCAATAAAAAACACTAAATTCTTTTAATGGAGGAGCTATTGTGAATCCATTGAGAACACAAGTGAATCTGCCCGACTTAGGAAGGTCTTAACCAAGGACCCCAGTATTCTTTCCTTCCTGAAAAGGGAGGACGGCATGTGGACCGAGACTGGTGAAGAAACCTTAGGGCTGCTCATGAGTACCCACTTCCTGGGAACTCTGAAGCCGACCACATCTATAGCAGTAATGCGTACGACGGAATTGATGGTATCATTCCTGTCATGCTGCAGAAAGTGCAAGAAATTGTAATTCTGGGGCTGATGGTGATCTATGGAAGCTGCCTACTTCACTCCTACGTCCCAGCCATCTGGAAGCAAACCAAAGTGATCTTCATTTCTAAAGCAGGCCGTAGCGGGCACGCAACTTCTAAGGAATTTAGGCCCATCTGCCTTACATTGTTTCTTCTGAAGACTTTTGAGAGCTTCTTGAAGGCAGCCATGGACATCTGGAACATAATCTAAAAGATATTTTATATCTTTTACCTTATCTTTAAATCCCGCTTGGTTGACTTTAATTGATACATTGTTTTGAAATAAGGACTGTTTCAGAAAAAAAGCCAAACACCTATCCATCCTATCCCTTCCATTACTCATCACCAGGTAAACTAAATTAGGTACCGCTGGTAAGACTGGTGGAAATCAGGTTCGATAGACTAAATATTGGCTGAAGAAGTGGTAGACACCTTTAAACGAAATGCCAACATATCGTTGAGAGAAATGGCTAATAAGGCTGGAACGTCATATGTTACGGTCCATCGAATTAAAAGAAGAGAAGGCCTACGAAGCTTACATATTCAGTAAACACCGAACAAAACACCAGAAAAGAACCATATTGCAAAATTCAGGAGCCGAATTTTTTATGAAAATTTCCTAACGAAATTCGGCTTAGGTAACATCGAACTTCAACCAGTGTTTTGAGAAGCGCTTTCAGTCAGCTTTGTTTTGGCCTGATTTAGCAACTTGCCACTACGGCAGAAAAGCGACAGATTTCTACGATGCCAAATGCATACCCGCAGTACTCAAGCAAGGGAATTCTCCAAATTGCCCAAAACTAAGACCAACCTACAAATATTGGTATAATATTGACAGAAAATTTAAAAGAAAAACAAGTAACACTCCGCTAACGTAGACATTTTTAAAAGACAGTATAAAAGAGCGTCCGATACTGTCTGTACAAAATTTAATGAAGAACGTAAAGTAAAAAGTTCACCAATTTTATAGCAAGTAGTAATTATATCGGTTGTGAATAATATAGATAACTAAGCAATGGTTCAATAAAAATTATTTGATAACAAAGAAAAGGCTTTCCTTGTTGCTTTCATTATTCATAGGCGGTCTTTTTTTTTAAACAGTCATTACATGGTTCGGTGTTGCAAGTCTATATCTGCCAGTTGACTCAGAAATAAATTGTGCCTGTACTGCAGACATTTTATAATATACCAACCTTAAAAGTTTTTTTTAAATACAAGAATTCTATGTATATAAGACAATATCGCTGCAACTACATGAAGCCAACAAAGATTTTGGCAAAACTGATCTTAACTTACTCTACGTAGTAGTGTTCTTAGCCACATGGAGCAATCCAATTTTAAACATAGTTTTAAATTTCCGCACGTGTATCAAAACAATATTTAAAAAGAAAATTTTTTAAAGTATTTAGTGCAGGTATTGATGTGGTATTGTATGAAAAGTTTTGATTTGGGGTAAACCAATACTAACTTTTGTGGAAAAAATATGATATGGGCAAACATGACATGATTTATCTCGATACATATAATACTTAGAAAAAAACTGATTAAAGCATTTAATTCAACTGCAGTAATAATCTGGAAAACCGTCCTTAACTCAAAATATCAAATTTGGCGGATGGGGCAAACCAATATTCAGGTGACGACTTATCCCCGCGAGTCTTAACTCTAGCCTACAACTTTCATTCAACTGGAGTAATATTATATTAAAGTAAGTTCTCTCATTGCAATTTAATCCATTATTAACATAATTAATAAAAAAAAAACTTGAAAATCATGAAAAATTCATGATTTGAAAAATTATTTTTTGATTTTTCGCATTTTCAAGCGGTTTTATGAAAAATAAACCACTAACACTACTTTGAAATAGGTAATTCACCAGTTAAAATGCGCCCAGGAAGAATATTTAAATGGAAAAAAACAGCAATAAAGTTATCGGAGGAATATCTTGGTTTTTTTTTCAAAAATGTAAATATCTCGAAAATTAGTTGTTTCGCAGTTTAAAAAAAAGCATGCTTATTCAATGCAAACAGAAAGGTACGTTCACAAAATTTCATGAAAATTAAATTGATTTTACGAGCGAAAAAATGAAAAACAAAAAAATCGGATTTCCGCCAGATTTTCGGAAAATTTGAGGTTATGTTGAAAATGGCTTAAATATCAAAGTTTTAGATTTTTTTATTATCTACAACTTTTGTGAAGTATATTTATCTCTAGAAGGTCACGTTTCGTCGTAAATAGCATGAAAAACATTCAACCCCTAAACACCCCCTCTCCCTCCACCAACATTCGACAATTTCAATTTCACTTTACTAGTGTTTAATTTTTGTTTTGCCTTTTTATTATAACCCTCACTAAATTTTCCAGCTGATCCTGTTAAGAGATTTCTTTCTTTTAACCTCCACAATCCACTTTGGCACCAGACGAGCCCAAAGGTTTGATCTCCGACATCTATAATAATAACAACAGTCCTATTGGAAAATTCAACCTATAATGGAATTTTAATGCTAATTAGGACTCTACCATATGTTTCCATATAGATTATTTTTCCAAAATGTTCATCTGGAAACAAAAGTTAATTTTTGTGACATATGGGACGAATTTTCCAAATGCCAGAAGGGAATTTTTAGTTTTTCCACAATACCCAAAGGCATAACTTCTTACAATAGGAACCTTGTTGTTCGGATGAAATCAACTTTTTTATGAGAAATTTATCTAACTTAGAAAGGGGACTACATATACTGTACACGTATATGTAAGAAGAATTGTTGAGTTCCCTTGGGGTCCAAAACACATTTTACTATGCCGGTATATTTACATTATAAACACAGACATTAAAAGTCCTTTGTTAATTTCCAAGAGCAGCTTTAATCTCTTTGAAGTTAGATAACAAATTTTCTCTGAAATATTTCCGTCAATTGCAAACGTTTCTTTTAGCCATTGTAAACTTAAATCCTTAACAAAATCAATTCTGGAAGATGGTTAAACGCCCACTCAGCCAGCGGCCTTTTACTTAATAACATAAAATACAACGTAAAATGTATAGCAACTATGTATGCACATATACACCAACTGTAGTCCTGCAGATTGTCTATTTGTTCCTTAATTACACAGTTTGCAATAATTAATTCATCCGAAAAATGGTTAGTGTGATTCGCCAAAACAGGATATAACCCCCGTTCTTGTAATACGCAATATGCCGCAAGAAAAGAAAAAAAACAAAACGTGCTGAAGTTAGATACTGTTACAAGCATGAATTCAGTATGTGGTACCCAGTGGACACAGCATCAAAAGCATTAAATTCTAAATAGGAGCATAAGAAGATATGAAAGAAAGATAGAGAGAGAACATAAAGGTTAAATGAGAAATAAAAAATAACCAAAAAAAATGAACCTAACGCGTTGCAAGCAACTGCAAGCCCAACAGGCACACTTTGTTTTTGTTGTCATTATCGTCGGCACTCTTTGTTGATACCTTCCCATCTTACTCCCCTTTGGGGGAACTATTCAAGTTCCATTCCAACCACAACATTTTGGGGGAATCCTTTTATATGGAAAGAATTTTTTTTCCTTAGCAGCCCTGCAGGCAGCAGGAGGCACTGAGGCAGGAGTTGATACCAAGGAATTGCGCGCACTTCATACTTGAAATTATTGGCGTAGGGCATACTTGGGCTCATTTATCCTACACATCCTTTGCGATCCTGGGTGGGTGCCACTGCCATGCCGCCGAATCTACATTCTGAGACTTGGCGCAGTTGTGTTCTTTTTTTTTTTAGCTTCAGCAACAGCTTACTCCAAAACAGCCACACTCGGTGGAGGACTTCTGGTGCAGTTGTTCAATGAACTGGGCATGCAGGCATGCATACTACCTAAATGTACCGATTGGACGCTTTGCTTGGCTTTCTGTTTCTTTCCTTGCTTGGTTTTCACAGGTAACTCTACTCCACCACACTACTCTACCATACTGGTGTCTTCTGGTTTCTGGTCTGGTCTCGGTCTATGGTGAATTTCGTTGCCGATGGATGGATCATTTACAAGAAAGATTCCGTCAGTCAGGTACGAAACGAAAGCTCTGCAGAGTAACTACAGAAAAATTTTCATTCAGTCTTCGTCTTCTTGTCAAAGAAGAAGGCAGGCAAACATTTAAGCTGCTGATTATCAATTCAAAAGTAAAATTCAAGTAAAGAAACGGCAATTTGCCGGCAATGCAAAGAAAATTTCGTGTATGAAGTGTTAACTAATAATTTTTGAACATATGGTGATTAGTGAATTGTTTAAGTTTATTTGTGAAAAAAACGAAAAATGCTAAAAATATACGAAATTGTTTAATGACCTTAAGAGTAAAGTTTAACAACAAATAATAATAATAATAATAAAAAAACTGCAATTTCGACCTCGACAGACAATTCAGCAGCAACATTTTGAAGGTATTTCTTTTAAGTGATTCTTTTTCCTGGTCTGCTCTGAACTTGGTCTGAAAATCACTGAATGTACACATTGCAACACAGGTCATTGCGGAATGAATAATTAATTAATTAAAAAACATTCAATTTTCGGAGTAAGATTGTGTTGTTGTAGTAAGTAAGAGAGCGACAAAAAAAAACAATAAGTGAAAAAATCTTAAAACTTAAAAATTGTGTGTGAGTTTGAATTGTTTCTTAAATTTTGCTCTAATTCTTAAAGCAAGTGCAAACAAATAAAACAAACAAATAGTTTACCGTACCTAACTACGACAAGAATTCTAACTTGGACGAGATCTCAGCAGATTGGATCGACATCAAAATCAAATCAATGGTAAGTTTCTGCCAAACTAACAAACAACTTAAAAGTGATAAAAACAACGGCATGGCAGTCTACGATATCTGCACTGCAATCCTATCCTCTATTTACCTTCAATTTTTAAAGCATTGGAGCTACGTTGAAGACGAAGAAGAACAAGATCTTTGGTACACATTATAACAGAACTCTAAGGTCAAAAATAATTTCCTACATTAATTTTAAGCAAGTTTAATTGCTCTTCACCAAGTTAATTGTGTTGGAAGAAGTTTTCCAATTTTCCGCACTCTTGATTTGTGAATATTTTTCATACCGGTGTTTATACATGCGTTTATGTACGTATATATATTTATATTAAATGTGGGTATGTGTGCGTGTGTGTGTAGAGTGTTTTCATAAAAAATTATTGCTGACTTAGAAAATTTTCATGCCGACAAAATTATTAATAAATTCACTCCAAGTCAAATGTTATTTTTGAAATTTTGATTTATTTTTATTTTTTTATACCTACTTTTTTTTTGTAAATGTAAACGTTGGTTGCGTGTATATTTTGCACATTTATTGACGTATATAAATGTTACGAAAATGTCATTGAAACTCAATTCGTTTTGGGACATTTTTGAACTTGAGACGAAATTATGATAATTTATGCAAATTTTTGATGGGTTTGGTAATTTTTATGTTAATTGATTTTGTCATTTTTTATTATCATTGAAAGTTTGTCATTGAGTTGATTGCCCTATGCAATAGCACACACATTATGTACATTCAATTTATTCATACATTTAGAAATTTTTTAAAATGTTATGCCTGTGTTTGTTTGGTCAAAAATCTATGCGTTAAATAATTATGAAATTATCTACGTTTTATACCTATCTACTGTCCATAGAAAAATGCCCGTACAATAACTTAACAACGCATTTACATATAGGGAGTTGAAATTTTGAATGCAATTTTGTTTCGTTGTATTTTTTGTGAAAATTCAAAATTGTTGAAAATGGATGAATCTACCAGTTACCATACAAAACATTTTTTTTTATTTACCTTTACTGGAAAAGCGTTCAATTCTAGACGTCTTTTTGGAATGTACAAA
This sequence comes from Dioctria linearis, assembly GCA_963930735.1. Lineage (NCBI taxonomy): Eukaryota > Metazoa > Arthropoda > Insecta > Diptera > Asilidae > Dioctria > Dioctria linearis. The sequence continues at coordinate 69,095,158 of OZ005741.1, forward strand.
CCAAATCTGTAAAATATTTAAGTACATCGGTATTTAAGTATTAGTGCCAGTACCAGGTCCTGAAAATTTGTGAAGTACAAGTCCCAGTATTGCTGCTCAAAAGATTTTCAAGTACAAGTCCAGGTTACTGATACTCATAACCTTAAATGCGCGTTTGTGGAATTGTCTGCCAACAAATATTCAGCGCATTAGTTCGATTGGTAAATTCAATGAGCTTGTTACAAATATGTACGCGTAATTTTAAGTATGTCAGATGTATTCAGTTCGTTTGTTTGCGGAGGCAGCGCCATCTTGGGTAAATCGGTTAATTAATTAACAGTTTGGTTTTTCTCGTTGGTTAATATTGTTTTAATTTGAAATCTTTTATTTTCATATTAAATTTTCCTTTCATCCTTTCTTCTCTTCTTTGTTTTGCATGTAGGCATACTTTTAGTTATTTATTATAATTTGGTTTTATTTTAAATATTAGCTGCCACTATTTCATGTACTAACTATAAGAATTACAAGATTTTTTTATACTTACATTTGAATTAACAAATTAATTGAATTGAATTGAATTACTTCTGGACTTGTTAATTATTTAAATACCCCTTCAAATAATAGAGGTTTAAGAGCAGAAACAATAACGGTCATATTTTTTTCCCAAAAAACTTAAATTACAATCATTTTGCAGTGATTTGTATTTTTAAGTTCTTCAATTAATTTAATTAGTTAATGAGCGATAGTAGGACAGAAAATGACATTATGAATTGATATGCTTTGTTGAGAAGATTGGCCATTAAGTGCAATACCAAGCTCTCTCACTCCGCAACTATAGAGCGTGTATTTTTATTTGTAGGACTAATAAATGCCCCACCAAGGCAATCATTATCTGATACAACATTTGAAAAGCTTGTTTTGCTAAATTATAAATTAAAAGAGCAAAAGCTTATATGATTCTGCTTCATTTCCTAGTTTTTAGCAATATATTATATTATATTATGATATTTCGTAATTTATCTGGTTATAGATTTAGATATATATAGGTTATAGGTTTAGATATGATTTGAGTATTTTAAAGCTCTGAACCTCAATTATTAGAAATAAGGCGTACTTAAATAATTAATAATTAATTGGCGGTAGTATGGCGGTGTTACTTATAAGATACTTTAAAGCTCATATGTGCGAGTTATGAATACGTAGACTTATACTTAAAAATTTTTAAGGAACATTATCGGGACGTGTACTTAAAAATTACGAATAAGTACCGGGACTTGTACTTGTATACCTAAAATATTTTAAGTTCAGGTTCTCGTTCTGGTACTTGTACTTGGAATTTTACTGGTCTAGAGACCCATAAAATTGGTTATGATAATTTTCACTGTCACATGAATCGTATTGGAAAAAAGTGCGAAATATCATAATCATACACAAAATTTATATTACGGCCTTTAAACAATTTTTAATTGAATTTCCTCTAATCCTAATTTCTCTAAAACTTGCCCTATTAACATAATTTACACATATTTTAACTTAAAGAATTTTTAATTTACTTGAAAATCTCTGCTGGTTCACTGTTTTTCTGTTTGGGCTATCCAAATATCAGCAATCGATTGTTGGATGAGTTCCTAAATCTCTTTTCGCTAACTGCATTATTTTTTTTTTGTATGTGGAAATTAATTAAAGTAACAGCAATTATGGAAAAAGTTAAGCTTAGTCAGTAAAATTACGTATTAAAACTGAACAGTTTTCCGTACTTTCCTTGTCATTCCAAACCTAACTTTAGGTTTCTGGTAACGAAGGAGTGGATGAAAATGAAAAGTTGGACAATCTGGTTAAAACCGGAGCTGACAGTCCGTATACTGGTCCCCACCCAACATTTGACCTATCAAGACGCCACTTTGCTAGAGATCTGCTAAAATGGAAAGACAGGCAGCTGGCTCTTCTCTAGCGTAGCAAGCCCGATATGAAGCAAGTGATGGAATTTTTAATTCCCTCTACTATGACGATGATATGAAAATCCAATAGCGAACTGGAAGAAAAAGGAAGATGAAACTCTGAAGCATATCACATGTGAGTGTCCCGCACTTGCAGCGTTTATGTTTTAAAACAAATAGAGAAGAATTTATGTGTCTTAAATGGGGTTTACATACAAGCTAACTCCAAAGGCAGTAATCGAGCTAGTAAAAGACTAATTTTAACCTAGCCACTTTAGGGGAGGACACAATAGATTAACTCTGGTTGTGAAGTCCGCAGCGTCCAATTGCCCTAGCCGCCCCTACTCTTAACCTAACTTAATATAACCTCAAGCTTCAAATGTGATTGACATTCGCTACAACATTTAATCTTCAGCTTCACATAGCATATGAAGATTGAATTATGCGCTTTAAGTCTGAGATTGAATAAAAAAATAAAATTAATTTCGGGTCCTTGTAAAATGGAATAGTGGCTAAATCATGGATTTTACAAATCCTGAAGGATTATTCAAAATCTTCTGAATAAAAGATACGTGAGAACAAAATTTGTGAAAATGCTGGAATGCTGGAGAGATTGTTTCCTAGATACCTAAGATTACTTTCTTCATTAAAAATTTCGCAACTGGCATTTATTGAAATTATTTGATTACTCACGAAAAATACTGGAATCCCGAAAAAATCAAAGAAATATGTTCAAGAATTTTATGAGCTGATATTTTGCTCAGCTGGACTTGTACTGGAATTTTGTAATCCCTGACTTCGTACTTATTAAATGAAGCAGATTGTAAAAAATCTACGATACAAAACCTTGAAATTCTTGAAATTAAATATATCAGAATGCAAAATCGTGGAATATAATATTCTAGAAAATATTGTTTTGTTTTTTTTTTGTTTTTAAAGATTTTGTTGCTGGGACATTGAAATTGGGAATATAGGGTAAAATTTGATCTCGCTTTCTTAAAATTAAAGATTATATATACAACCCCCCCCCCCCCCCCCACCCTTGTAAAGAAGAAATTGAATAAAAATGTTTTACCGGGAATCGGATATATTTTCAAATATCAAAACTTAAGAATTTTGCGTAATTAATGATTGAAAAAAAAAATACTTACCAGAAGCCAAACGAACTTCAGTTTATATAAGATGATAACGAGCCTAGCCTATGTATAATGACTTCATTTACCGTGAATTATTTCCCTATAATGTCTCAACTCATTACGCATTAATTTGATATTTCTCTTGGGATGGGAAAAACTTTATCAGGTTTCTATTATTGTGTAAGAAAATACCACAGAGCATTATCACGTCTAGGTACTTTCCCCTTCCTTGATTAATTACACACTTTTGTTGGCTAGTCGTCACCTGCGCCTCAAACAACTTCATTTCAAAGGTGTTAAAATTATTAATATTTTATGGAACGTTGCCCAAGTTAATCATAGACGAGGGAAAAATGAAAACTGTGAAACCACACAAAAAAAAAATAGATAAATAGATAAATAAATAAAACGAAGTAGACGATACCAATTTAAGCATTAAACAGTCACATACAAAACCAGATCAATTCAAGTATTTTTAATCTCCAAATAATTCATTCAAGTCCAAGCCTACATATACAACTCATTTAACTTTTGCGGATTGTCATCATACGCGAACGCAATACGCTAAAAATAGATGGAAAAGTAAATCATGAATGAAATAATTTGCGAATTTTGAGGTTTAGGCCACTCTCCCCTCCATCCCACCATTTGACCTGTGTGTGCAGTGCAACAAGTTGAAGGCATCTTTATCAGGCCAAGTTCTTTCTACTCTCTACTTTCAGTCTGGCTATGATTTATCTGATTTAAGTAAAATTTTTGTTATGCCCAGGCCCACCATGATGAAGATATCGAATCCTAATGGAAGTGAATGTAAACAAAAATTTGTCCGACGTTTATGTTTGTTCTATCAATCTGCAGGTGATTTAAATTAGAGTTGTAGTACGACTGACTGCGAGGAAGTTTCGTTATGTCGAAGGTTTGACATTCCAGATTTATTAGGCCGCTGATGGTTTCTTTTGCTCGATAATGGGTTTTAAAATTATTGACAATTTCGGGGTTTACGTAATGTGTTAACCTCGATTTGTTTAGACAAGATTCCGGTTGAAGTGCGTAGAGATCTACATATACTCGTATACATAGGCTGCCAGATGTGTGTGCTGTTTATCCATTTTGGGGGATTAATCGTGTAAATCAATGGGATTCAGAGATTCAAAGAATCAAAAGAGATTTCCGCGGAGTTTTATGTGACATGATGGGTTAGAGATGGTTGAAATTGCATTTTGCTTTTAGATTGCTATAAGTCTTGTTTAAATAAATTAATTCGCTCCTTTGATTTGAAATCGATAATTTATGTGCTCTGTAAACAATTCATAAATTTCTTTGAAATAAAACGAAGCATTCTTGCCTCACAAATTATAGAACTTTAAGGCATTTGCGCTATTTTTATTAATCATAGAAAATACCTGGGGATGCTCAGTTCACTCTTACTATGCATATGCTCTCCTAGTGTTAAATATGTGAATTTAATATGCATTATAAATATGTACTACTTGAATGTATTAAATTAATTATAAACATTTAAGTCATTCATTTTGCTGACTGATTTCATCACTGTATCCAATATCCTATTTTTAGAATGTATTTTATTGAAAGCTCATCTATTAAATAGGAAACCCTTCCTTGATGTGGCAAAGATGTTAAAAATTTAGATTAAAACCAATTTTGTGGATATGTTAGATGAATGTCCAATGAAATATAATTTTGAAAATATGTTTGTTGTGTTCAATAAAGTTTTTTTTTAGATATGCTTGCAAGAAAGCTAAAAATTATCATAAGCAAATTAATAAATTTTTATATTTCGTAAAACTCTTAATCTAAGACAAATTCTATTCCGGGCAGTATGCATGAAAAATCAGTATTTTTGTGTAACAATACTTATGCAGGAGGTTACCCCACTCATTTCCATATTTCATATTCCACCTGAAATTGTTTTAATGTATAATTATTTCGCCGAAAATTTGTTGCCAATGTTAGTTTTACAAATATCCAATTATTGCAGTGAATACAAAAATAATTGTATGTCAATGGCAAACCTAAGAAGAATTTTATCCATTTGCGAACTTTAATTTAAATTTTTTATAAAATTATTATGTACAAATTTTCAAACAGATGAAAAACGTAGGCACAAACATAAACTTAAAGCGTTTTGAATAAGACCAAAATTTGTTCATAAGTGATGCATTTTATAATTTGCCTATAAAAAATATTCAATGGACTTCAGTTTCTATTATAACTGTTATGCCAATGATCTACTATTTTCACCACTACAAACGTAGCATGAATTGTCAAACTGACAGTTAGTTTTGACATTTTAAAATAATTAGTATCGTTGGTAGTTATTTAAAATAATTTCTGATTAATGGAAGATACAACGGCAACGGGTTTTTGTGAAACATGACTGATAAATTATTTGTAAGTGTAAATGTTATCAACATAATATAAAAAATCTCTCAGAAAATTTTCGTTTGACTCAGCGGTCTACTATGAAAACGTGTGTCATTTTAATAGAGGGGATTTCCTTGTTCTTGGATACTTAATCCTCTTTAATTCCCTGTAACAATGAAAACCACCTAGCACTGACTTGTAGCAGATCATTCCTTTCAAATGTAGGAGAGTAAAGCGGTCAAAAATGTCGCATAGGTTTACAGCGATTACAAAATTTGAATAAAAGCTTATGTTAATGGGGCATTTTGGAGGGAAAATTTTGAAGAAAAAACTAAAAATTTTGACATTACTTGAAGTTTGAATTTTTCTAATTCATGATAGGAGAAAATAGAAGGAGAGGGGGGGATCAAGGACTTACTGAAACGGACGAAAGTCTATTTTTCAAATGTAGAATAATATGCTTCATATAATTACTAAATACATTACAGGTTGTTCAGTGAAATATACCCATATATATAAATCTGTCCTCAGAAATAGCGTAATAAATATTTGTTTAGTTCAATAACAAAACACAAATAAAAAATAGAAAATACAAAAACTAAAAATAAAATAGAAAATCGAAGAAAAATAGGATTTGAGTACGCAACGGAGTAAAATGTCATGCAGATTTAGTCAATTCACATTATCCAGGGAAAATGATTAATGTCCTACGAGTAAATAATGCTAACATTAATCAAGAAAACATCGAATCTACCATATTTTTCAGAATTTTGAACAATGGAATTGGGCATTGGTCTAAGAATAACCAACCATATTTAAAAAAATTGCGGACTTAAAAAAAATGCCAGCACTACCTTAGTATAAATGAAAGTAGTATACAAAATTTAATAGAGACAAATTAAGAGAAGAATATAAGTTTTAACTTAACACAAAAATTTCTAAAATGAATTTATATGATATTTCTGAATAATGCAAATTTTAATAAAGAAAAATAAAATTTTAATTTTTTTTATAGCAAATTGAAAAAAAAAATACCAAAGAATTTCCTTGTAAAGTGATGATTTTGTACATTAGTTGAGTGCGTATATGAAGATTTGTAAGGTACATTGTCTTAAGAGCAAGCAAGAAACCAAAAATTCAAGATCATCACAAAAAGCACTAAGAGTTTGGTATAATTAAGTTCACACATGGAACTGAAAAACCCACGCAAGCATATATAAAACAAAGGCGATATAAAATTAAGTAAAGAGCTTGCTATAGATTCAATCAAGATTCTTGTAACAATTTTATTTAAAATCAAAAAATGTTGGTGTTTTACACCCACATAATCTTCAAATTAAATGGCAATTTATTCTGTAAAAATTGTATATTTTATTATAACTGGTGTGATGGAAATAATGTAACTGGAAGAAATTCTACTATAAATCCTCGAAGTAGCTCTATAATTTCCAGTGACATTAGTGTATTAAAATCTGGAGTCATTCTCAGAACCTTCATCAGATGAGAACTATTCATTTTCTGATCAATTTTCTTTAATTGATCTCTTTATCAGTTTCGCATAATCATCATCAAATCGGAAATTTGAGTACCTACTTCTCAAATTTCTACGACTCATCATCGCTTTGGTAAAATTCATAAACATTTTTTAGAGATTAAAAATTGCTTTGAATACCAATATATAATAACATATACATATAGAATACTTGTGGATATGAAAAATCCATTGTGCCATTATGAAAAGTATTCAGAAGAACCTCCTATATTGGCTATTAACTAGTAAGCACGAAATGAGCCAAATTCGATGATACCTAACTACATTAGAAAACTCATTGCAGGGACAATGTCGGCGGAAGTTTTCAGAATGGACTGAAATTCGATAAAGTTCTCCCCTCAGACCATAATTCCCTATCAGGAAATTACGTAGAGAATTGGCAGCCAAATCGTAGTTCCTGTACAATCGCATCTAATTATATGCAGTGCAGAGGCTTGTTCTATTCCAGTTCCCACGTCAATGAGCAATGGGAAGAAACACTCCAACCATCTTTCCAACATCCCCATGAGCGCAGTCTGCAAACAACCCTTTTTGTATCTCCTTGAATGACAAGATTCATAGATGTGGCAGGTTTAGTAATTAATACATCAAGGACAACTATGGCCTGTAATGCCTAGGCAAGCAACCCTTTGTATGCCCACCAGATTTCAGTTCGCAGCCCCCATTCGTGTTCTCAGCCACCATATACAAGAGGCATACGTGAGAATAAGTTTTACTATGAAGGTGTATATCAAGTGCACCACTTTCGGTTTCATACCTCATGTGTAGTTAGAGTTACTACAAAGCAAAGATCTTTATAGACTCGTATACATTTCTTTTAAATACCTGCCGTGCCGAAGTGCTTACCACTGCAGGCTGTGTCCAAAAATTAAAAAAAAAAAAACAAACAAAATGGCCAAACTTGCGTCTCCTGTAAAGAGTCTTATATCCTAGCTAAACCTTCTAATGAATAATTAACTAATGACTTATTAGATGCTAATGATTCATAAGGCACCTGCAGATACACAACCATTTCTTTAATTAAGCTGTACTGTCAAACTGGTTTTGGTATTTGACAATGAAGAAGTGAACTGAATCGAATTGACGCGATAAAATTTCTTTTTTATTTATTTAATTTTTCAATTTATCGATTTAAAAGTGAAAAAAAACATTTTATTAAAAAGTATTTTGAGAATATATAGCAAAATGGAGCTCCAGATTTATATATCATATTATAAAATACATTCAGTTTTAGTAAAGGGGAATGCCCATTCTAATGCCCATTTTAAGCCCGACACCACCAGACATAAGAGATGTCTTAAACGATGGTTTATGGTACTCTGAACATATTTTATAAACAATTTTTATTTCACTCAAGCGCGGGAAAGCTGCGATGGGGGGGGGGGGTCTAGTGCCCTTTGGAAAATCTAGTACACAATCTTTAATATTCGAACTGAGGTACTATATTTTTCGCACCTTAGATCGGCTCTAACTCTATAGATTATGTCCAACCGAAAAACGGATTTCACTGTTCGCCTCAGCTATAATTCGTAAAAGAGAATTTTTCGCTGCATACTTTTAGGGTGGTTTTAAAAACTGCCGGTGGGTAGATACGGCATATTGTATATATCAAATTTAAGGTCTAGCCGAGTAATATCAGCTGGTGTACTTTTTCTTCATACAGAAATCTTTCTCGGGACGTTTTTGCCGCCGGAAAATCCATTTTCATGCACTTGGGTCACATACACCCCAGCAACTACATATATATATATTTTTGCAGTTCTATGGCCATTAATGCTTACAGAAGAGCATAGAAAGTCATTTTCCACAATGCACTAATCTATCTAATCTATTTTTCGAGCCATTATAATTATGAATACTATGTGACACACGGCATCTTAATGAATAATAATTACTAATGATTCATTGGGCTGTGTGTAACAATAATTTTCAGAATCATTTTACCATGAATATGAAAATTGTTTGATAGTAATTATTTTTATACCAGGAATAGAAACAATAATATTTTGTTGAAAAGGTTTTATTCTTAAAAAAAAACAGAAATCAAAATAATAGGATAAAATATTAAATAATAATAATAGAGTCATGATAGCAGACATTTTATTTATGGCCAAAAGTGACTTAATGACTTTATATAAAGCCTTTATGAAGGTTAAGTCAATAAAAAGAAAATAAATTTCTTCTTCATATTTCCAGACTTCTTATGAATATTTTATTTTAAATATTTCCTTATTTTTTTTATCGAAATTTCCATCAATTCCATCCCCGCCCCCATTAGCGGGGCTGTTACCAGTTAGCTGATAATAAATTTGTTATTAGAATCCCCAAAATTAATTTTAGTTATCCCCTTGAATTTATAATGAATGAATGAAAGTGGAAAAAAAACACTTCTTCGTTAAGAATGTTGGTGTTCGAGTCCTTGACCTGTTTCCAGTTCTTATTAAAGGACTAAAGGTATAAAAGTTGCCAGTTAAAATAGATTCAGCCACCATCGCTACCACCACCACTAATATTCCTATTTCCTACTGTGAATCCTGTCTGAAATGAAAATCCCTATATCGACAACCCACACAAATTGTCGGCAACCGGATATGAAAAGTATTTCAAATTCGTTTGGCTGTCTATCAATGGCGAGATATGTTAGTTCAGGCACTATTGCAGTTTTTTATGACTATCAGCATGCGATGGATTTCACTCTCCATTCCATTCTATTCCGGTTTGTATGTTTTGTGCAACACCCCGACCGTAGATAGATAGATGAATGAATGAATGGTTCTCAGAGCTTTTCTTCTCTTTCATGTCTATTAAATTTTAATTAAAAATCGATTGCTCAATTCGAGTTTGTATGATAACCGTTAAGCTATTATGTAACTCTGGATGGAATTATTGGAGGGGAATAGATTAAAACTTCTCGGTTTGAGATTTTCAAATGAAAGATCAATAGATCAAAAAATAAAAATTATGAAACTCTATTTCCATTGATAAATTTTGCACGCTTCTGTTATATGAATAAAACGGGGTGGTACGAGTGTAGTGGCACTGATAAGTGAGGTTAAAAAAAAGTTGTGTGGAAGGAGAAATGGGGATGCATTTCAATTCCTACTCCTTTTAAAGTCATATAGGGCAAACGATTTTTTTTTCAATCTTCATATGCCTTCTAAGCAATGATGATGTTTTACGATTTATTATTGCAGATAATTTGGTTGAAAAAAATATAATTCAGAGAAAAAATTGCTTAAGCTTGGGAGCTTTTAGCCGGATATATTTTAAATAGGGTAGAAAAACGTAAAGGGTTGCATTTCGTTTGTAACCCATTGAAATAATACTGATAGACAGCAACATGGGTTAGACCTCTACGCATAATATCAAAAGCTATTTTGATTTTTGCATATCCATCTGTCCGTCCATCCGTCCGTCCGTTCATCCACTCGATAAATCGCGAACGCATAGACATACAGAGCTGAAATTAAAAAAAAAATGTAAATGTAAGATGGAAAATGGGTCAAATCAGGTAACTCCTTCATAGGCTTCCCATATAAAATTATCGGTTTTCACAAATATTTGGACACTGCACGCGTTCGTGCGATAGCTGAAATTTTGCACACAGCGTTTTCATAAAAACAGTAAATAAATTTTCAAATATGGCAGCACCACAAAATTTGAATTGAGGCTTTTATGTTAGATGTTTTTATTGTATTGAAACTTTCTGCAGAATATAAAATCCTATGAAATTGGTTATATTATTTTTACTGTAGAACAGTATACCTAGAAATAAATGTGAAAAACCTCTTTAAAAATCAAACTTGTACAGAGGGGGTGACCTTATGAAATTCCTATCGGGCATTCATTTAGAATATGATGAGAGCCCGATTTTAGTTTTTTCCTGATTTTAAACTCTTTTTGAACCCAAACCATAGAGGTGATAAATTTAAAAAAAAAAAGATTTTCTTAAAAGAGGTAATGCACATGCTTCTAGATATAGATATAAGATAAACATAAAAAAAACTATGCTCATCCTACCCTGGAAGTTAGATAATTTAAGTCTTATTACCAATAAGGTTAACAAAACTGTTCTTGATAAATGTAAGTAGGTATTCAGAGAACGCGTTAAACTTAGTACCAACTACCATATAGTACTCATTTAAGTAATTTTAAGAATTTTTTTTTTGCCAGGCTAAGGAGAACAGATCTCAAACACGGAAGCCAAGAGGTTCCATTGTGATAACCTGCTAAAATATAAAACCTCTCACCAAAACTTTCCTATCCTCTTAATAAAGCACTTCAGGTCCAGGTAAGGTCGAACAAGCGCACATAGAAAGTGTTCGGTTGCTTCAGTCTCTCCTTCCTAGACAAATGAAAATAGTCACTTAGATCCCTCAACAACTCGTATCTTTGTTAGATGAGGCTGAAGCGAGTTGTGGCTACTGTTGATAGCAACCACAATTTTGCATTGTTGTCTTTCGAGATCTTCGAGCTCCAAGAGAGTGAAATTCCTGTTAGGCCCACAAAAAAAACGTTTCGTAGACCTGCAAGTGCTCAGGTTCACCCATCCCTGATAAAGCTTTATATAAATATTTTTTTAGAAATCTGATCACTTACATAGGTGGCAACACCAGCAGCAGTTTCTGTTCCAAGAAAGGGAAAACTATAGACGGACCTGACTTGCACTTCCGACCTCTCATTCCGGATGAATCCCGTGCGGCCAAGTTAGGTAGCAACTATAAAGACACCGCGTTTTTATGGCCGGTTTTACAGTCCAGGCTTAAGTCACAGCGATGGCTTAAGCCAAGGCTTAATAAACATTTCAGTTTCACAGTCAAAGATTAAGTGACATCACTGGCTTAAGCCAAGCTTAACTTAAGCCCGTCATCTCGGAGGCTTAAACCACAGATGTTGCTGTGAAACAAATATGAAGATTATTGGTAAATACACATTTTGCCTAAATATTATAATTTCTGTTATTAAACGAACGTACATATATCAAAAGTTATACTTTAAAACTAAATTGAAATTTTCCAAGTGAAAAATAGTTCTCTAGTTACCAATATTCAGTGCTGTCAGATAGCTAGTGTCAGCATCCCATTTGACGTTTTTAGGAAGAAAGGATATAAGCGTTGAAGAAATGCGTAATATAATATCGCAAAGTGTGACCCGTGAAAAAATTGTAAGGCGACCGCAACATTTTGAGAAATGGGATGAATTTGATTTTTATTCTCGGTTCCGATTGGCGAAACATTCGGCTATGATGGTTTACGTTATCGAAACATTCTGCAACAATGATTTTGGATTTAATGTTTTCCCAGATAAAAACAACAACAAACATGATAAATAAAAAGTGTTTCTTCTTTTCGCTTAGCTCTTAATCCACAATAGAAGCTTTCCTTTAAAAAAATTCACAATTACCGCAGTACTAACAACTAAAAAAATTCATCTGCGGCTTAAGTAAGCCTCAGCTTACAGAGTACTGTGAAACGGAGTAGGCTTAAGCTCAGAGCTTAAGTCACACCCATGACTTAGATTAGCTCTGGCTTAAGCCTGGACTGTGAAACATGGAATTAGACATACCAGCATAAACAGGTTATGACTCGAAAAAAGATGTTTTTTTTTACTTTTCATTATGAATACTCAATCGAATTCTATTATAGTTGTAAAATCCTCAGTTGTTCTAATTCACTTAGTAAAATCACTTTTTATAAGTAGAAAATGTATGATAGGTTTAACAACAAATAGAATTTGAATTTCAAATTAATCGAGTTGAATTAATACAATCCAGGAAGATTTTTTTTATGAGCTTTAATCCTTCACATAAGCTTTTTTCTTTTAATTTACAACAAATTCTCTTCACAACGATTATTTTCAAAATTTTACAAAATATTCCATCATACATCCCATCCCGGGTTTGTAAGGAGTAGATCTACTTCCACTAATTTAAATCTTCTCAAATGCTATGCCTCTGCTGCTATTGTGGATGGGTTTCAGGTGTATTCACATCTAGAACTCATATTATATATACAAGCTTTTCGTATTAAGATGTTTGGTTCTAATTCTTCTCTGCTTAATTTAATTGATTTCATATCTTACTAACCGGTCTCAGTGTGTAACTTTGCCGATTGATTTCAGTCTCAAATCTTCCAAATTTCGTCTTGGTGTTCCCCACGGAAGCCTCTTAGGTCCCTTGTTATTTATTATTTTTATTCATGATATGGCGTATATTTTTCGTTTCGCGCAATCGTTACTATATCTAATGTATATTAGGACTAATTTAGATTTTATTGCCTTTAAAAATACCTCTAATATTTTGATGCTTTTTAAGTGGACTGGGTCTAAATCCAAGCAACTGTAAAGTCCTATACTTTTAATCGGTTGTTGAATGCCCATGCCCCTCAAACTAAGTACTTTATTGGCAATATTTCCATTGAGTGGTCTAATGGGATTTTGTACCTTGGTGTAGTTTTTGACGCGAAACTGGAAAATATCTTTACACTTATTTATTTTTTCTTTAGAGTGATACTAAGGAAAAATGCAAAACTCAAGACTTTAGGGATCCCTACACCTTAAAAAATTCTTTATACATTGCCCTGGTAAGATCTACATATAGTTGAGTACTCGTATGCTTCTGTGTGGTATGGTGTCCCAAAACCAACCAACTTATCCATAAAATTGCGGAAATTAATAATAAAACTCGCTTTGCATTAAAATGGTTACATTGGCAGTTATTATTAAGCGAGCTGTATGCTTTTGGGGTTACAGTTCTTTAATACTAGAAAAATTTTATCTATTAAGTTTGTAACCCAATATATCGGTGCTACAAAGTATGCTCACCTGATTTGCTAATTTTATTCAATATTTTTATGCCAAGTTTTACCCTAAAAACTACGGTTAGCATGAACCCATTTCTTATGGCTCTCATTGGAATAAATAAAGAAATCAATCATTCGAACTTTCCGGAAATAAAGGTCAATGAACCTCTTCAAAATTAAGTTTCTGGATTCGTTTTATGATCAAATGAAAGTATTTTTTTTTCCTTTCAAAATTTACTCAAATACAATCCACTGCAGAATGGGAAGGATGAAACACCAAAAGGTTCCAGATAAAGTCAAGTTTTTTTTTATTACGCATCATTCAAGGATATCATAAAACAAAAGAGAGAAAAATAGAGTGAAAAAAACGGGAGTGAAAGTCGATCCGATGATTGGATTGATTGATTGAAGTATTTTCTGACTTAGACGATGTGTAATCTATCAAGGAAAATTTAGTCTACGGGAACATACATATGTAGTGCATACTTTGGTGGTGGTTTAATTGAGTTTTCATTTTATTGGTCTACAGATTAAATTTGACACCGTTGTTGTTGTTTCTTTGGATTTCAGCGTTAATAGACATGGACCAACTTTGACATTTGTAAACTTCTGAGTAGTCTTCGATATCTATTTTCTTGCTCTTTTTATAGGCAGAATTTTCTGGTAGAGTCTTTATGTTACAGCTCATTGCAAATTAATATATAAGTTGAAGAATAAAAGTACTCCGATAAATTTGGTGTAATTATTGTAACTCATGTTGAGCCTTTTTTTCTGGGACAAGATGCCACATTTTTAGGGATAACTTCAAAGAGAATCTACTGGTATTAGGGACTTTCATATTCACAAAAACCCTGCTCTGATCCTTTACATACATACATATTACATTCAATCTGTTGTATATTTCCAATCCATAAGTCCATTTGTTTTTTGCGTATGATAAATTTGTAATCCGAAATAAATTGCTTTTCGAATAAGAAGAATCTGGAAGTTATCTCAAGGCAGAATAGCATAAATTATGATAGCTTTTGCTTATTGGCGGTAAAGATGATTATGGTAGGAATTATTTATATATATGGAATGGAGTCCAGCCTTAGGAGCCTAGCAAACATTAAAATTTGATAATGAATCGCTTTCGTATCATTTCTGTGTCAACGAAATCGCCGATAATAGTTGCGTATTTATCATTTTCGTTAAACTGACTGATTTAAAACGTTGCACATCATCTACGTTTCGCAATGAGTGATTCTTTCGCAATTCAAGGATAAAAATTCTTATCATACAGGTGAATCTCTTATTTTTTTTTATCGTAGAGACTATTCGTTTTCTCATCGCCATAATTAACCGCGCACTGATTATCAATGTTCAGCAAATATTGTAATTTGAAAATGAATCACGTTATTATTAATTTTTCACTGCTGTAATCACAATTAGTCTGTCAGTAACAGTTGCTCTTTTATTGCTTTCGCATAATAAATTGGATTTAAAGCTTGTATCGCTTTCGATTCACAATAAAGATTCTTCCGAAATTCGAATAAGGGAATTTATTTGGTTTTTATAAAGGGTGCCAAAAAATACGCGCAGCGAAAATCTACCCATCAAGTGATAGGTCTCATAAAGATAATCATAATATTTTATTGTGCCGGCTATGTAGTGCATCGAAGGGAGGAGGGGGTTTATTTATGTATACTTGTTTCACTTAATACAACGTAACTTTCTTCTTATGCACCCTATATAAGGCTGGTTTAAAAGTTGTTCTACAAAAAAATCACTCTACACTTGTCAAGAGTATCAATCACCTTTCCAGACTTCTTCAGTCAGAAATTTTTAAGGCATCCTGGAAATCCAGCAAACATTACGATTGGTCTGTCAACGAATCGCTTTCTTATGATTTCTTTTATATCCACAACGAGCATTTTTAATGCCGGCAATAATGAATATTTTTCCTTTACATTTGACTTGACGAGGGTGAATTTTGCATACGCATATGAATAGCGGAAGCAAATCATTATATGATCGTCAAGGCGATAAATATTCTGACAATTTTAGGTTTGCTATCAATATTTATAACAAGCTTTAATCTCAAATCGATGATCTAGTTAATTTTAGGTTTTTTTTTATCACACTTGAAGAAATCATCACAACTCAAAATAAGATAATTTATTTAAAATTGTTTATAGGTATCTACCTGGCAGTGATAATTTTTCTCTTGCTGCATCGCTGGTTCAACGATCGACAATTGTAGAAAATTCTAACAACAGAAGCACGTCATTTAGATGCAAGACAAACTTCTGCATCATATTCTTTCCCTATGTGCTCTTCCAAAAATCAATTCCATCATGGAGCTCGTCACAAAATATTTCTGGCCGCCATACAATTTATTGATCAAGCTTCCACTAAAATGTTGCAGGGTTACATCTTGTTCCCCCTTATATACAATGTATGCAACCAAACTAGCGATATATTAATATTAATAATATTTGCTCAACATTTGATCGATGTGGTCCAGTCTAATCTTCGTCGTCCTTTTGCAGTAACGTATTATATCCGATTTTAAAGTGATAGTATCATCCAAGGAAGCTGAACAAAAAAAAAAAAAAAATAGGAGCTTATAGCTCGCTCCTTCGATGGTGGTTAAAATCTCTTATTCTTCCCGACAATTTAAGATTTTCTCCGTGCTGATATTTATTTCAAATAACATTTACCGACAAACGAAATCCAAAATAGTTTGCTCGTCAACGTTTTCTCTGGGCTCTTATTCAACATACACTGTACAAAAAAAGTGACTATTCCCTAAAATTTATGGAATATTTCCTACATTTTATGGAATATTCCCTACATTTTAGGGAATACTTCCTACATTTTAGGGAATATTCCCTACATTTTGGGGAATATTCCTTAATCTAATCGAAAAATACCTAAGCTTTGTGGCATAAATTGTTGCAATTTTTTTACTGTGATCAACAATGTTGGAGGTACTTATTCCACCTGGGGATGGTCTGGCCTGGTTCTGAAATTGTGGAACTAAAGAAAATGAAGTAAGCGTCAAGTATGAATGCCTGATTGAAAGTTAATATGAGAAATAGTCTTACCGGCTTCGGTAAACTTGTGTAATCCAAAGACATTTATAGCACGAACTATAGTACTTCAAGAAAACTACTGTTTTGTGGAAGAAACTCCAGCGAGGTGTATAGAGCATCACTGCTATTGTCCCTAAATACTGTCTCTTCCACAGCCACTCCAAATGAGTTTGAGCTTCTTACAACAACTTCTTTTGAAGCTGTTTAGATGAAAAAAGTTAGTGGAAAGTATTCTGATTTCTTATATCTCTTATAAATGTCCTGATTTCTCCAATCGAAAGAAATTTCTGCATTGAAAGGAGGTTGAATCCGGTAAAGTTCCTGAGCTAAAGTCATTACTGTGGCCCTGGTTCACCTATTTGAATATTTTATAAAGTTATGAATGAGCTCAAAGCGTTCCTTGAAGAATTGGAAACTAAGGTATATCTGCCTAACAAATAGCACCAGAAAATGACACTGTAAATGCTGGCGCTAATATGGTGTTCTCCCCGCAATATATGTTATAAGTCAGTCCGATTCTGTGTCCGATCCTGTGTAGAAGATGTACCCTAAGAGAAAAGCAGTCAGGCTATAATTAATATCAGGAATTTTATGGACGATTTATTCAGCCGCAAAAGTTTATATTGGTTTTTGCCCATAGCTCTTTGGTTGATCTACCAATGCAATGGAGTCATACAGTCGGAGACGGTTATAGTCGTCCGAAGCCATAATGCTAAAAGTAAGGCATCTTGGAGCAACTCCGATTGTTTAATAAAGAGCCCATAAGTTTGTTTCAAGCTATCTGAGTTTAACTACCTTTTACTTAAACGGGATATCGCTGTGTTCCGACACGTAAATTACAATTACCCTGCAAGAAGGAGTTCAGGATGATTCTTCAGGAATATTAATTATTATAAATTTTATTATTATCAATTTTAAGGTGAAAAATGATTTAATCAAGGTTATGAAAGTCGTCGTTTGGCTTCTTGAGACGAGGTCTATCTATTCTGTATCAGAATTGAAGAGATAGCATTAAATTCTCCCTGGAAAAAGATGACATGACTTTCTAGATGTATATTCATTTCTATACGGAAAACTTCGAATAAGACGCTCGTACCAGAATTATGCTTTAATTTGAAACCGTGAGGGGTTGAGTATTTTAAGGTCTGCCATTTTGATCTAACTATAATTGCTGCTTTGGAAGTTTCTGGCAAAGCAATTAATAAATTTATTAGGTTCGGCTTTAGCTCTATTCATCCTAGGATTCTTCAATGATCAATGTCAAGAGATGACTTCAGAAAGAGTTCCATGTATGTGGTATCACAACGAACCAGTATAAGATCTAATGCGAGTTTGATTAATTACCAAAAACTATCGCCCCCACTTCAAAGTAATCTACTATGAACAACTGCACTGCTATTTCAAGTACATTTTCCTAGCAAAGAGCAAGAGCAAAAAAAAAAGAAAAGTGTTTTGCGTATTTTACTCAACTTAAAGCTGGTGGTAATATTCCTAAGTAGCGGTAAGTAATAAAAAAATTGCGTTGATAAATTCTACATCACATCCCAAAAATTCAAAAAGGTTTCTCGTAACAAGCTCTGAAAAAAAAAAATTCATCCCAATGGAATTCTTCTCCTGCTACATAGTCCATTTTGACCTTAGAAAATCACTCGTTCGCCCTTTTACATAGTTTTAAGATAAATATTTTAAGCAAAGGTCTTGATAGTATTTAACGTTTGAGTTGAGAGATAAGTCAATCTTTTTCAATTTAAAGGGTTCTGGGTTTGGATAAAACAAGATGCGGGCATTAGGTAGCATTTAATAATCAACTTTTGTACCCCCTTTCATTTATTTGCCTTTTACTATTCCAGGATACCTTAATCTGTTTGAATATTTACCTTTCTGTTAATATCATTAGGACTGCTCATAAGTGCGCAATATTTTCACATAAAGCAATCCAGGACAAATCAAATTGAACTCCGTACAGCATCCTTTCATGCTCTAAAGTGCTGAGATCCTTTTAGTACTCTGTGTTTATTTTTCCCTATATCCCTTTATTGTTATTCGCATCCCCAAATTGATGTTTACCTAGGTATAAAACGCGTGTACCATATTTACCTGTGTACTTACTATAGATTACAGTTATATACAGTCAATTTATGTAGTTTGGCATTTTTTTTTGTTTGAGCTTTTCTTTCTGAATTCAACTTTTTGTGGTGTGTCGTCAAGCACGGAATAATTTTAATATTTCACGTTTTGCACGTTTTCTGCATTTTTATCCCCCTTGAAGCTTTTTTTTGCAGAGCGCAGAGCACACACACACATACACCCTATATTAAATTATGACGTAGTTATATGCACGACGTAGATGTGCATGTACGACTTCTACAAATTTTACCCATGGTCATTTCGTCAATCTATGTTTTATAAAAAAATCATGCTATAAATATGCACTGCAGTATGATGAAAAGGTTACAGCGTGATATTTAATTGACTCAAAGTGTAAGAGTTGAGTTCACTATGTCGACTGCAAAAACTGCAAAAATTTGCTTTGTTAGGGAAACATTAGTTTTGCACTATCTGAATATTTTAGTAGCTTCCTCTTCCTTGTACAGATTTGAGGCAATATTTTTAGAAACAAAATTTTCCCCTGTCCGAACAGCATGTGAATGAAACTTAATTTCATGTTATTAAAGGAAGCTAAAGTTGATGTTTTCTGAACTATTTTACTTCCGGTTACTTTTCAAACTTTTTCAAATTTAATTAAATCTGCTCTGCTTCTTATCTATGGTCTTTTAAATCAGATTTATTGTGGGGCAATTTGATTGATTTTTATCTGTCGATATTCGAATGTAAATTATGTTTGATTTCATTCAATTTGATAAGAACTGAGTAAATTTAAATGTTAAATATCCTTAAATTCCCGTGAAAACAATTCAAAAGTCTTCATAAATCGGATTATACGCATTCTTTTCATCTGATTGAATATTAATTTCAATATACTCTATTCAATACTATCCAGAATTCATTAATTATTGATATTTAATATTATTACATCTAAAGATGTGCACGTACATAGTGCTTTCGTGCTGGTTTCATCAATTTATAGTCACTAGATGACAGTACCTACGTTTAAAATTTTATTACTCTTTAAATTCGTTTACATTTGAAAGCACCAATTAAGAACTCTTAAATGCGGACATTGATGTTATCGGTACGTCAATTCTTATCAGCTGCGTCTTTAATCTCTTGAAGGTCATAACGTAGAAACGATAAATGTCAACAAGCAGACCCCATTTTATATGACAGCCTATAGCTCAGACCAAGATATCTCACTTCATCTGGCTTCTATTATAATTATTCTGGTAGGCGTTGGTAGCGCAGCTGATAAGCGTGCTACTGACTACCATCCCAGGGGTCGTAGGTTCAAATCCATCCTCGTCACGGTACTACACTTTTTCGCTGAAGCTAGGTTCCTGTCGACGTTTATAGCTCCTCCTATATGTTAAAAATTTCCTTGCTCCTCTTTTCCTACAGAAAATGCAAATTGTATTATTATTGGTTAGCTACTGCAGGATAATCATCTGTATAGTGAACACAAATGATTTAACAAACTAAATCAAAGCCGAGATAAGAGAGTATCAAGTGGAGAGGCTATTTGGAAAACGTATGCTCCCAAGGGGAATTAATTTGAAATTATGACATCGAAGTATGTAAATATTTGTGACAGTCCAATTTAAATTATTCATTATGATTTTTACATCGATGTACCAATTTGTCTGTCTTCAAAGTTGTTCCAGAGTTAGACTAATTCGCTTTAGATAGAATTGTTAGGATTCAGCGTAAATATGCTATAAGAATGGCTGCAGTTGGAGTGCTATGTTTGCTACTTTGTTTGTCTCGAAATTTTAATGTCACAGATCTGTTTTAACTGAGCCCTTACTTGAGTTGTACATCCATAATAGCTGAGTAAAGATACTCATTGAAATAATACACATTTTTTCTCTCAGTTACTGGCTAAAACTACCATTGAAAATATTTAAAAAATAGCTAAACTGAAATTATGTAAATGGCTAACTCACTGGCTAAATTTTTAATGATTTCTGCAATCAGGTTTTTCTTCAATTAAAAAGCCCTGTATATACCCATTAAAATATGAAGACAAAATAATTATAATTTAATAATTTAATTAATTATCAAATTTATTTCAAATAAGATATATTCTCATTTTTACAAAAGCTGACGTCGCCAACTGCACAGAATAACATACACATTTAATAAGAATAATTTATGGATTTTCCTCCTGCAGTTTTCTAAGCACACCATTATTAACTCCTACCATCACCGTGGCATTATCTTTGCTTAAATCAGTCGATTTTTGTTTTTTAATATCCAAGTTAGATTTCCCCAAAAAAGTTTTTAATAGTTACCACAATTCCTTTCCCAAGTAACATTGGAGGTTGGAATTCCTATTATCTAGGGCCGATCGACCTATTTTGGGTAAAATTACGTAAACTAGACTTAAGAATCAAAGGCCTAAAGGAGAGTGTTTAAAGTAAATTAGGATGGAAATTATACTAAATAATTCCTTTAAAGTAATCTTAACTTTGTAGTTAATTATTGGGAAAAAATAACGTAATAATTCCTTTTTAATTTATCTTATAGGAATGAAGGTAAATAGAGAAATAAATAAGGAAAATTTTCTAAATCTGAGGCAAATATTCTTACGTTTATCTACATTTTAATTATTTTTGAGGTCAAATTTAAGGAGATGTATGGACTTTGAAGTTGGATCTATATCCAAGTTCAAGGCAAAATAACGTAAATATTTCCAAAATAATTCCCTATTCGATTGTGTTCGTCCTCAAAGTCCGAATTCCCAAAAAAATAATCTCAAGGTAAATTGTACTAAATGGGCACATTTAGGGAATTCCCTCATAGTAAAAATTACGTAATTCTGTCTTCAAAGTCAACGGAAACAAGAAATTTATTTCACCATTAATGAATGTATTAAAAATGTTTTTAACGTTTAATTAATTAATTTACATTACTCGAATATTGCTAGAAAACAGAATAAGTAGTTTCCTCTTATCTGAAAATACTTTTAAACAATAAGGACAAAAGATAATCCAGCAAAATTTTACTGAGTTAAATGTCAAATTCGTTGACGAAGGGGAAATTTTTACTGTCATAATTAGTCATAAAAAGTTCTAGCCAGAAGTATATTTTATGGCAGTAAATTATGATATTATGGCAGCAAACTCATGCATATAACTACAAGCGTATACACGCAAACAAATTGAAAATATTTCAAGCAAGTTTGTAGCTGTCAAATATTCATATCTGAAAATTTTCTGAAAATTATTATTTTTGCATATTTCCATAGAATATGGCAAGCAGTACCTATTATAAGGCAAGCTACCTATGGAATAATAAAATTCAGCACATACTACATATTAAAGAGAATTAGCCACAGAAAATGGATTTTTAGTTGACAATTATTCTAATTTTCTTGTGTTAAGTAGAAAACGAAAAAATGTGTCTGATAAATTTATTAACACGAATAAAGGTTTCGCGGCTGGAACTTTCTTTAGAAATCATTACTATTCCCGATTTCTCTCCTAAGTTTGCTGTAATTTTCCGGCATCTAAGGGCATATTGCATATAATAAAGATCGACGAGGATACTTCTTACTTTTTGGTGACAGCGCGGGATATGAGCAGAAGTTGGATCTGTTTATTTTTTCATCATCGTCTTAACATCAGACTATGAAAGATGTTTAAGCGATATCTACCCATTTAGTTAGCATGCTGACCTGAATGTATCGTTGACCTTTTTGAGTATTTTGCTTCTGATGTACTTGTGTTGTACTTTCTCCATTGTTTTAAGGATGAAGAAATACATTAAATATTCTGATTGAAAATTTTTATACAATGACACGCATCATATTAATAAAATCTATTACGATTAAATTTTTAACTTATATTTTAGTATATGAATCATAAAAATCTAAAACAAATCAGAAACGAAATCCTGAAAGTTTAGATTTTTTTTAAGTGAGCGAACTATTGTAACTGAGCTATCCTCTGTACCAAAGTTATATCAGTACAGAGCGATGAGGTAGATCGATGTATCTGAGGAATATCGTGAGATCTAAGCAAATTACTTCGATTGTAGTTATTCCGTGATTCTTGGTATTCTCTAATAATATGATCTTGAACATCAGGAAGACACGATGAAGAAAATTCACCTTTACCTTGTGTACCAGACCTAATTGAAAAATAAATAAAAATATCAATAAAATCAATAAATTCTGAAATTCTGTTTATGGCTATGCACTGTGCCAGCAGTAATTACCTTAATTCACCTGCATATTCAAACATATTGTTAAGAGGAACTTCAGCATAAACGTCTAACTAATTTATGCATTTCACAAATTTGATGAAATGCCACATGTGACAGTTCACTATAAAAGAGTGGGAAGTATTGACAGATGCCTTTTTTTTCTAATAGTGCAAAGTAATAAAACCCTCTCAGTCACTTTGTCAGTAAAATCGCATGTTCGAGTAATGTAAATTGACCATTATTGTGAAATAATTAAATGAAACATATACAGGTAATATGGTTTGCAATTTTACTCAACAACCTAAACCTTATCAACATACCTCTGATTATTTCGAAAAGTTAAACGTAGACATGACAAATCAATTTTTAGTTAAGATAAGTTTATTTTTATTCAAGTACAATAGAAGTACCATCGTTTATAAATAAATCTGGATTACTAAAACAATTTATAAATATTGATCATTGCCCTACAATTCAATTCTGCCAATTGTGAAATATATTTTGCCTGTTTAGGGGCGAAATTTCATTATTTAGGACAAAATTCCATAATTCAGGGCTAAATGCCCTGTTTTAAGTCCATATTTCTTTATAGGATATAATTATAATTGCCTTTGAATACAAAATTACCTAAACAGGGATTTTTGCTCTCAAAGTCGAAAATTTTGGTTATTTCTCTTTGCCATCCAGGAAACTAACTTTTAGGTCGAGAGATGTAGGTAATGTGCGCCGTATTTATTTAACAAAACATGGCTACCATATATTAAAGGAATGAATAGGAAAATTGCATGATACGTTAATTTGTTTTTCTCCATATTACTGAAAAAAAAAACAAAATATTTTTTCTTAATTTCAGAACGATTAAAGAATATTTAAATAATGGAAAACCAAAGAATAATTTAAAAAACTTTTTTGTTTCTAATTACAAATTTTTAAAGCGCTTTGGTGTTTTTCGAAAAATTATTTCCATATTTATCAAAAAAAATGTTGGCTTTTTAAATTGAGCCCTTAGAAGCTGAGAGAATTAATTTTGAATAAGCCCATAATTTCTATATATTTTATTTAAACAATATTTCTCATAATCATTCAACTTGTGCCTTGTTCATAATATTTATATTACCTACTAGGGCCAGTATATACACACAATTCATATCAAATGAAATTCCATCTTTATTAACACACACGTTAACATGAGTTAGAAAATACTTCGAGATTAAGGAAAATTTACGTAAATTCGACGTGAAAATTACGTTAAATTTACCAAATAGAGGAAATGTATCCTCTGCCCTATAGGGAAATATTCCCTAATTTCCCTAATATTTACGTCGATACGACGTTCTATTATTCTCCACTTACGTAAATAGGACGTAAATATTAGGAAATCTTAACTTAACCACAATTAGTCACTGCCCTAATTTACGTCAAATAGACGTAAATTCGACCTGAAAATTAGGGGAAATGTTGTTTGGGTTCAGCATCTACGCTTTCTAAAGCTTCAAGTGACAAGCACATGGAAACCACCTTCTCTATCCTTTTGAGAAAAATATTGAATGGATATTCCTTAATATTTTATAATGGAAATATCAGTGGATTCATCAATCACTAAACTATACGTCACGTAAAGCATTGTTAAAGAAAGGAAAGAATACATTTCTGATAAAGGCACTGCATTTTATTCTATGTAACTGTACTAACCCAAAGTGGAATAAAATGATCTCCGAATAGCAGAATGATTTAAAATAAAGAGAGCCAAACTTGTTTCAGTAATTTGTTTTACAACCGCTCATTCTATGGATCTTTTATTTGAAAGCACCCTGTAATTTTTGGGGACCTGAAGTTGGAACGGATCACTACTTTTTTTGAAATTGAAAAATATTTTTAAAATTGAAATGCAAATGGCTAAAAGAAATGTTGGGCCTAAAATGAGTTTTAAAGGACTAAATTTAGCCATAAAAGAAACTAAAGTGGTAACATTGGCAACAAGATCATTGGAATGGAATTCTGTATGCTCCTAATTATGAAAGTTGTCTAAGTCACTTTTAGTGAAAACGTATTATTACTTCTAAATAGTAAGTATGTATTTAAGAAATATATTAAATGTAAAATAATTTTTACATTTTTGGATTCGCAAATAGCTTTTCATTTAGTTTCACTAAAAGTGACTTAGACAACTTTCATAATTAAGCGCACATGTATTCTGCGACTGGTTGAACGGATCAGATATTTACCTTAATGTATCATCCAACAACAATCAAATGGCAGTTTCGAATTTATGTGAAATTATCATTAATAATTGATCTATTATAATTCATACCAGCACAAATGACGTGAAAGTAATT
This sequence comes from Dioctria linearis, assembly GCA_963930735.1. Taxonomy (NCBI): domain Eukaryota; kingdom Metazoa; phylum Arthropoda; class Insecta; order Diptera; family Asilidae; genus Dioctria; species Dioctria linearis. Next base: position 69,120,684 of record OZ005741.1, read on the forward strand.
AAAAGGACGACGACATCGAGTTATTATGACCCGGATTATATCGAAAAATTATCACAAAATTAAAGAGTTACTTTAATTTAATAAGTATTTATATAATAAGGGTTTTTTCCATATGTGGTAAAATAAAGATAATAGCAAAATATAAATAACAAATCAAACTTTAATTATCTTCCTCAGTAACACATGCAAAATCAGCTTTGAAAACATAACTTTGATATTTTTCTGTTGTATCATATTTATCCGTTTTGACTTGACGCACTGGTATCTCGCTGCACAGACAGCGTCGCACTGAGAATACTGAAGGTATGATTAGATGTGAACAAAAAATGTCACCGTATTAAATTGCCTCGGGTCAATATGACACCCAGCGTCATTAGCACTGGGTTAAAACAATATGCAAAATATTTTTATCTTTTCTGTCCTTGTAGAAAATTAATGCTGCTTGATGGAGCAAAATATTTATAAAAAACATCAGTGTTTTTTGCTAATTCTTGTTTGTATCATAATAACTGTACTTTGCTCTAATTTACTTATTTATTTAACGCTGAATATATGGTTTTGTCATTGTATCGAATGGGACAAAAAACTGCTAGTTGCACTCATTGACAGAAGCGTTTGTTAAAAGATATCAAGAATTTATTAAAACAAAACTTTGAGCTTGAAAATATAATTGTTGGCAAATTAAACGATAATTTTTACTCTAATGTGATGAGTGCAGTATTTATAACTTCGCACTGATGATAATCATTTTTGCTGCTATTTAATAAAATTTGAGGTAATTGTTCAACAATAGATTTCTTTGTTTATTTTAAATTAGGACGTTTACACAATAATTGTTCCTTTGAAGTAAAAATTCGAAATCTTAATGTCATTTAGCAAAATTTGGTAATTATTATGGATGAATGGGTTTGAAAAGAAGTTGAGAAAACCTAGGTACTAGAGCTTAAGGCCATTGTTCACCCTCCCGATATATGAGCTCTTGCTATATTTGCATAGAATAAATTACAAAAAGTTAACAACCTTATCTGGCAAAAAGAGCACTGCAGTTTTATTAAGCTGTTAAATTTGGAAATATTTTTTTTTATCTATACCTATGTATTTGGAAATTTAAAGCACCACACATTTCCGAAATACCAGTTGGCTACAGACACAGAAAGATAAAAAGAAGAATAATGTTTTTTTTTTTTTCTTGTATTCATAAACTGAGATGTTTCCAAATATATCTTAACCAAATTTCAGAGTATAATTTGTGACCACACCATATTCAATTTGAAAATTTCGGACAAAACTAGTAATGTTGCGCAAAAACTCGAACTGGTTTCTCATATTTCGAAAACGTTAGAAAATTATAAGGTCGACAATTAAACGATTATTATTGCTATTTAGATTGTTTTTATAAGAAAAGCTCCTTCAACAATCTGTCTTCCGGAGTTGAAATTCTAAAATTGAAAATTTCATTTCATTTGCGTTTTTTCTCAAAACACTTTTATGCCAATTTTAACCTAAAATTTTTACAAAAGAATATTTTCGAACTTTGTGTTGAAAAATCAGTTTGACTAATTGCTGTTTAGATATTGTCTTTCTCCCAAGTTTGCACTCACTTAACATTACATCTAGTGCTAGGTACTTGTTCCTCGGCTTCTATTGCTGAGAATATTTATCTTAAAAGTTGCTGTGTAGATAAGCACTAATTTTTTCATCAGAATTTTTATGCACTATTGATGGCCGACAAATTTAACAGTCTAAAAACATTGGATTGATTCAAGTACCTGGGACGCTAATAATTAGTTTTTTTTAGGATAGATGAGCATTCAGTTGTTTTTTTTTCTCACGAATTTACCTCGAATATATTTCTTCAGAATTTTATATGCTATTTATTACTTGGTATGATAAGTTTAATTTTAATGCTAACTTTTGTTATATTATAAATATTAAGAAAATATTACCGAATATCAAAAAGGCCTTATCAATCAATTAATGTAACAAACAGACACGTATGTATGTATAAAAAAAATGTCATCTTGAATGTCCATCTACATTTGATAGAATCAAAAAAATTATCATCACATAATTCCTTATTTTGATCCCAAAAAGACTACCAAAAACCTTGAATGCTATGCGCGCGCTTCTCTATATGAAAAATAATAACAATAAATAATCCAAAGCCATTTTATTTCATAGAATTCGTATAAGAAGTGAAAATTTATTTTCTCGGCGAGAGAAAAGCCGTATATCAGCTTTTCAGTTCTGATGAGGAACAAATTTTTGCCACTACAACTGGAGATGATATGGCATCTGCTCTGTGGAGAAAAGTTTACAGATTTTTTTACTATATTGCTGTTTCATAGAATTTTATTAACCTTTGCTTGTAGCTAAGTATACGTATAATGTAACACCTCTGTACCTGTAGTAGAGGCTGCATTAGCAAGTGCTGCGTACGGCACGAATGTGGCAGGACTTCTTGGAAAAAGCCTTGGCAAAAGGAACACTACCATTATAGGGGATAGAACCAAAACTGTTAAGGGTGTCGGGACCGGGATGTGGAATATTACATCTAGGTTTGAGATATCAGCACTTAGCATGGAACCTTGCTACCAGGGGTTGCATGCCGAGGTTTATGCCATACTGACCTTTTGTTTACGAGAATCTAAAGAGTGCTCTTAACAATAAAAGCATTTGTATCTTCTCCCACAGTTCGGCCCAAAGTCGATGTGTGTACGTAAAGAGGACCATTTACAAATGTGCATCATCGGGCTATATCATATATTCTGGGAGCATCGTGGAACAGAAGAATGTCAAGCGAAGGATCTTCTGTGGTACAGTAGGACGGTTGTTAGACCCTCAACTGGTCTTATTACCAGCCCCTGTCAACTGAGGAAGTATCTTGGCTTTGGTTCCACCTGCAGACTGTGTCTGGAGGATGATGAAATTACTTCATATGTCTTGTGTGAATCATCGGTGATAGCTGAACATAGCAGACTTTGGTAAACTATAGCTGGACCCTAGTGAATTGCTTAATAGTGTACTCTGCGGGCTCTGAAACCTGCTCAAGATGACAGGACGGTTTTAAGGAGATGGGGAGTGAGCACAAGATATGCCCTCAGTGGCCGCAGTACCTTATTACTTCTCATATCCGTCTTTAATCAAACAACAAAGCTAAGCATTTATTCATCTAAGCTTAGAAAGCTAATGATACCAAATTTGAGTTTATGATTTTAGCTTTCGCGAATCGTATGTGTCATGTTTAAGCATATACTAGACTTTTCTTAATCTCCATAAAAACTTGATTCTAGCCCCCCGCACGAATTGGAATGATACATTATCGTGGAGACAACTTTTTTACGGTCGTCTGACCCCATAGTCATAATAAATGCTTTGTGTAATCTTAACCCACCATCAATGGGATAACAAGAAAACGACAGTGGCTGTCATACTTACATTTTTTTAAGACCGACCTATCCTACCCCATGTAGTATTCTGAAAAAGCAATGACATCATATTAGTCTTCATCCCTTTGAGAAGATGTGACAGGAGGTAAATCCACTGTTGTTATGTGACCAAAAATTCTTCATGTGGAGTCTGTTTATCAATCGGGGTCTTGATATACTTATTTTTTGGTCTTAAGCATAGATAATTCTGTACATACATAAAGATAATATATGTATATATGTATATAAGCATCTTGAGCTGGATGACTCTGAATGGATGTTTTATCCTGAATACAATAAAGTAGAGTATCAAACGCTTTTGATATTGAATATTCTCTCTAGGGTGATACGCTTCAGGTACCTACTTCTAAGTACAAAATGCCACATTAGGTTAAATGGTCTTTGATAGGACTTGTGTATATGTAGGTAGGCTTTATTAAAATTTTTTTTTTTTTTTTTTGAGAAAATATTATAAAGTTTGTTAAATATTTATTGTTCCGTAAAGGCAAACCTACTTAGTAAATAAAAGTAAATAAAAATATATCTCAAAGGTTAAAGGTAAAACCTCCGAGAGAAACTTGTTGTTTATATATTAAGCTGAATGTGCCTGTGCTCTTGATGATTTTTTAAACACAGATCCTGCTCATAAATGATTTTGTATTTAGTAAATCTGCATTTTGCAATTGACAAAGACTGCGTAGAAAGCGCATTGTGTCATCTACATATTTGGATTACCTTTATCAGATATCTATAGGACAGACGTAAGTATATTTGCAGTTATGCTTGTTGGTGAACCTAATAATATAATCTGGAGTTTGCGAATTTTACAAATGATTCGTACAAAATTTCAGCTCTAAGTCAATGCGCCTGCGGGAGAAATCTACTTCGATATATTTAGTACATCAATAACATATTTACTCCGCTTTTTGTCTAAATCTTCAACAATCGGATTTTTGATCTTTCTATAGCTGAAAGACTTCAATTTTAAAAGAATTGCTATGGATAATTATAAGCTGTGCATATTCTGGTGGACATTTCTAATGCATTTGACCGTGTAAATTACTCTTCAACATTTCACCAGTTATTGGTTGCATTTCTAGTGGCTCAATATTCGGGCCTATTTTCATCGTGGCTGAACGAAGGTCGTTCGTCGGCATTCTAACCTAATCTTACCAATGGTCTACATTAGTTTGACTATGTTTCATTTAATAGAAACTCACTTCCTCGACAATCACTGAATTCATTCCTATCTTAAATGCAAGACATTTTTTGAACACTAACAGAGATATAAATGACTTAGGTCTTCAATCCTTTCAATTTTTACAATTCCACGGAACAATATGTTACTCCGATTGCTGAGAACCGAACCGACTTTTCCTGTATGGTTGGCAACCATGAAAATATGACATTTACAATTATTAGTCATGAAATGCTATACGATGAAATATCACCTTGTTTTTGTTAAAAAGCATTACGAATACGGTGAAAGTTATACGCAAATAGCTCGTCAAGTTCATGTAATATTTGGTAGATGATCTACATTAAATCTGACGACAATCTTAAGATTGATTAAAAAATTTGTAAAAGCTGGGTTCATTATGAGATCAAGCAATCCGATCAATTGAGAACATTCCCATAGTGAATGGAAGAGTCGCGCTGAGAATTTGGAAACATCGATTCGGTATCATGGACAGCAATTGAACATTACGAGAAGTTGTCTACAATGCATTCTAATGAGAGACACATGCACTGTATTCTTTAAAAAAAATTCAGTTTAATCTAGCAACTTAAGGTAAACAGACCATTTTTTTAGGACCAAGTACCCATCACAGGTCTAGAAAAATGATTTTGCGAACGAAATTATCTTCAATGATGATTGAATTAACAGATTTCGGGCACATATAATCATCGACTGATGTATGAGAAACCGATGCACCTTATACTAGTCACTATTTGCTGCAGCTTTTAGGGAAGCAACAGGGTTGCTAGACTACAAGATATGGATTCTCGTACCAACTTTACAAAAATCTCGTACATTATGAAAAATTCTCATACACACAATGAGAAATGGCGGCAAAATTAAAACTGGCGATTATTTAGTAACATTTTATTTTATTTTTTTATAACAAAAACAATAGCTGCTGTTTTTTATCGCTCTAATCTGATCTGGTTCAATTTTATGTAAGTAAAACAACAACAATGTGTGATCCATTATTATTTTACGTCCATAAAACTGAATCGGATTGTGTATAGTTTTGTTCTTAAAATAAAAGGCATCTAGATTAGGCTAAGGTTATATGGGTCCGACTCAATATTTTGGTCATCACACATGATTGATAGAAAATTGAGGTTAAGACACCCTTACAGGGGCTCTGGAATGTAGGCCTTAAAAGGCCCATTGTTCACCCTCCAGAGTTATGAGTAACAACTCATAGGTCCCAATCGGACGGTCCTTCGAATTTAAGTATTGGCTCCCAGCCCTCCTTGCCAGCTTCGTGCAGCTCGTCGAGGAGGTGTGACCCAAGGAATCTATAACGCTTTCCCCAGCGGGCCGGACAGTGACAAAGGAAGTTAGTCACTGTCTCGGAGTCCTCTCCGCATTCCGTACATACAGGGTCATCAACAAGCCTTATCCTGTATAGGTGACCTCTGAGACGAGAGTGCCCAGTAACGATTGATACCAAGGCTCTCAGAGTTGACTTGTTTAACTCTAGAAGTTTATTTGTTTCTTTTGGGTTAGGTCTGTCCCACAGCTCCTTTGAAGCTCTACCTGTAGGATGATCCAACCAAAGGCGACTGTGTTGGTGGGCGGCCCAGGCCGAGATATTAGAAATGACGTGATTTGGTGCAATCCCAATTGTAGAGAGGGATGCCTCCGAGGATTCACCAAGACGAGCAAGTTCATCCACCTTTTCATTTCCGCTAATCTCGCTTTGACCTGGCACCCAAAGCACCAATTCTTTGTTGTTCCGAGAAAGGAAATTCAGGGTGGACTTGCATTCCAATACAAGTTTGGAGTTTGTAAATGGTTTTAACAAGGCTTTAACAGCTGCCTGGCTGTCCGAGCAGATTGCAATCTCCTTGTCCTCAATGCCTGAGTTAAGAAGATGCGTCAATGTTTCAAGTATGGCTTTTACTTCTGCCTGGAAAACCCTGACATGGCTTTCCAGGTGTATGGCAATTTCCACATGGAGCTCCTCGCAGAAAACTCCGGCTCCGGTGTTTTTTGTTCCGATTTGGAGCCGTCTATAAATATGATGGGGTTTGTTAATGGCTGAAGCACGAAATGTGATTCCCATTCTGCCTTAGCTGGAATTTTTGTTTTAAAATTGCTTTTTAGCATAGTCTCGACGAGGTGATCACTGTTCCTGTCAATTTCAGACACAATAGACTGCACAAATTCAAAGATGGATTCTTGTGTGTGCCATTTGGGTGGTTAATTTGAATCAAAAGAAGCAATCTGTTGACTGTGTTTTAACATATTGAGCTGAACGGAGGGCTCCTATTACGGTCTTTGTTGAGAGCTTGTTCTTTAATCTTTTTTTTGTTAGGTTGTTCTTACTAAAACTCCTCTCGGTATCGGCGTTGGAATGTATTAAAACGGATAGCGTAAATTGAGGCAAAACTGTATATTTGTGGTTTGAATGATTAAGTATCGTCTCAATGTCTTTCCGATAAAGCTTTTCCAATAAGAAAAATTACAGATGTGGAATTCTCCCACAGAATTCCAGTGAAAAAAGTGACGGCATTCTCAGCTACACAGCTAATTTTACACGCTTACAGGGTGCTATTTTCAGTTTAGATATGTCATTCACAAACAAAATAATAAGGTTATTTCAGTTTACCGGAATAGGTCGTAGGTACATTTTAGTCAAGATTTTATGCTATTATTATCAGCATATAAGCATTTGATTGAAGTTATTCCTATACTCTGGTATACCATTTTCTCCCTGAATTAATAATTTGTACGACCGACTAAGTAGAAACTCGTTCTTAAATATCGACTCTGGACCACAATTCAAGTTAACATTGTCATTGCAGAAAAAGCATTGAAATCCGTAAAAATTCCATGGAAAAGTCTTAGAATTCTCTGCGAAAATAATAAGGATAAAACATGGAAAAAATCGGAAATCCGTGCGCAAATAGTACGGATTTCCAGGTAAACTCGTCAAAATTGGCAAGTAAAACGATCGGAATTCCATTCGAATCGTTTTTGCCACCAACAATTCATCCTCTAAAGGAAAACGTACTTTAATTTCTATGCAGGATGCAGATGTTTACAGAAACTATTTGCGTAAGAATGAAGACATTTTCCATGCGACTATCAAGTGTTGAAAAGGCATTTGCAGCAACAAAATTCAGTATTTATTGAGGGATTCCGTTGAACCTACAGAACGTTTAGCAATTACCGTTAGAATTCTGAAAACTGGCGAATCTTGAATTTTATTGCGTATATGTTGCACAGTACCTGCGCTAATACTTCTTTGTAGCTCATTGCAAATTACTTCAACACAATATTTTTCACCGCCAATGGTTCAAAACCTCATGTTAACAAATTTTTCTGAATTCCCCCGAATGTAAAAAACAATTGAAAAGAAATTGATAAAAACTTCATGTTCATGTGCGACCTCCCCCATCAATGATCATCTCCATCTCCTGCCATTTTTCTTGCTAGGTGTGCAAAACCTAGACCGTCTAAGCTAGCTTATAGTTGCTGCAGATACTCTCGGCATTTTCCCCTGAAGTAAATGATGAGATCAAGCCTTGAGCCTTAAGCTATTGTTCGTACAGAAAAATTAAGTTATGTTATGTTATGTTATGTTATGTTATGTTATGTTATGTTTCCTTCCTAATGGTGTTTAAAAAAAATTACATGTAGAACAAATTTTTTGGGAATTATGGTGTTCAAACCAAATCCAAGCTTTTTTTATATGAAAAACTCCTGCAATACGACAAGGCAAAAAGTTCGGCTGCTATACTTTTTTCAAGTCTTATTCATGGCTTTTATATTCCGGGGGTTATGGTTCTGCTTATTTGTCTTAAATTATATTTTACTGCTCTTTTGCTAGCTCGTACATCGTACCTGAGTCGAAATTCGCGTAAATGTACGAAAATTATCGAATGTCTAGCATTGCTGAGCGAAGTGATTACACTGTATTTCTTTCGATAATGGTGATAATGGTGGAGTTCTTGTGACCTCATTTGGTCGATATGAACCTTCATTTCATCTACTATACATAATTCCTTCAAAATGACGTGACCTATCACATTGCGAAAGAAACAATTCATTTGTCACGGTAACAATTTTCATCATATGTCATCCTTCAAATCGCGCACCGACAGCAATTTTTCAGATCGTGCGATATGACGCCGTGCAACTTTTTTTTATGTGATAAACGCGTTATTATTATTGATCAGATTGAGATCTCTACGCAAACGCAAACGTCAGCAAAAATTTTATCACACAAACTCGTGGAGTTGATTTGGCGAATATTCTGTTAAAAACAAAAATTTTATAAACAAAAAAATCGAAGCTTTTCAACTTTGGAATGATGAAAATTAATTTGTGTGCTCCTGATGGGTCTTGTCACCCTGTGTTATTTGCTTGCAAATTGCGTGCAAATTATGATGTGCAGAGATGAAATCAATTGTGCTACAGAGATGCTCTTAGGCTTTTAGCGTAAGAGGGGAAATGGTCAAAATAAAATTAATTTTCCACTGCATTGCAGTATACATATTAAATACATCCGTCTCCGTGTATGACAGCAACAGATTTTTTTATGATTTATTACCTGTAGGTACTGAAATATGTAAATCCATTGGCACAGCTCCATAATAAAAAAAAAAAAAAATTATAATGTCGTTCGAGAATTTCTCATTAAAGAAAGTTGCACTTTTGCATGAAATCATCATAAATTTCATCTCCTCTCTGATGGAGTTACGTGAGCCTTTTGAATATAATTTTCGAATAAACTACACATGTAGGTAATGAAAGCAGTGAAAAAAATCGATTGACTCTATTGAGTTATTGCGCTTTAACCTAAGATCGTTTGTGAACTAGCCTTTAGTAGACATATGGTCTTCTAACAGGTGCGTCATAATATGTTATTTTAAAAGTTTACCGCATATATGTATGAAAACAAAAACAAGTTTTTAACAAATATTTATAAAACGGAGAAAAAAAATGCGTTTTTAAGTAAAAAAAAAAACAAAAAATTAGTTAATTTAATTTCATTTTTTATTTGAAATAACCGAAAAATTTTGTGGAACATGTTATACAAAATTGAGAAGCGATTAAAACAAATACTTGTTTTTTTCACACAATAAAAATTTTATTTCAATTAAATTTACACGTTTTTCGATGGTACTGCATCATCATCAGAGTGCCTAATCAAGGTACTAAGTAGCTATAGTACACTGTGGCGACATGACGCGACGCACGACGAAGTTGTATTCGTATTGCCGCTGTTATCTGAGAGGTATTTGTCTCCGGTTATTTTGCAATTGTAGTTTTTTTCGAAAATAAGATTGCGAAAGTACGTTGCAGAATATCTGAAGATATTTTGAATAGGCGAATGTTTGAATTAGCAAACAAAAAAGTTGTAAAATAATCTAGTCAGTTTTTTGTTTTGAAAAATGTTAAAAAAGATTACTGCCGACATTATAAAAAGCAATACTATTTAAAAAAATAATAATTGTCCTGGAATTTAAAGTTTAGAAAATAATAATAACGTTATGGATTTTTACGTGAATTTGTTTTTTTAACCACAATTACTAAAAATATTTTAATAACAATTATCCATAAAATTACATATTGTGTTTTTATTTACATGCATTGCGGACGAGATCTATTGACATAAACCTTTAACTCGGAGCAATAATATTCATTGGTTGCCCCATCCTCTAAGAGACCCACAATCTGGTGACCGGGTTCATATTCTGGTTTAGATGCTCAAAAAAGGGCTATTTTTTAAAACATTGCTTATGATAGATATTGATATAAAATTTGTTGAGCTAAATACACTCTCCAAATGCATAAAACGTGTTTCTTTTTATTTATTTTAAAAACTTTTTATACACAAAAATAACAGGGAAGTTATGTTTTCCTCGAACGGCATTGATATTTGTATAACGGCTAATCGAAAACGAAATACTTAGATTCCGTATGACTGTGAATGTATCGCATTCTATGGATATTAAAATTTATTGCCAAATATTAAAAGGGCGGAGATTAAAAAAAAAAAGTAATAAACGAAGCTTTTTTCACTGGTTTTGGTTAAAATAAAATAAGTAAAAAAACGAGTTTTCAAACAAAACTGAGGCCAAGCCGCATGAAAAAGTAGAAAATAAACCTTTCTTCACACTTAGAGGTGGACTCAGATATTTTGATTGGGACATTTCTCTTGAATATTCTTTCTCTTCATGAATCAAATCCCTTATTACCTCTGATTGATCATACTGAAATATATCGGTGATTGTCAGCGAATAAAATCCACCTCTGTGTGTGAAGAAAAGTTTATTTTCTACTTTTTCATGCGGCTTGACCTCAGTTTTGTTTGAAAACTCGTTTTTTTACTTATTTTATTTTCTACCTTTTTCACGTTAACTAAATTGGAAAATTCTGCATTTTTCCTGAAACAGATTTAAAATCAATAATCATATCGATGAAAATTTTTCCGATGATTTTCCAGATTTTCCGGGTTTTCCATGGGGTTTTCCACAAAAGCAACTTTATGCAACTCATTTCGCTCTACAATTTTGTCTTAGGTTGCAAAACGCTCAAACGCTTCCTTGGTTGGAAAAACTCCGGAAAAGCGTTTTGCATGAATTTTCCTCGATTTATTCTGCAAGTTTTCACCATTGTCGGTGAGAAAGTAATGATGCCAGTTGATAGGGAACTTGATCCTGCATAATTTAGAAAACTTTTTTACCGGAAAATTTTCCGGAAAAGTCGGAAAATTCCGGAAAACTTTTCGGAAATCTCTGCATTTTTCCTGAAACGGATTTATCACTAATCAAATTTGTACCAAATTTTAAAATGTTTTTTCCCGATTTTCCGGGTTTTCCATTTAAATTTCCGGTTCGAATTTTGATAAATTCAATTGTCACGCGACATGAACCTGTGTGCCAAATTTCAGCTCGCTGTGATGACGAAAAGTGGGTCTACGAGAGTGTCGAAAATAGTAAAGAAATAGACAAATTCCTGTACGAGTTAAAGGGAATGGCTGGCCTCAAAAAATAGTAAAAATTAAAATTTTAATACGGTTATAGAATGCGCTAAAGTTATTCATGTATAGAATATGTGGTTAAAATTTCATACGAATCGGTTCATTGGTTCCGGAGAAATCACCGGCGCCGACCGAAAAAAACGTTGTTTTGAGAAAGACGTTTGTTTTTAAATGAAAAGCGAAAACTGATGTCCTCTTCACTTGTCAAATTTACCAGCAATGGTTCAATTCTAAGAAGAAAAGCAAGCAGCTGTTTGAATGAATAAAGGCACGGAGAGCGAATTAGAAAAAAGACGGGTCGGCCAAGCGGATTAGACATCAGGTAGGTCTGGCAAACACTCTCACGTAGTAAAGGTAACAACCTAAAAATCACAGACTACTCCGATTGTTCTAAAATTTCTTCACAATACTTTTAAATACATATACTTTCGAAAAATGTAAAAAAAAACAATTTTTTGAAACTTATAAACCAGAAGTCTGAGTTACAATGTAGCAAAGTCGCCAGACGCTGTCGCAGACGCAGTGACTGTTACTTATGCTGTTCCAATGATGACGTTCTAATATATGTTTCAATTTTCCTTCCATCCATTAAATTGGAAAATAAATAAATTAACTATAGCTATTAAATGCGATTATTTAAGACTTATCATTTTCCCACATAATTTCAATTTTCTGCAAAAATAAATTCCATTAACTTCAGCTTTGAAGATGTTGCGCATCTCAAGATGAAACATTTTCAATTCTAAGCAAGACGCGACAGGTGTTAGTAACATCCTTAGCGACGCACTATACCTGCGCGGGAGAACTTTCTTATATCTTAAAGGAGCGTTTACAATGGCAGAGTAGAGTGGAGTCACCAGATTGCATTTTCTCTCATCATCTCACCAACGTGAGATTAGGAGTTTTTCAAATCTGATGCTACTCTGTGATATCCACTCTGGTGAGAAGCGCAAAGAGCTTATATTAGAGACAAGGAGAGACAATGCAATCTGCTGACTCCTTTCTACTCTACCATTGTAAACGCTCCTTAACTTTTGACAGGTTTTTTGTAACTCAGGCTTTAATCTTAGTACACATCAACATCAGAGTTACTAGCCAGTACTAGTTATTGGTAGGCAGTCTGATGAAGATGATGCAGCAGCATTGAAACACGTGTCAGTTTAAATGTGGTAAAATTTTTTGTTTTAATCGTTTCTAAAATTTAATTTCGGCTAATCCTTTTCTTTTCGTTTTGCTTTATGCTCCTCTACAGTAGACAAAATTAACTTGAAGTGGTCAATTTCGGTTTTGAAATTTTATATTTAGTACCTAGATATGAAAAATTTCTCAACTGTTAACTTTTTGGTATATTTATTTCTAATGTTTTTTTGAGTCGAAAAAAATACATAAAATTTAATAGAAAAATAAAAATTCTGTCAAGAGTGAGTCGGGCTCACGCAATCAGGGTTTCATACCAGAAACTTTATCAACGACCGAATTTAAGAATATTTAAATCTAATCCAAATTTGCTTGGGATAACAGTGTGCAGTACGGAGTTCACTGGTAAAAAGTGAAGATTTCTCTATTTTAAGATAGATGGCGCTTTGTATGTTTCCACTTATTTTATTATTATTAATTTGACAGTTCCTGTTTCTAAGATAAGTTGCAGACGTTTTTTTTTTTTTTAGTTTCTTAGCAATTTTCAGATTGTTTTTTTAATTTCTCTTGATAATTTTCAGATTAATTAAGTCCATTTTTAATTATAAGTTGTAAAAATGTTTATCTAAACAATTTGAAGTTATCAGCGATAAAATTTTTAAACATCTGTCACATTTTTTTCTCCAAATTAACAGACGTTAAGATTTTACCAGCTATTTTAATGTGAAAAATTTGGAGACCGCGTTAAATTTTACTTTGCCCGAACTCGATACTAGGCTTTCCGACGCCTACATAACTACATCTTTCTACACTCAGCAAGGTATTACTAGCTAAGCATTTAGACGAATAAAATTTACGATTTACACGCTGATTGATAACGCGTTCAGAAAAGTGGTGATAAAGCTTCGTTGACGCGTCGCCACAACAATTCCCAGTTCTTCACTGTAAAAGGTGAATTGCATTGCATTTCTACAAATGGGTCAGCCCACACGAGTATTCCTGATTTTCTTTGGGAAAGGTGAGAAGAAGCAAAGAGATATCTCTACACATTGGAAAGATATGTCTTTGCTTCTTCTCACCTCTTCCCCAGAAAATCTATTTGCATACTGCATCAGGAATACTCGTGTGGGATGTGGCAGTAACTTGAGTAATTCGAAATCAATTATTTTTTTAATTCATATTTTGTAATTACGAATCTTTCGAAATTTTCGAAAATACGAATTCAAAAATTTTGTGAAACTTCTTTTTCTCTTAAATTGATTTATCCTGTATGTACCCTATGAATGTGGGTACTTAAAGCCCTATTCAATTCTATACTAGAATTAAAAAAATATATAAAACTTGTTATCGACCGACCTCCCTCGACAAACTTGGAAATTTCAAAATTTTCTGAAAAAAAAACTATTTGCATCACAGCGGATATAAAACTTTTTTTTTTTATGGAAATTCGTTTTCTCTGTTTCCTCAACATTTGTTCAACATAATCGACATTCTGAGTTTGCTATTTGTCAAATTGTTAAACGTTTTCAAAATAATCCAAATCCTCACGATAAGATGAAAAGTGCAAGCTAGATTTAATCCAGTGGAATCCACCTATAGTAAACTCGCTTTTAATGGAAATTCGTCTATAATAGACGGTTTCTCAAAGTTCCGGCTGATATACGTGTAAAATACTTTGTTATAATGGACTCGCTTATAATAGACTTCCTTTTATAATGGACTGAAAAATCCTTGTTCTTGCACATTTTAAGCGGAATTGTTCGGGGAATCCCATATATACGCGTGATGCAAAATAAATTGATGCAATCGCGAGCACGAGAATTTTATTGTGGTTATGTTGACAGTTCACCGTCGGAAGTTGCTACGTGCATAGTGTTTTGTAAGAGTCTACTAAATGTATGTAAACGATCTAAAAATGTCTACAAATAAAAAACGTACGCTTACAGTGTATGAGTATAAGCATGAGTTAAATTGAAAATGGTTGCTCTCAAACAAATATCTGTGCAAAAATGAAATTGAACTAATCCGCAGTTTCAAGCATATGGCAAAATCGTGAGAAAATTAAGAATGATTGGAAAACTAACGACCAGAAGAAAAAAATGCGGCTTTTTTTTGCATCCTCAAGTTGACCAAATCCTGCTTAAATGGTGTCTACAAAAAAAAGCTAATAATTTCCCAATAAGTGTCTCAATGTTTCAAATTAAAGCTGAGGAATTAGGAAAAATGTTTGGAGACTGATTTAAATGGAATTTTATTTCAACAAGACAGTGCTACGTGCTACAGTTCGTCTAATACCATCGAGTTACCTATTTAAAGAAAAATATTGGTGAATTAATAATTTCTCGACAAGTGAAATGAAAACTTGATTCATTGGGACACCTTTTATTTCATTCGGCCGTTCAAAGTCAACCTATTGTTTCCAAATTTGTCAGTACAATTTCATTTGTTTTTGCAATCTTACAAACGTGCTGTTCGATTTAATTAATTTTCAAACTTAGAATTGAAATATTTTTACAACACTTCTAGAACCCATGTTTTCTTTTTTAACTCTGTAAGAAATTAAATTGTTGCATATATACATATGTACGTGTCACATACAGTTGGAAGGACAGATTGACAAAAACTTAGTTATCGAATTCCGTATGATTTCAAAAGGCCTAGTCAATATATTTAGTAGATTGAATTTAAAAATCTTTAAAGTTGCAGTAATATTTTTTTGTTGCCATCTATCAAACCATTAAAAAATAAATAAAAATCTCTGTGCTTTAATTCTCCCTTAGGACGAGATCAGAAAATGGTATCAGGATCTGATTATTGCAGGGTAGATATAAAATTCTTGTCGAATATCTAGTGGAACACACATTTAAAAATTCAGTCCGAATATATACAAAAAATACGAGTAGGTAGACGTAATAAGATTAATTGGAGTACCTCATGCCTGAAGGTTTATCACATAATATCTGTTAAGGTTTTATCTCATAAATATGTATGATGTATCCAATATTGATGCTGATATCCTAGATATGCTACTAAAGATGTATGCGCCATGAAACCTGACATGAATTTATTGGATTACAAAACTACATCACCGTAACAGTCTACAAGGAATTGAGTTCAATTAAACAAGAGTTTATGGCATGATATGGCACGTTGACTTTTCCCACTGATAACTTCGTCACCTATATGCAACTGGAAATAGTTGAGTAACTTTCAGGATCCAATCGCCTTCGGAATATAATACAAAAATTGCAAAGATAACCACTCCTTCAAAACGAGAGTAATTATTTTTTTTTGCTAGTGCTATGAAATTTTAGAACAAAACATTCATCTTCACCAGGAATAATCGAGAAACATTTTCCTTCTTATGTCTAAAGAAAATTCATTACAATCAACGAAACATATTTGAACAGTATATGTATATCGGCCCGAGTACATAAGGACACAAGGAAAAAGAAACATTAACTTAAACTGGGAGTGGAGTTGATGGATGATACCTACTATAATCGACTCTGACTATGTTTCTTTGTGTAAATTACCTATGTTAGTCATGCTGGTGCTAATATTCTGTGTACTATCAAATAATCAAGCTGAGAAGACTTTTGTATAACAATTCTGTGGCTATTTGGATGACAGAATATTCTCTGGTGACCTCTTTTTATCGTTAATTTAGCGAATTCAACAATTCTATTGAACGGGAACAATCCATTCAATTACGCAATGAGAGAAGAAGAAAAAGGATTTCATTTCATATTTCTTACAAAACCCAATGAATCTGCTTTTCTGGAATTGAAATTCTGTCATCGTTTGTATAATTATTGATATCAGTCATTTGTACGGAACAAAATTAAGGATGATTAATCCTGGAAAATATTCAGGTTTATCTCTTTATGTATTCCGATTGAGTACGGTCATCGATTATATCCTTTATATCCGTGGGCATTTTTTCTTCTTCTTCTACAGTTTCATTGGTAACATGACCATCCACCCACGTAGTGTTTGTTAAAAATAGCTTAAAGCTGTTTTACGTAGATATGGATGGTTTCTAAATAAATCTGCAATTTATATTGATGTAGAGATATAACACAACTCTGTAAATTTAGTTTTAATAGTGACAAATTTAATCAAATCGCTTGTGACATTAAATTTATTGGAGGTTTAAATAGTTTGACCTAGTTGTGTCTGTAGAAATTTGTTTTACAGTAAAGGTGCGTTGTCTCATGTTGGCATGTTAACGCATGGGTATGTTTGGAATTTTGGGAATGAAAAAAACTTTACCTAATCTTTGAAGCTTTTCATCCATCACTTTAGTTATCCTCAAGGGCTCTATTTGTTGCTAATATATGGTATAAAATTTTGAAAAGTATTCGGGGGTTCGTCAGAAAATAGACCTGAATTATAAATATGCGTTACCAAGCTCATATCATACCCAGGTATGTAATACATTTTTTAGGAATGGGGATTGAAAGCAATAAAAAAATAGAGTTAATTCTTAAAAAAATTTACAGAATTATTATGACAAACATTTTTTTACATTGGGGGAATTCTGTAGAATGTTCTGCACATACAGGCTTACAGCATGTTGTATAACATTTTCGCGTCGGTCGCCGCGTACCCTCTCCTTTGCAAATGTTACCTTTGACTTTCAGTCTGGATGTTTGATCCCGTGCTGCTGGACCGCTTGACGTGGATGTAGATGGAATTGGTACTTGGTGTCCCTTCATGCATTCGGTAGCATATATGGTCCCGAACTTCCTCATAATGCTCTGGTTTATACAGCTGGCATGGTGAGGGTTTCACCAATATCTTGCAAAACCGTTCGTCTCTTATTTGTCTTTGAGTTAAGGTTGTGGGTATCGCATATAATGAAGGCTGCCAGAGGAGCCACATCCAAAATATTATAAAAAAAATGCTAGGGTTCATCGTACGTCTCTTGGTGGTTTAATTTGCTACCATCTTATCCATATTGTCTACGCCCCCTTGCATTTGTTGTAAAACAATATGATTTCAGGCTTTTGGAGGACATCACTAACGCTTTTATCGTAACGTACTGTTGAAAGCAAACTTACAGATGTTCTCTTTTTTGGTACATAAGAGCAAATCGTGGTTTTATCACAAAATCCGAACTCGGTAGAAAGCAGTGTACGCGAAGGTATAGCTTGAAATTCTGGATGAATGCATTAGACAGTTCCAGTATGAGATATGCTTTGCGGTCGATACCTCAAAATGCGATTTATGATCTTATCACTTTTGCCAGTCAGTAGAAAAAGTAAAATCCGGTTTTAAGAATGAAATTTACACTTAATATAAACACATTCTCCTTGAAATACTCGAGAAACTGTATTCCTGCTGCCAACAATTATCCTACCTCCAAGTTTTGTAAGCCATATGATCGATGGAAAGAGTTAGGATGGCATATCTTTTTAGTCGATTTGATTTTTTATTAGTCTGTGTGCGGGGCTTTGCTCGAATTATGGTTAATATTCTTACCAACACAATTATATACCACTGATCATCTGTCGTGTGCAGTAAGCCCTTGCATTTTTTTTTTACTTAATAATGCCTCATTCAGGTCCAGAGTAAAAGTGCCAAAAACTAGAATTTTGGAAAACTTTTTGAAATATTTTGAGCGATTTTCATACATGTTTCCAATTCTTATTCTTACCATAAAGTAAAAAAAAAAAAGATAAATGTCTGATAATTTTGAAAAGTTTTACTCATTGAGTTTAGTCGGAAGCTCTTCTCTGGCGCCATAATTCGATACTCTTCAATCTGAGTCAAGAAACTCTGAAGCGATTTATGATCCCAAAAAGATTGATTGGAATAATTTTTCGTTTAATTATTGAAAAGGAACTTGTTAACAATTACTTGAGGATAAAATCGGTATTGGAATTAAACTCAAAAACCGATCTTTTTGAAAAACTAATTAATAAAATTTAGAAATTCTTTCTGAAGTGAGCCGATAATTCCAATTTTTTTTTATAAAGGTCTGCTTGAAATTTATAAGAAGGCTTTTTGGATAAATCAAGAGACTGGCTTGTCCCAATTTATTGAAAGCCCTATAAAACTTAGTAGGATAGTATCCATTAAGTATACTAATCCAGAACAGTTTGTTGCATGGGTGCTTGCAAGTCGCTTCTTCTGTAATTACCTTAAAAGATATCGGGAACGCTGACTAATAAGTCCAATCCTCCTTTTAAATATTCCTGATTATCTTGTCTTTTCGTACGCTACCATAATCTCAATTTCTAGGGCGATTTGTATTCTGGGGGTAAAAAGTTTACAATAATTACAAAACGGCGTCTCTAAAGTAGGTAGGTACTACATGAATAGGTATAGCCACTTCTATTGTTATTATTATTAAAAATTGGGGATACAAGCTGAGCTTTCACCTATCATCGAGTCACTGCGACGTATAAGATATTTTGTGACATTACCCCATAGTGCGCTAGAGCGCCTATTCGAACTGGAGGTCTTTAACAAAACTTATAACGTTCTTGGGAGCCGTTTTTGCAACATCGTCTGACAATGGGAATGTATTCCCTAGATGCTTTAACCTTTTGCGGCCCAAAGCCTCACAGTCGCAAGAGTCTCATCGTCTTCCATACAGAAGCGACAGGTCTCACCTTCGAGATTACCATCTTTTTAATATGACGTCAGAGGGAGAAATGCCCAGTAAGTGTAGACCCGTTATGAGCTTAGCACTTTCTTGCTGAGCATATGGAATATTTTTGCCCACTGTTGAGAATACATAATAAATTTCTTCGCTTGCCTCAGCCCTAGGGAATTTTCTCAGTGTGTTAATTTAATTTTTCCTCTTAAAGCCTGACTTGTTGTTTTTTATATATATTATTAAGCCAAGCTCTATGATGAAAAGCACAACATGGCAGGAAGAAGATTGGGAATGGATTACGGGAGATGAAGAAAGTTGCGTAGGGCGGTTGTATATCACTCTTAAACTTCCGCAAATTGTAAGCCGAGGAATAACAGGAAATGGTAGACTATTCCATATACGCACAATGCTGGATAAGAAAGCATCACGGTATTTTACTTTTCGACCAAAAGTATTCTGTTGAAGTGTGAAAGGATGTGCATGGCTTGCAGTGCGAGTCTTGCGTACATGAATTAATCTACAAGGGATCAGACTCGATATTTCATTGGAAAATTGGCCATGCATTTAGCGATAAAGGAGCGAAGAGCATCCAACATTGCAACGGTGCTCGAGTGAGTCGATATTATTAGTAATTGTCATATCAGCTTGAAGACTACTCTCTTTTGGAAAATATCCAATGAAGCCAAGGCTGTACGACTAGCGCCGGCCCAGATTTGACAACTATATTGCATTCTAGGACTTTTAGAGGAGCGCTAGATTTGACGAGTTGAAATATATTTTACACCTTTTCACAAATCCTAGACATTTCGATGCTTTATTGACAACAGAAAGATGTGGTCTGTCCAAGAATGCTTAGTGACGGTGAATCAGAAATAAATGCTGCATCAAAAGAAATGGGAGTGGTTAAGTTATGATCTTGTTTTAATGAGATGATACAGCTTTGGATCTTAGATGCATTGAATTCGACACGATTTGCTTTGCCCCAAGCGAGGATATTGTTAAGATCGTTATCGTTATTCTATGATCTAATCATGCAATCTCGTTTGACAGATGTGGCATTCTCTCTGGAGTCCATGAAAGTGTCAAAGGAGTTAGCGAAATCAAGGGTACTGTCATCGATAAAATATCGATAAAAGTAAGGGAAAGCATATCATTAATAAAAATTAGAAAGAGAGACGGTAGCTTTTTGGGTGTCTAAATACAGGCTCAGTGCCAATAAACAGAGATCTTTAATTTAAATCTCAAAATTCAATAATATTTAACTCTGGCAATTTTTCACGTTCCTTGCATACACTCATCGCCTCATAATAATTACTTTCGTAAGACAATAAGAAATTAAATTGATTGTGAAAATTATTAGTACCACAAAAAAAAAATCAATTTAAAAAAAATTTCATTAACGTCTGTATAATCAGCTTGTCAATTACAGCCTATAGTAACCTCTTCAAATGAATTGAATCGAATCGAAATTGAATAAGCTTTGAGAGACACTGTTCAGCTCGCTATAAATTAATTAAGATTGGAATCTCTTGAAGAACACCACCATATTCAAAATTTCACAATGAATTTTGTTCGGATTTGAAATTTAAGCAAATGACAGAGAAAACAAAATTCATTGCGTCGTCATTGTTGAAAATCGCATCGACTTAATGAGTTGATTCTAAATTGGATTTTATTCAAGTTTGAGTATACCTAATACAAGAATTTAGCTAATCCTGGGGATTAATGTATCTTGCGTATTCCAGAGATAGATAATGGTAGAAATATTTCTGAAAATGTATTCTTTATGAATTGAATAAAAACAGAAATTTATAAAAGAAAATAAGCTCTGAAAGCATTTCGGCCTTTTTTTTTTGCAAAAATGTCAATGAATATAATTTGACGTGAATTAAAGAAGAGATTACTACTGAAATGGCCTTTCTTTTATCGACTTAGGTAGTCATTAATTTTTTTGTTTGTATTTATTTTTCATGATTTTTTGTCACTTTTCTTATGGTCTAGTTGCTTAACAATATAAAAGCTTTACTGACAAATTGAACAGGAACCCTTTTTGGGTAGAGTTAGACAACATTAATTTTTAATTAGTGTCAGTTGTTATTTGTGTTATGTACAGTTTAGTTGTATTGAGAGAAATGTTTTCATTGTGGTAATGTAGAATATAGCTATGAAAAAAATGACTAAAAAGCAAATTATGAGACAAATGAGGTAAACACATAGACATAAAATTTTTTTTATTTATTTTGATTTTTATTCATTGTGTATTGATGGTGTAAAGCAGAAAAATGGTTTATAGGGACTGGGTTCGAATGCCACCGGTGGCATCCATCAGTGGTTGAGAACAGATAATACTTTAATTTATCCAACACTTGACTATATTGTATAGAGTCAAAATTATTATCTAAGAATTACACACTTTTATATTGATAAATTTTTAATTTCAATTTTTTTTCTTTAATTACAGATATCTTCTATTAAATATTTTTGAAAAGGGTAAGTAGGTACTTAACTAAATGTTTTTATTTATTTATTTATTTATTTTTTGGTGTAATACCTTGATAATTTTAATTAGAAAATAAATTAAAGCAAATAAAATTCATTTTTACTGTTCAAACGTTTTGAATTCATTCGTCAGGCGTACACATGATCTTCAAGAACAATAATTCCTACTAAATAGTTGTCTTGACAATTTTTACAATCACCTTTAAAAGCTATTCCTTTTCTGGTTTTATATTTTCTACATACATGCATACATAAACACATACATTTGTAGTCTATCCCGGAGAGTGTACAATATAAAGAGAATTCACAGTAGAAAGTGATTACCCATTTTTCTGAAGGAAAAATGTTTACATTTCTTACTCAACACCAGTTCAAGTGAAGTGCTTTTTGCACCTTTCAAAATTCTTCTTTGTCTTCCCTCTTTGGATTTACATATTTCGATGATTTTTCACATCCTTCGGATTATCTTGTTTAGGGCGTTGGGACTTATCTTTGGCCCTCAGTTTGCTGCGATGTCTTCTCTGTTCTTGTTTTTGATCCTTGGCTTGGTTTTTGATCACTTTGCGTGTTGTTGTTGGTTCTTTTTCCTACAGCTGGTGCGCTACATCAGCTGTAATAAATGAATTTCTCGTAAGAGTTTTTTATTAAATTTGGGAGGGAATGGGAGGGAGTAAGGATTGGATATGTTTTGGGATCATTAGTTCCTATACTGGCAGGTTTTATCAGAGATATTGCCGGGTTCTTGAGGGGTTTATTTGGGATTATCCCCTGTAGTGATCCCCTTTAGTATTATAGAAACTTATTCTACCTTCGTGGAGGTAGATGTTTCCAGCATCCAAGTTGTTTATGAGTGGGTTTGAATGGATATGGATTTTCTCAACTTGTATTTCAGTTTGATTTGACCGAACAGATACTCCTTGATAGGAGTTATATTGGCTACCTCGTACAATATTTCGTTGCGATAGTATTTTTCGTTGGCTCTTCTATGCAGTCCTGTGCGCGGTCCATATAAATGGGGGAAATTGTGTGCCATATGGGAAAGCAATAAGTTATGATAGGCCTTATTAGTTGCTTGTTTTGTCTGGGTTGTGAGTCGGTCCCTGACATTGATTATAGGGCTTATAAAGCTGTACGCGAAATTGGCTCTGGTAATGGTTGCTTTATCATGGTTATTGAATCATAAGAGTTCATGAAAATTTACGCCTAGGTATTTCGCTGTTTGTGTGGGCTTTATTATTGCCCCATTGTAGACAGCCATAATTTTTTTAGATTTAGCAACTTGGCGGCTTCGCCCGGTGCTAGGTTTTCGAATACAGATCAGTTTGGACTTTTGAACATTAATTTTGATCCCCCATTTTTTTTATAGGAGTCGAGCTTGTTGAAATGTGGGTTAACTTTATTGACCGCCAAGAGCGGACAACGAGATTGGTTGTATGTGAGGGAGTCATCGGCGAAGAGGAGCGTTGGACCGCTTTCATTTTGAGGTTGGTCTGAAGTATAGACATTGATCAACAGCTGCTCCAGAGATTGATCTATTAGTATATGTACGCTTGCCGGTCTATCTATTCCAGTGACTTTAGCCTGAGCAATATCTCCAGCTGTGTTACTTGTGTATACTCTTCTCTTCTTGATTGCCTCACTTAATTCTATACTCTAGATGAAATCATAGTTTTGTCATGTCCGTCTGTCTGTCCATCCTCACGATAACTCGAGAGCGCTTCCACTTAGATAGCTAAATTTTACACAGTGGCTTTAAAAAAAAACAGTTACTATAAGTTTAAAAATGGGACAAATCGGGTAACTCCTGCATGGGGTTGCCATAAAAAAATTTCGCTTTTCACTATATATTTGGACGCTACATGAAAACGCGGCAACGTATAAAGCTAAATCGGACAACCCCTTCTTGGTATTGCGCCATATACAAATTGATGTTTTTTACATATGCAGTGAAAATAATCATACCTATAATTTGGTAGATTTGTACAGTTTGATATGCTCATTAATATTCCAAGTATATGAACTTGAGCGACCGTCGTTCGCGCCCTCATATTGGAAAAATGTTACCGAAAACCCGTTTTTTCGAGAATATCTCTTCCCCAGCGCCACCTAGGTTATAAAACAGCTCTTACAAAAATTATATTGCATGAAATTTCCTGCAACTTTTGTACGAATAATTTTGTAATCAGATGAATAGTTCTCGAGTTACATCAGAGTCAAGCTCAGCAAATTTCTATAATTGATAAAATCTCTACTTTTTTCTCGAAATTTCAGTAAATACCGATTACTTAATATGTACTCCCATTTTTTACTCATTTCCGCATCAAAATGAGGTAAAGTTAGAGGCGCATTTTTTTTCTATGGTTCAGGCCCAGGCTTAGTAGGCCTAATCCACAATTCGTTATTTACTGACATCTTTTCTTTCGTTTCGTTACCCAGATAGTCCAGGCTGACTGATATCAATATCTTCTTGGAAATTTCTTTCCTCCTCATCCAAGCTTTCATTTTCGTTGTCTTCTTGGAACTCGTTTGCCAATAATTTCGCAACGGTTAGGTCTTCATTATTGTCGTCGGCATCCTCTTCTACTTCTCCATAGCCCGCAAAAATCTCTGCGCTGTTTTCACTCGCGTTTCCATGGCAGCATGTTCATATAACAGAACACTTCCAGCCTGTTTTACAACACTCACAGGTTCGACCGCATCCCTTCTTGCAATTGCATTGAATTTATGGAGTGCTTCGGGTGCCGGATCTTTTGTTATTTTTACTGGAGATTGGTCTTAGGCTTCTTTCCCTACCCTATTGCTCTGGACTCAAGCCTGAACTTGGTGGTTGTTCCGAAGAGAATGTTGCCGTGCATCTTCTCTTACGGGGTGTAATGCAGTAATGTAGCAAGGTTGAATTTAGTCTTCATCACAGATCTTGGGAAATTTTGATAACGTAGGAAGCCTAAAGTAATGATTTTTTCTTTTTAAACGCGTTTCGTTTTTTGAAAGCTTATAAAGTTCGGCTTAAATTTCGTTCTTTTCAAGTGTTTTATAAACTTAATTATTCTTACTTTAAAAGAGCAGAAGTAGTGGTACAACTGCTGAACTCATGCATGAGCCATATGTTGTTCGGCCACTATTTCTCCATACTGTAGATTTCGAGAAGAGTAAATTTTGTCAACAATTTTTCCTTTGCCTGGTTTGGATGAGATCTCGCCAGTGTTACTCTACCTCATGGTGGTATGGAAATGAGTAAAAAACGGTAGCGATTTTGCGAAGCGTAGAAATTTACTGAGCTTGACTCTGCTGTAACTTGAGAACTATTCATCTGATTGCAAAATATTTCGTACAAAAATTGCAGGAAATTCCGTGCACTATAATTTTTGTTGGAGCTATTTTTAACCTAGGTGGCGCTAGGGCGAAGATATTCTCGAAAAACTGGTTTTCGGTGTCATTTTTCCAATATGGTAGCGCAAGCAGCGGCGGTCGCTCAAGGTCGCAAACTTTGAATATTAATGAGGCCACCAAGCCATACAAATCTATCAAATTAGAACTCTCTTTGACGTTTTGTAGCGAAGCCTCTTTTTATATCTTCATTGACTGGACTTATATAAGTGTTCGAAAAAAATTGTTTTTCGGGTGAGTAATTTTTCGGGAAATTATTCTCAATTCAAAAATTCGTATTCCACGCAAAAACTCAATAGAGTTGTGCTATGGAACTATTGAGATGAGTGCTTTTGTTTGGAACATTGAAGTGTTTCCTTTCACAATTTTGTTATAATATTGTTAAGAAAGGTAGTATAAATTAGACCAGCTTTTGAGAACTGAAGATTCAAGGTCGGGATTATTGTAGGACCATCTTTTTTTTTTTTTTATATAAAATGAAAGATAACTAGTTGAGACTTTAAGCAATTTACATTTTAATCAGTAAACACGTTTTCCATCTTGTACAAAACTTAAGTCATATACCGACTCAGGACTACTTTGGGATATTATATATGAGTGAGAGAGTATTACTATATTTTAGGCCTAGGGAACTGTCTCCAGGGGTCTTTTACACACTTGAATTGCAATATTTCTAGATGTCTCTAGTCTTATTATCATTCCTATAGGATTTTATAATAATGAATAATCTAAAACAATTGTTACATATAACTTCTTGGTGTTATTTATTACCTATTTATTTATTCTATAAAACAGATACTTGACGGAAATAATTTACAAGTTTAATTCTAGATTGAATAATATGACGGGCATCGAAATTCTATCGTAATAGAAATTATTGTTAGTAGTAGCGTGTTACCAAATGACGATTAACAGAGTTATGTAAAATCTGAACAAAAGTTTACAACATTGTATGTACTACTTAGAAATATTGTTAGAATCGAAATATTGATTGAGAACTATAAAGTTCATGGTAAAATCCATCGTTTCTTGTATTAAATTAAACTTATCCTCGAATTGATTGTTTTAATTGCAATAAAACAAGTCTAACAAAAACTTATTTAACTACTTTTAATCGTTGGCAATTATTTCAACTATTTCTAGGACTTTGTAATTATACTGCAAAGTTTTAAAATTATTTTTAAATGCAGTCAGTTTCCAACTGAGATTGTGTCAATATTATTTTCATAAAATTCCACAATTAGATAAGTGAACTTAACAAGTTATGTAGAAATATTTTAGATAGTTTTCCACTATTCGATAATTTGAGACCTTTTCTGTGTTTAAGATTTATGTGTACTGTGTTCAGTTGACAGTATATTGTCCTCTATACTTATATTAATTAATCAGTCGATTTCCATATAATTTTATGATAGAATTGTTTTTTTTTTTGTAGATATTATATTATGCTGGCTGCTGGCATAACAATTTACTTAATTTTAAGCACCTCTGGTTCAAAAATTTTTTAGGTGGATTAGATCCTCTGCATATGGAGTTGTCACCGGGTCCCATTCTAAGAAATGATTATCCAGTAATAATTGACACGAGTGCTCTAAGAGTTGGCTTATTAAGTCCTAGTAGCCTTTCTTTGAGCTTGGGCTAGATTTCCTCGCACAGTTCTTTTGTAATTCTACTCGATGGGTCATTTAACCGAAGTTGACTGTATTGGAAGTTAGCGCAATCCAGAATATTCGAAATGAGGTATTTTGGTGCAATCCTGATTGTTGAGGGGGAAGCATCCAAGATCATTTCAAGACGAGTGAGCTCGTCCATCTCTTCATTTCATCTAATATTGTGATGATCTGGAATCCAAGCACGAGTACCTCATTGCACCGAGAAAGAGAATTCAGGGTGATTTTACACACCAGTACCTGTTTTGAGGCCATAAATGGTTTTTGACTGAATTGAGAAGATACCTTTCCGCTTCTAGAACGCCCTTGATTTCAGCCTGGAAGACCGTGACGTGATTATCGATCTACTATATATAAATTTTGAAACTAAAGAATTGGATGTGTCAATAGTTGAAACACAAAGTATCACTCCCATTCTGCCTTAGATAAGTTTTTTGCTTTGATGTTAGGTTTTAATATGATTTCGTGGAGAAAATCGCGATCCTGTCCTGTTGATGTCAGGTACAATCGACTGCACAAAGATAGATTCGTATAGAACTCTTGTTCTAAGTTAAATCTATCTCTGGTTGAGATGCACTATTAGTACTGCAAGTTTGTACGGAATGTATGTCATGGATAACCTCAAGCTAGTACTAAACCGCTTATACTAAGAAGGCACATTATCTCAACACTTTTAAAATATCTAACGATAATTGGCGCGATTCATTACTTTCCACCATATCACAGAGCCATAGGCTAGAATGGATCGGATAGCTCTAGAGTATATCCATAAGATCATCTGTGGTTTTATTCCCCACTTATTTTCCTATTACTCTTTGACACATTACGGAGGCTAGGTGTGGTTTCTAGTTACATTTTTTTCTTTACAGATATTTTAATTTGGCCCTTAGCTCTCAGCATTTGGAGAAAATAGAGATCATTGGAGATATGTCCTTTTCTTAGTAAAAATGCAGAGATTAATCTTCAGTGGGTTAATGCTCAGTCCAGAATTCGTAGCGCAATCTGTAACTATATAGTCAGATTCCATTTTGCACATGCTTCAAATCGAAACTACGGGTAACTAAAATCATTAAGTAATCCGCGTAGCATATTCCGCTTTGTAACCCACCTAGCTAAGCATTAATAAGAGATTAACTCTCATTAAAGATAGTAAAGGTGATAAAATACCATTTTATTAGGAGTTACAAAATAAAACAAACATTATAAGGAATTTCAGAAAATTATCATTAAAATTACTTGATTTCGGTGCTTGAAAGCTTCTTATTTTAACGGACGCAACAAATTATTTTAGCTACAACTTTAATATGTACATACAACCTATGTAGATTTTGGTGGTAGTATTAGTACAGATTATATTCTAAATTTATCTATAACTAACTCTTTAAAAAATAAACCCTCTTACAAACTTGGCTTACTAAAAATAAATTATTTAACTTGAATTTATTTAAGCTTAAAATAAAAAAAAAATAAAAAAAAATATATAAAGTTCATTCTTGACGTAACAAAAATAGTTTTTTTTTTATAAATATTATTAAAGATTATCAGGAGATACCGTATGATGCAAAGCACAGCTTGACAGGAAGTGAAAAGGAAATTAAAAGAATTATTCTAGCTAAAGTTTTATTCTTAATTTTGTCTTATTTTTTTAACATTTTTTTATTTTTAAATATATTTTTAATCAAAAAAAACAAATCATGCTGGGATTCGAACTTGTTACAGACAGACTGGGATTTTCTTAAGTTTTTTTTTCAATATTTTTATTTTACAGACAGAGTCCTGGATTTTCTATATACCTATTTATTATAAAATATAATTAATATTTCTGTTTATTTTCATCCGAACTTAAGTCCTACGCAGATGACTTTTGCTGTGAATGTAATTCATTCAATCTTCTTGGCAGGATCATTTGTATCACAAACCGTGTTAAATAAATTATTTTTTTGATTTATAATGACAACAATAAAGAAGTAATTTTCTATAGTCTATATACAATTTGCATATTTTCGTATTATTAATCTTGAGAATAGTCCGAGACATTATCAATAAGCAGAAGGTAAGGACTTTCTATTTAAATAATTTTTTGTCATCAAGGACACAACATTCATGAAATTATTCATTAACATACCAAGAAGGGATTTTCCCGGTTTATTCAATTTTCGAAAGTATATTTACTATTTTTATGAAAACGCCGAGTATGAAGTTTCAGAACTCTACATCGACACATTCTCAAGCAATGTCTATATATACATATTTGGATATTTATATATTTTAGTGAAGAACGAAATTTTTCTATGGTAACTCTACGATGGAGCTACATACATGATTTGCCCCATTCTCGAAAACTAAATCTACAATTATTTTTTTTTAAAGCTCCGTTCAAAATTCCAGATCTCTAAGTAAACGTATCCTCCGGCTATAGTGGGGGCGGATGGACGGACAGACAGACAGACATATATGCAAAAATCAAAATAAATTTTAATATTACGCGTGGTTGTTTAATCCATTTCGCTCTATCAGCATTGTTTCTATACGGATAGTATATACCCAATTAGATTTCATGTAGACTATAAAAATAGAAAATGCTATCATAGTCGGCCGTAACTCAGTAATTGTTTGTTTAAGCGTAACTTTTGTAACAAATTTACATAGGAAACTTTTTACTTCACAGATGCACTATTATTGGTAGACAAAGACCCAAAAGAGGTGGATTGATTCGGAAGCATTCATATTTTCTTTAAAAACTTTGTCGAAAATTTTCCTCAGAATTTGTCTACCAAGTGCCACTACAATGCGAGTTCCTTTTTTGAATCAAAATATTTTCCATCCCACTCTTAATGATAAAGTTTTCATTTGCATTTAATTCTTGACATTAATGTTCCTTTGAACGCTTTCTTCCTTGTACATTTACATCCAACTATAGGTAAGGAAGCCAATAAGATTTCTACAAAATTGTTGTATAATTTCTTATGTAAGATATATCATTAAAAGCACTCAAGACAAAAGCGTAGCTTTCTCCCAGTAGATAGCTTTATTTTGTGATATTCAGCCTGAAAAGTAAATCTTTGTTTATTCATAAATTAAAAATTAAAATTTTTAAAATTTTATTATGTTGTTTACCAATGTTGAGGCAACTGAAATATTTACTATTTACAATTTTACAACTTTACTTCTCAGTTATTTACTAACATTTTCGAATATGTCTACTGACTAATGAACACTGACAATGTTTTACACAAAATATTTACACGCTTCAGTATAACTGACACTGACGCTTCGCTGAACGCGTATAAACTCTTAATGACTCAAAGCTAATAATTAGTAATTATAATTAAGGCATTTAAATAAACACAAATAAACCGTGCTAAAGACACTCTAAGAAAGAAGATGTTATTCAAATTCAAAGAAGGAAAAAAAGACTACTTAAAAAATCCAAATAAAGTACACCTGTTAGAAAGATTAAATGTTAAAAACAATGGAATTAATATAAACAACTACAAGCAATTCCCTAAATTTAAGACACGCGTTTTCCTAAAAACAAATATAATTTTCTCTGATAGAATAGGAAAATCAGCTTAATTTTCCCAAATCAATGAATTTAGGTATTTGGCTCCAAAAAACTTATATAGTACGTAAAATTTCTGAAATATGGAGCTTTCTCGGAAGAGGAAGAGAAAATTCAATACATTAGGTATTATTCAACATATTTTATGAAACACTGACGAATATATTTTCGTTTATATAATTCACACATTGTTTTTGAAAACTGGTCATATATTGTTTTTCACTATTTTGTTTGACCGTGCCCGACGTCCCAGAACTTTCAATACTACCGATATGTTTTAATGCAAAAAATATATATGGATAGTATTATGGCACATAAGAAATAAACTATTCAGCTCATTCTTATGTTTTTTTTTGTTCCCCACATTTTAGGGAATGTTCCCTACATTTTAGGAAAAAAAAAAATAAAAAAAATAAAAAATTCCCTACATTTTAGGGATTAAAGCCAAGGTGGAGCTTTCCCTAAACTTGACAAAAAATACCTAAGCTTTGTGGTGCAACTTGTTGCCACTTACGGAAAAATTAATTTTTTACTGCGTATATTATGTGCAAACTAATGAGCCTCCTGAAAGCGATGACGGAGTTGGTAATGTCAATATGTAAAAGGAAGACTATTCTACATTCGCGAGCTCTGGACAAAAAGGGGAACTTTCCATAACAAACTTATGAAAAGGAGGAATTGTTATAGTCATATTTCAATCAGATATTCTTAAAGTGAAGAGTACTCTAAGATAATCAGGTTTAGAGTCAAGCTCTAAACATATATCATTAAAGGTAAAAGGTCTGTGAATAATCAGAAAGGAGCGACATGAAATCCGAAAACAAATCGAACGCAGTCATTAA
This sequence comes from Dioctria linearis, assembly GCA_963930735.1. Taxonomy (NCBI): domain Eukaryota; kingdom Metazoa; phylum Arthropoda; class Insecta; order Diptera; family Asilidae; genus Dioctria; species Dioctria linearis. The sequence goes on from OZ005741.1 coordinate 69,152,047, forward strand.
AAACAATATACACATTGCCAGAACAATTGGAGTACAGTTTGAGATAAATCGTGCTACAAAATGTAAAGTATGGGATGATACCTGTCTTTACAAGTTAAAGATGGATATTAGCCGATAAATTGCTTGCATATAGCTAAAGTCTTTGAAACCCTAATATAGATTATTATAATCAAAGCATTGATATTTTCACAGCATTTCATATCTTGGCTTAAAGTAACTTTACTTAGCATAACTCAGATGTTACTGTCCAAAAGGCTAGGTATAGTACTGTTCTTATGAAAAATGCTGTTGTAAAAAACAGTAAGTACAACTTATTTACTTAGATTCAGTAACAATCTATTACTCCAAGCCCCCAACCTCATTCTGTTTAATTCATATTTTATACGTGCTAAAGTAGTTCGTGACGTAAAAGTGCATTTGGTCTTATTGAAAACTGGTATAAAAGTCTCCCGAACTACTACAGATAGATCATTGATAAATATGCTAAACAGCTGTGTGTCCAATATAGAGCCCTACAGTATACCGAATAGTAAAGAGAGGTAGTGAGTTAGAGAAGTCATTCTTTATATTGCTGGTGTTGATCTAACAGAAATATCTTTACTGAGGGGTAAGAACAGGAGTGCTGAAATCGAAGGCAAGAAAAAGTTTATAATTCTGCATAAATTGTGACCATCGCTATCAAGTATCTTAGTGAAATCTATTACTACCCTACACTAAAATTGTTATGATCTACGACGAATATCGTATCAGTTGATATCGCAAGTTTTTCAATTGTGGAAGCGTCTAGAACCTGATTTCCAACGTGTCAGTAAATAATTATCCCCAAGTTACTCAAGCATCTAAAATACAGGGTATTTTGTGAAAGACTAGCATAATTTCTTAATCACCCTATATCTCCCAAACGGTTGGTGTGGGCACCCCCCCCCCTCAATTTTGTTCACTTATGTGAGTACTATCACCTCCCGCTCTATGGATCACCATGGAGGAAACACCCTGTATATGTAATAAATGAAATGACACAAAGTTAATTTTAATTTTCTCAATTTTCATTAAGTAATGAGCTGACACAAAATTAATTTCAATTTTTTTTTTCAATCATGAATACGTAATTATTTTGTGAACAATAGTCACAAAATACCGCGCATCGCTTTATCTGAACATTAGTATATAGAAAGAAAGTGGCGCAGAGCTCTTGAAATTTTTTCTTTTGTTGTTGTGAATTTTCTTTTATTTTCACGAAAATAGCACGAGAAAAGATAATTTTATGTCAATATTACTTAGTTTTGCCGAAAGCACAAAATTTCACTCACACTAATAATAGTTGTTTGATGTTATCATAATAACAGATTTTCATGTGATCTCAAATGAGTGGCATCCGATTATGAAATAAATGTTTTAAAATTTAATTTATTTTTACATTATTATACGAAGTCAATATACTTAATTTCAAGGTTACACACATAATCATATTTCTCTTATCACTCTAGCAAGGTAATCTATTTTTAGTAAGACATATTCCATTATGAGAGTATGTAAATCTCAGCATAAATGCTGATAACATCTTAAGCCTAATTAAGCAATCGTAATTGGTAGTAGTAATAAAACTGGAAGTTTACAAACATTAATAATAATCTACCTAGACACTTTATACAAATAAATTTAAGTTAAATCTTTAATTAGATTTGAGATTTACTACTGTATGTCTTGACCTTTCGTTTGATAAAAGATACCAAAGCTTAGTGCCCGGTGATTAATATTGATACCAATATTGTAAGAAAACAAAAGTCCACTTGCTTTTGTTTGCATCTGTTCGTTTCGTATGTACTAGCACAAACGAGTATGTATATATGAGTCAGCAACAATAACCATGGAGTAAAATGCAAGTTAAGTGGAAATAAAAATTTTTATAAATAAACATAATGTTGATAAAAGGTTTTTGGTTTCATTACAACAACGAGAAATGAGCTATATAATTATGTAGAAACAAAGATAACAACCCCCACGACGACACGACGGCACACTTTTCACTTGAGTATAGTTCCAGATTGGACTTTTAAACAGAAATAAAAATTATCTTGACGACAATGCTGACATAGCAGAAATCGAACAGGTTTAACTCGGACACAACTGACTGATGACTTGTTGAAATACCGCCATAATTAACCTTTGTAAAGTTTTTCAAATTAAAAAAAAAACTTATTACTAATTATAATATTTATCACTAAAAGATTTAGAGAGAGAGAGAGAGGGAGAGATAGAAAAAAAATATGTTTTGTTTTATTTTGTTGGTATTAATTAGCTCGAATTAATAAGTGAAAGGGAAATTGAACAAAATAAAAAAAAAAAAACAAAGAAAAACCTGTTGTAAGTTAGTTACCTTAATTATAATCAAAAAACTATTAATTTATGCATGTTTACAAACATATATATATTCATAATGTACGTATTATACCGGAATTTGATTGTGAATTCAGTGGCGTAGAAAAACGTGATGCGAAATTGTATAACGCGGAAATTCTGTAAACACGAGAGAATTCTTTATCAAAAGCGATTTGAGAATAACAATAATCTCCGGTCATTGTTGTTCAATTACGACTTCTGATTATAAATTATAATTTTAATGACAAAATATATAGGTAGGTATATATGTATATTGCATAGGTACCTACTCATATCAAGTTTTAAAAGAATTCAATCTGTTAATAGCCTCACACTTGGCACTTATTAATAAAAATATTATACAAAGTCTCTATATGAAAATAATTCGGTTTTTCATAAAAATTTCGTATCCTGGAAAGTTAATAGAAGATACTAATTTTGCTTTGTTTTTATTATTAAAGACTTTTAGTATTACGCACACACGGACTTAATTTTCAACTCACTTTGTGTATGCATGATTCTGTGACGACAAACTCAATTTAATGTAAATTTCTTACGTAACTGTCTTGCCAACACATTTTTCTTGTAGGCATACTGAAATAATGATATAATTTTAAATTTTGCAAGAATAATTTAAGACCAAAAAAGGAAGAAAAAAACCAGCCAAGTGCGAGTCAGACTCGCACGTGAAGGTTTCCGTACCATCGTACAAGATTTAACACAATGTACTTTTTAGATCGAACAAAAACAAAAGTTTATTGTAATTAATTAATTAATTAATTTTTAACTTTATTTTATTTTCATTATTTGTTATTATAGCAGCTATAGTATTACTCACTCTTTACAAATTGCATGTGTCTACCTATCTATTGCAGTTCAAGAGATACAGCAAATGTTAAGGTCGAGCAAAAAACGCCGAAAAAATCATGTTTCTTGTATGAGGACCCCTTATAATTTTTAATTGAATATATTTTTATTTCAAGCTACGATCTGAGATTGTTTCTTTAAATAATAATAATGAAAAATTGTACTAGACAGCTCTATGTAAATGAAATATTTAATTATCCATTTCAAGGGGAGGCATTTTATGAAAAAATACAATCCAGCGAATTAAAAGAGGAGCTACAAGTTATGGCATTTAGCAGTTCACCATGATTACGTTAGTTAAAAAAAAGGTACTATTTACCAGAGAAAAGATGAGCAATTAAAAAACAAATATACAAACGTTAGTCTTGGTGAAAAAGTTTTATTATCCATGATGGAACAAGAATGGGGAAAAGCAAAATGATGTTTTTTGATAACTATTTTACCTCCGTTAGAATTCTAGAAAAACTACAGAATAAACCTGGGCATATGGCATAATTGGAGTAAATAGATTATCCCAATAACTTGAAAGATGAAATGCTGGTCATGACGTTCGTTACGTTAAAAGACCAGCTTAAGTTATCTATTCTTAAAGCGGGATCACATCTTTTACATACAGGGTGTCTCAGACTAATATGACTATATTTTGCCAAATGATTCGTCTTATCAAGACAAATTCAAAATTTCGGGTTTTAAATTTTGTTTTACTTTTCCGTTATTTTTTTAAAAATACCCCCACTAACATACATTCGAAAGCCCAAAGTCTCCTCTTTAATTTAACCTAGTACAGTTGTGTTCTATCTATGACGCTTGAGGAGTTATTAGGTTTTCCCTTAGTGACAGAAAAAAACGTCATTTAAAAAAAATAACGTCTAATTTCGATATGGCAGGAATAGGTTAAGATTTTATGATATAATTAATGAAAGAATCCGAAGGTTTGTCCCTATTAAGAAAAACAGAATTACCAGATATCATACCTGGTTTAGTGAAGAATTGGTCAGGGTTTTAAAATCAAAAGAAAAATACTAACAGGCATTTATATAGCGTCACCCATCACCCTGAAATTTATACAACCTTCTTATTTCAGGAATAAGTCAAAAAAACGATTAACGGAATGTAATGCTAAATATGTATATTCATTCCCCTGAATTTTCTATAAAAGAAAACCCCAAGGCTTTTTGGGCTTATAGTAAAAAGTTTAAAACATCGAAACACTATCCCAATTAAATGGAGTCAACTAGTCACAGTCAAATATTGTCTACTCGAGGCACGATTATTTATTGGACTTATCTTCACTCAGTTCACATCAAAATAATAGTTGTTTTAACATATCCACAGTGTCCTCTGCAGTGAGTGGTCTCAAATATACTTGATAAATTGGTAAGCCTGAACGTATTACTAACTTTCGGCCTATATCAATATCTAACAGCCTTACTCTCATCTTCGAAAGAATTGCCTATTGCCTATTTTTTCTTGGACCACTACCAATTTTGTCCTTTTCACTAACACTAAAGCTAGCGCTATTAACGAATACGCAAAAGTTGATGTTTTGTCGAAGGCATTCGACAAAATTTCTCAAACACGTGTTCTTTTCAAAATGGCGTAACTTGAATTTCACGCATATACAATTACTTGTTTTTTTTCCTTCCTAATTAATAGAAGTAGTGTCGTTATCCCAGTCGCGGATCCAGGGCGCTGGGGCGAGGGGTCGTTGGTACATGACTCCCCCCCCCCCCTAAATTTTAAGATAAGGAGTTTGGGACCCCAACTTTGAGTAATCCAAAACCCTCGAGAAACACTCCCCAAACCACGAAACAGACTCCCTCATTACTAAAAAATGACACATCATCAACACCGCTTAATGCTGAAACCTTCCTAGTGCTGTAGTACTGCGGTGGGTAAACGAAGCTAAGGCGGTGGATGTTTTTTTTTTGTAAGATGACTCCCCTAAATTCAATGTTAGATCCGCGCCTGCATTGTCCTTAATGATCTGTCCCTTATAAACAGCTGCATGGTATTCCCCAAGGCATAATTCTCGGTCCTCTTATTTTCTTGATCTACATTAACGATCTACCCACGTTTATTGAGAGTTTCAAAGTGACTGCCTACTTTATGGCGACGATGCCAACATATTTAAGATATTGAATTGAATTTACAATTTACTTGTGCACTTTCATCGTTACTGGTCATTGGCAGCTGAAAGTAACGTGGCTTAATAGATTAGTTACAAATAAATAAACACAAGAGGGAAAATCATTTGTCCCGTTAGCTCATTAGTGATAGCAGTCGCCCGGAAAGCGGAAGGTCCCGTCTTGAAAACCCCGGACGAGGCGGTTCTTATTCCTCTTGTATTTATGATTTGAATTAGAATCGTTAAAAATAAAAGTATTTAAAATTCTTTTATTCTCCATATTTAAGAGAGTTATTAATATCAATGACTGTCTTTGCTTTCAAAGGGTCATCAAGTAGCTTGAAGCTTCTTTCCAAATTAACATCAATAAATGTAATAATATGTCTTTCTTTTGATTCCATCAATTTCGATTATAAAATTATTAATAATGCTATTTCTCGTGTGAATGAAATAAATTACTTGGGGTTTATATTTTTGATTATAAGCTTACCTTTGCCGCCCAGATTGCAGCCATAACATCCAAAGCGTTTAAGTTAATCGGGCTTATTTTTCATACATGCAATTTCTTTAAATGCTCCGCGTCTTAAGTTACTTTTTTTAGCTCTATATTAATATGTATATTCGAATATTCATGTCAAGTCTATTCAATTCAGAGAAAATTCTTCATGCTCTTTTGTTAATTAAATTCAATAATATTTCGCTTGAATATCCCGAAAGGCTCAATCATTTTAATTTGTTATCCTTGGTCAATTGCAGAGCCTACCTGGATAATATATTTCTTTTTAAGACGGTAAACTGTTTATTTGATTGTCCTATCTTACTTTCTAGAATTGAATACCAAGGAATATACCTTGCTTCAGACTGCCCTCTGCAGATCAAACATCAAGGAAAAGTCGCCCATCTTCAGAATTCTTAAATCGTATAATTTAAATTTAAATTTTATTGATATCTTTAACACCGATCTTCCGACATTTAAAAGACTGACTCTCAATGAGATCAGACATTCTATCTAAACATTTCACCCTCCTACAGAGCCTTCTTTCATTTGGATTTTTTCCTTCTTTTTATTTTTGTTTTTATATCCTTTTTCATTTGGTCATTTCCTATTTTGTTCTTACTTTTCACATATAGTTATGTAATATTGTACGTATTCATTTATAGTTAGTTTTAGTTAGTTTTTTTTTTACTATTCTCTTTCTCTTTTTTTTCTCCTTTTTCTTTTTTATTATTAATAATATTTTCTACTTCTTACATTTTTTGTTTATCTTTATTATTTTAATCTGTACTGTATGGTGTTATTTGACTTTGTCTGTTCACTATTACTATAACTTTTCAAATAAATAAATAAATAAATAAATAAATATATATAACAAAGTCATGCACATGATCCAGTCCGTGGCTTCCAATTATACAGTGGAGTAACAAATATTTACTCTCATCGTTTTGAGCAGTGGCGTCTCAAATATTATCAAATGATATTTATTTTTTCGAAGAAATTTTTATTACTACAGTATTGACAACTTATACGAATTTTATCTATTTTATGACTGGTGAACAACGGTGCACAATAAAGGCTGAACTCATAACTGCTTGGTCTCAAATTCCATTTCTCTTACTTGGCGGTGAATCAGAAATGTGGTACCTCACGTTGGATTGGGAAATCAATGAAATCGATGACAAATTGATTCCCTATGCTATCATGGTTGGTTTAACGAGGATAAATTACTGATTAAGGGAGCTAATGGTTGACCCCATGAGTTTTCGTGGAGTTGTAAAATGGATTCATTGAAACATAAGCACGAACGCTAGTTGAATCCTCCAACGAGAAAAGAACGCAGCAAGGAATAAAGACATATGTATCTACTTTAAAGTAATCGTGTAAAATTTTGATGGTATATATAAAGTGCATTTGATGAATAAGTTTCATCCTTCCAGTCCTAATCACCCTGCATACTCCTCTAAGCTGCGTAGAAGTATCAAAATGATTTCAAAACGTGTCAGTATGTTGAACTTTTGATTTACACAGGTAACTCCTTTGCCCTTTTAAACCATTTACAAGTTCACAACAGTTTTTCACTCTCTGCGCCGCGCCCCCCCCCCCCCTCTATCTTTAAGTTATTTATACTACACTTTCAAGCAAAGGCTACATAAATATCATTCCTCCAATTGTTAGTTCCCAGGGAAGATGAAGAAGAATTTGAAAGTTCTTAAAACTATTTGAGTTTTCTGTTTTCTTCGATATTCAATTGAAATCGATAAAATTCCATAATCCTTTGATGAATCATTAATGGATTTGAGACAGAACGACAGGATTAAATGAAAAGTGGAAATTACTCCTTCGAGAATGAAATACAAAATTAAAATGAATTTCAGCTTTTTTGACTCTCTCTCAAGTGTGGCAGACTCGGTAAAAGTTTTATCCTGGGAGTTTTATCAACACGAACTTTTTCAATCTAAATTTTTTATTAAATAGGATGCGGGCAAGTGTTAGTTAAATGACGATAGTCTGTTTCTTGGATATTTTATGAGGTAGATATGGTGAAGAGATTTGATAGTAAAAAAAAGGATAAATTTCAATGTCCCTGCAGTGGGACTTATAAAGTTTTTTCTTTTAATTCTATCATTCAACACTGCAATGATGGTTTTTATTTTATGAGCTATTTTTGCGCATAAGCCTGATTAAAAGTTCGCGGAAATTTTTTTTTTTTTTAAATAAATTTTTTTCCATTGTATTCAGCTTAAAAAGGAAATTTCTTAAACAACTTTAAATTTTTATCTTTTTGTTGGCATTCATTGCCGCAGGGCCAGGAAATATTACGAGTAATTAGGCGTTTAATAAAAAACTTTCAAAATGCTGGCCAAAACTAAGTTACAAGTCGCGCTGATATTCAGTTCTAACCAATTTTGAATATTAATTGGAAGAGATATTATTACTGTTCTAAGATCAGGCTGCTCATTTTGATCTTTTGTCGTATATTTTTCATACTTTCTATTCAATCATTTCTAATTGATTTTAATTTCGCACATAGTTGTTTTTTTTTTTTTTTGTAAATAATCTTGAACACTTCTATATCATAAATATCGTCAAGAATAACATTAAAATGACCTTCCAAAAAGACAGAATTCTTTAACTTATCACATGCGCTTGAAGGGAAAACAAGTTATCAGCTTGGGTCTCAAAAATTCCTCATACACGTGGAAACCGGCAGAAAGAAGATTTCTATTTTTAGTAATAGTATAATATATGTACATAGACGTGCAAAGGTTTTTTTTTCATTTTCCTCGTTAAGGAACCGCAATTTTATAGCAAGCTTTTATCATTAATTTATTTTACCTGATGCAACCTATGATTTTTTTTTTAAATCATGTCGATGACTTTACATAAACGTAACTTTCCATGATCAATTCAATTTGATCATTCCTTGAAACTCTTATCAGGAAAGGAAATTAATGTTGAAATTTGTTATCAAAAGAAATGCGCGAACATTTATGGTTTTGTTTATTGTTTTGATTGTGTCGCTCTAGCTAATATACACGGGTGATGATTATAATTTTGGCCCCCTGCTGTTTGTGAGAAAAATAAGTTGGACTTTTTTTTTTGTGAAGACATAAAAAGACTTTTGTACGATATAAGTGAAGTGGAAAATTTATTTTGATTTATTTTGATTTTTAGCAATTCAAGAATTATCTTGTTTGCTCTGTAATTGCAGAATTAATTTCACATGGTCCAGATACATATATCGGGAGTTTACAATTGTTTTCTTATTATTATTATGTTATTACGTATGATGGAAGGCTATGTAACAGCATAACCTTTTATGAAGTATAAACAACTATTTATTTTAGTATTCATCTTTTTCTTCAACAGAATTTTTCTTAAATGCTTAAATTGATCATGAAAGCATTGAGCTCACCTTTCCCCTAGTCATTTCATGAACAAGATTTTATTAGGCTTCCGCACTGTCACCTAGGTTAAGTTAGGTAAGAGGGGTGCCGCTAGAAGTGCCAAGCCTGCCCCACACCACCGCCTAAGAACTATTACATATCAATTCGCGTATTTTATACTTTCTGGGATAGGGATTAAAAAAAATCGAAGTTTTAACTGATCAAGTCCAGACTGTAGGGCTGATAAGCCATCAATTTCACTCTTGAAGGGGTCACAAGCACGATAGTATAGAAATTGCATGATGCAGGAAAATTCTCCCTCTCTCTTGGTAATTTTTCATCATTCATATTGAAAAATATCCGACAAACAAATAATGATTGAAGTACAATTTAGCATTGACCATACGACGATTGTTCAGTGGAATAGTGGTAACATGGCTCGAATGTCCGAATGATGAGGTAATCATTGTGGGCTTCACTTTGATTAGTTTGTAGTTAGCTGAAAAGATCCATTTCTGTTATTTTTCACTCGCTTTTTCCGGCATATTTAGCAGAAAATCTTATTTCGACATCTTTAATAATATCGAACCGCTTTTGTCTGGCCTTGCTCGAGTCCACTTGCACTTTCTTCTGAGCCTCAGTCAAATTGTGCGGTATCTACAAGTACAACCTTTTCTTTCTGGATTCGCTAATGAAGTCAAAATATAAAGGATGTAAAAGAATCAGAAAATAATATTACAAAAAGCAACATTTTCTAGTAAATAGCCTAAATTCAAAGTTTAGTAGCAATCTTCGTATGTAATCATTTTATATTGTTTTGCAGAAATTTCAGGAGATATTCCATAGAGATCGAGACTCGAAAATTCTAATGTAACGTTCCTTTCGATTTTTCGGGGAACATCTTTTTTTGTTTTTTGTTTTTGTTTTTGTAAACCTAATTATAAATTGTGAAACTATTTATATTCTTTAAAGATAAATTGAACTATGTTGTAAAAATATGGAAGCGCAATCACGAATGTATATCCCATGATTTCTGAACTGAATATGTATTATTCAAGGCCTGCTTTATGGTATTATCTAACAAATGGCGCAACAAGCATTAGTATCACCCTATTGGAAAAAGTAATAAATTTTGCAAAAGTTACAAATTTTGAACAATGTCAATGGAATTTCGAGAAATTTATATTAATATATAATGGAACGATATACGCCTCTAGAATGTGAAATATTAGTGCATATAGTTTTACGTAAAGTAATAATCATCTTGCATCCACTGTACAAATAATTTGAAGTTTAGGGGTGTTAACTTAAATAGACTATCACGACATTTCTCTCTCATTTCTCAAAATTCAAGCGGTTCACCAACTACGTCTGGAATACTGTCGAGGAGTTGTTCAGCTCAATAATGAAATTAACGATTTTTACTGAAAATCAATTATAAGTGACGAAGCATATTTTTTGTTTTTGTTTTTGTGAGACACCTTAACATCCACAAAAGGTCATCAGTTTGATGATGTATTTACTGAGAGCAAGAATAACCATTTTTTTTTGTCCTTAAATCAAAAACTTTAGAAAAAAAATAATGAATAAGAAAATGATGATTCGAAATTTTTTTGTTTTAAAATAAAAATAGCTCATTTTATATGTTGAATGAATGGGTTATAGATAGATTGGATGTAAAATAAAAAATAATCGATGCTGGCTGGAATATAAAAAGTAGGAGCGTTTCGTGATGAGTATTGCAGGAGCACTCTAAACACACCAATATCATCTGTATAGAATTTTAGAGAAATTTATTTTAACGCCCTCAATATACACACATTCCACAAAAAGATTTCTTTAAGTAAATTGACCGTGAGAGATTTGATTTCTCATATCCATCCCGGAAGTAATCAAAGCAAATTCTTGATGTAATTTCACAACCAATCCCATTACCTTCATATAAATATATATAGCAGAAAATTTGTCGAAAAGGTCTTTTATAGTAACAACTAATCGTTTTTTTTTTTACCTATTCTCCCAGGACTTTTCTAAAGTTTTCTATAACTTATGGACCTTGTTACAATTATTAACTTTATTTGATTTTTAATTTTAGATTGTCTCTATAATGTTTGTCTCATTCACTGTTTTAACTAAGATAATGAAACCGAGTTGAACTGAATTGTATTATCTCAAAAATGATTCACTGCAGCCTCATTAAATCTCTTCGTTATCACACGAAAACTGTTTGTTTTCTCTTTGATTTTTCTTAAATTTAAGAAAAAACTGTTTATTCAAAATTTACTTAATAAAATTCATGGAATTTTTCTCATTGATGGACCATCTTTCCTGAGAATAGATTAATTGTGTCTAATAAAAGAATACAAATTCTCCTAAACTTTGCAATATTGGTAAAGTAAAGAAAGAATTATATATGGCTACACGTGTGTCCATAGTACATATATTCATATTTACATATATGTACAGTATACATATACATATATTGTACAAAAAGAAAATGTTTTTCTTTCTCTCAAGCTCTAAAGGTTATGAGTTTTGTTGTAAATAATTTTAACAGAATGATGATGATGACAGTGTGTGTGTGTACAATTCTAAATGGGTAAATATTTGTCAAGTAGACAATCAATGTCGGCACTGGAAAATTTTCCCTTTAGCTTGATTTCACCCTGGTGAGGACAACAAGATAAGAGCGATAATACCAATTAAAACAGAAAAAAAGAAAAGAAAAATCGTTATTAAGATTTCAATGTTGGCACAGTTCTATGATTGACTATAAAATTGTGCATTAAGTTGAATTCAGTTCAATTTGCATTTTTTGGAAATTTATTAGCATTTTTTAATATTTTCCAGATACAGAAATGGAAAGTAAATTATAAAACTATTATAACCTAAAAAAAAAATAAAATAGTGAAGAAATCAGATTTAGAATATTTGACAGGAAAACACAATTAAAGCTAGAAACCAAAAAAAAAAATAAACAAAAAAGGAAACGTAGTTAAAAACAAGTGAAAAAGCTAGAATTTGTGCTTATTCGCATATATTTTTAGAACGATTCGTGGAACAGTCAAAATGATTATAACCAATTTAATAGGATTTCATATTCGGAAAAACTTTTCAGTACAATAAGAACATCTGGAATTGATCATTTTGACAGTATACGTAAAAAACCAAAAATTTTGTATGGCAACACCAAGAAGGTGTTGCCCTAATTAGTCCAGTTTTGAAGCTTTACTTGCTATTACTATGAAAACACAGTGTCCAAAATAATTTCAGCTTTCTACGTCGACGAGTACTCAAGCAGTGTTCAAATATATAGTGAAAAACGAAATTTTTGTATGGCTACCCTACAAAGGAGTTACGCGATTTGTCCCATTTTCGAACATCAATTCAATGATTTTTTTTTTTTTTTTGTAAAGTCCATCTGCAAAATTTCAGCTCTCTGAATATACGCGTTCTTGAGTTATTGTGAGGATGGATAGACGGACGGATGAGCATGCAAAAATCAAAGTAACTTTTAATATTATGCGTGGGTGTCCAATCCATTTTGCTCAACCATCACAATATTTCTAGGTATTACAAACGGAGTGACAAACTAAAGTATAATTGAAAAATTTAATTGGAAAAATTAGAAGACTGATGGGTCCATTGTACCCCAATAAGGGGGAATATAATTCATATAAAGTCAACCCTTTAACCATATCTAAGCTCTAAAGCCTTGCAGTTCTCCTAGCTCTGAAAATAAGTAGCTACAAGTATCCGACCTCTTTTGATCGCCAGAGCAAGATATTCCTAGAGCACATATCGAATTGATTCAATTTCTTCAGGGCCTTTACAGGTTCGACGGAAATCGTTATACTTTAGATTCAATCTCGTAGCATGATGATTATATATAGCCTAACGGTTAACACCCTTACTATTTTCATGATGTCCTTTCTATTCCGCCTCAGGAGCTCCATAGCTTTCTTCCCATTGTATCTAGACAGGCCTTAACTGTCAGGCAAAACAACAGGTGTCCCGATTGACCAATCGATTATTAGCCTTCTTGTAGCTTTTGTTGGCGATGCCACTTTTCAGCGTTCCGATCGGAATTCTTGCGTACGATATTGCACAGGTGTCCATTTCAGAACCTTTTTTCGATACACTTTCACTAATACCTGACATGAATTATCCAGATACTAGGATAGTTATTTCATCTGTGTAAGCAATCGTCATGCAACCATTATACACTAATGCAATTAGGACGTCTTCAATAATCAATATCCATTAAGAGAGGTGATAGCACTCCACCCAATGGGACGCCTTTGCATACTAGTGTTCAAACGGTCACGTCACCTGAGTATGAGTTTACCTTTCTGCTAAGGAACATTCAGGTTATCCAGTCACATAAATTCGTGTTTACTCCCACCTTTTCCAAATTCTGATATACCTATAACCTCCGTCTTAACATTATTGAAAGCTCCTTCGATATCCAGGGAATCACCCAGGGTGTATTGTGTTCCAAGGATCATCCTTCAATTACTGACACCACTGTATGCAGCGACAATGTACTGATTTACTTTTGATATACGCATATTGGTAGTTCGAAGGAAAGTTCTCCTACTAAAATATACATCTGGTAGTCTAAAACTTTTAGCAGGAAAAATGGAGACTAATAGGTCTATAGTCCTTCGCCTCTGCATGACCAATTCTACCTACTTTAGGAATGAAGATTATTTTTACTTCCTGTCAAGCTTTAGGCATAGGCATTTCCCATAAATCTACCACAGCTGTGGTTTTTTTTTATCTATGTAAGTGTCTCTTGAGGTATTATTGGCCTTAGTCCATTCATACCCGGGGTTCTAAGGCAGGAGTTGATAAAATGCACAGAACAGAGTCAAGAAAAGAAAAAAATTGATCTTATCTTTTAACCAAACCTGTGAAGTACTTAAGTACATTGGTACTAGTATCAGTACCAGTACCTGGACTTGTACTTGAAAAATGTTAAGTACCAGTACCGGGACTTGCACTTCTACTTAAAATATTTCAAGTCCAGGTACTGGTACTGTACTGGTACTTGTACTTGGAATTTTACAGGTCTGATTTAAATGCCATAGATAAATCACATGCAGTCATTGAAGGAGGCGTTTACTTTGCTATACACTGAATACTTATGAGAGTAAATATTATTGGTACGTGTAAAGTACAGCAATATTGTAAATTACTAATTAATGTGGTCACTTTATATATAGTGGTCGATTGTTATGCTCAAAACTTTATACTTTATCATTTATGTATGTGGGAATCGGATCACAGGCCATCGTTATTAAAATCTTGATGAGTTGTATTTTCGTACCCTATCCATTGCAACACTAACACCTTGTCCAAATCTCCTTTTAATTGATATGTACTAAAAGCCTTGATAACACCATTCAGCATTCTTGAAAATGCCAAATACTTTCCAACCCAGTTAGCCCCCATATTGTGGAACTGAGAAAAATATTTGGTCACCTTAATCGTTGACATATAGACTTATATTTCTGTCCCCTACCCACCGAGGTATATGAAGGAAATTTTGATAAAACAAGTAAAAAAGCTAAAATTGGTCTAAGACCAATACTTATGATACCCCAGATGAATCTATGCAACTTTGATTTTTGAAGTGGTTTTTCGCATATATCTGTAGAACGGTTCGTCCGACAGAAAAAATGATCATAACCAATTTAATAGGATTTGGTATTCTGAAGAAGTTTTTAGTACAATAAAAATGGCTAGGACTGATTGTTTTCATAGTATATGTAAAAAACCTAAATTTTTATATGGCAGTACCAAGAAGGGGTTGCCCGATTTAGTCCACTTTTAAATTTTATTTGTTCTCTCTATGTCGACTTGCTCCCAGGCAGTATCCAAATATATAGTGGAAAACGAAATTTGAGTTGCCCGATTTGTCTCATTTTCGAATTTAATTTTACTTTCTCTTTTTTAAAGTTCGTGTACAAAAAGCTTTCGAAGTGAGCACGTTTTTGAGTTATCGTGCGCACAGACGGATAGACGGAGGGACATGCAAAAACCAAAACAAAATCCAAGCCATTTTGCTCTACCATCATTATTTCGAGGTGTTACAATAGGAATGACTAACTTAGTATACCCTTTAGGATTTCATCTAGGGTATAAAAACAAACATGATAGGAGACAAATCAAGGACTTTTCCCAAATATTCCATTTAAGTCCAGATTGAGTCTTTCGACATAATCCTAGTCAAAACCAAGAATTTGTTCATCTTGATATAAATTAGGAAGAGCTACGGAGTAGAGTGCAGCACCCAAAGCAGACCCCTGAGGAACACTATACAGTAACGCAATAAATTTGAGTATTACAGTTTTTCCTACTTTTCGATGGCTAGTGAATTAAATTTGTTTTACTTCATCTTTACTTTTATGCTATCCATAACCAAATTTAAAAGTTCTAAGACTAAATGTAGCGTATAGTTCCTTCTTGCAAGCAATGTAAAATGCAGTTCATTCTTGCATGGGAATCTTGGCTTTCTGATGAATGTCCTTCAAGTCTTTCTTTGATCATTCTAAATTGATGGGTAATTGTAATTATAATTGTCGATTCAAGTAATTTGAGCTTCAAAGTCCTCGATCTTTATTCGGAGCGAATTAGTTAGGATTGAGTATCTTTGCGTTAAAGTAAATAATTGGATTTAATTACTCCTTACTGCATTGCTTCCATCTTGAAGTTGTTACCAAACTAGATACAGCACTAATATCAATTTGCATACCTTTGATTACAAATTCATCTCATGACAACAAGAGATGTTCCCTCCTAGTGGTCGGGGATGTAAAGAATTTAATCACTAAACGGAAGTTTTTATACCACACCAATTCAAAAAAGATCCAAATTAATTGAACCGTACGCGGTTCCATCAACTCAAATCAAATATTTAAATTAAGTAAATGGTTCGAGAAACAAAGTGCAAATTCGAAATTAATTTACACTCAAAGCAGTTCAGATAAGCCAAACTGAATAAAGAGAATAGTTTTTTTTTTACAAAATTTTTAAATGATTGAAAAGCTGAGCTGGGCACCGTTAATAAAAAAATTTACTTCGTTAATCGTTAAACCGTTACTAAATAAGTTAACTTCGTTAAACTTGAAATAGTTACTTTACGGAATATTTAACGGAAGTTAACATTAATTGTTAACTCCTCATAGTAATTGTAATATTTTTATGTTATTAGATTAGTAAAATGAGCAAGTAAATCAAACGTATTATACCCCTAGACACACGGAATATATCAATGATCATTGGTGGGGCAATAATTATTCCATAGCGCGTGTGTTATTGCATCATTGGCGCAATGATCATTCGTTTCGTCATTGTACCAATTATGCCTCCACAAGTTCATTCATTTGCAAGTACGCATTACTTGCATTCCTTTTGCCGACAAGTGCGCTTTTAGTGGTGAGCAACTGCAAGTAATTGGAAAAATCAGCTGATTTTTCAACAGCCATCACTGTCAGATGTCATTTGTGCAATTGGCTGATACAATTTTTAAGGTAAATTATGCATATTTTATAAAGCGAATTATTGAAAAAAATGTCTGACATTATATATCTAATACAAGTCTCGATTCAATTTTTCACAAATCACTTTACAATTCACAGTTTTTAATTTACAAATTTGAGAACTGTCATCTGTCAAATCGAATTACCATCAAAATATCGTGTGTTTGCCTAGCCAATCAATGATAATCCGATCAATTACGTAGTTAGATCAATGACCATTCTAGCGCGTCGTGTGCCTATGGTTTTACCATTGCTTATAAAAAAATGTTTTGGTAGGGGAAGCTTAGGTATGACAAGAAAGATAAATAAAAAAAAAAGAATATAAACCTTAGTTTGTTATACTAATTACTTCGGAATCAAATTACAAGAGAATCAAAATACTAGATATCATTGGTGAAAATCCGCAACAAGTGGGCGGTACTGATCATCCAGAAAAGGTTGAAGCCTTTTATATAGGCCCTTTAATAAGGCATTGGCTAAAGCTGTACAACTCACAAGACTCTTAGCCTTAATATTCATTAATTTAAATACAGTTGCTGCAATTACCGGTTGGAGTGATCCGAGATATGCTTGAGCTTTTTCTTTAAGCGTGATGTCAACAGGGGGCTTCTATACACGGAGCGTATGCGTAGCCACACACATACACGACCCAAACTAGTGAGATCATACTTTCTGTAGCGTGGGGTCCACTATTTTTGACGGATACCTAATTAACGGTTCAACGGATGTACTGCCCGTAGTCAGAGCGTACATGCAATAAATGAAAGGTGTAGTGAAATTTATGCCACTGGTATAAAGCTAGTGGTTTTTATTTGTTTATTCACTGCACTAAATGTTTCAAGTTCAATAAATACTAAAACTTCAGAACTACAAGATATATATATATATATATATTATAATATAAAAAGCTGAAACCAATGTTTAATTAATGATTAATATATAAATTTGATTTACACAACTGTAGCAATTGACTTGTACTCATCTGATCGATATATAGCAGCTGATTTACTTGACCTTTTATTTGACTGAGGTGTGGGATGAGGATATTCTATATTGCAGTCGATACCCGCAATAAAGTGGATTTGTTAGGAATTGTCTTATTACAGTCGAAACCCGCAATAAGAATCTTTCTTACAGTCGAGACCCGCAATAAAGTAGTTTTGTTAGTAATTGTCTTATTGCAGTCGAGACCCGCAATAAGACTCTTTATTACAGTCGAGACCCGCAATAAAGTGGTGTGAGTTAGTAGATTTCTTATTACAGTCGAGACCCGCAATAAGAAACTTTATTACAGTCGAGACCCGCAATAAAGTTATTTTTTAGTAATAAATTATCTCAGTCGAGACCCGAGATAATATTCTTTAAGTCAGTCGAGACCCGACTTAAATTGAATGTTAGTCTATATCTTAACTTCAGCCGAGACCCGAAGAAAGATTCTTTATTTCCGTCGAAACCAGAAATAAAGTGTATTGTTAGTAATATTTTTTATTGCAGTCGCTACCCACAATAAAAGAAACCTTTAATTTAATCGCTATCTAAAACAAACTCCTTAATCCAGTCGGTGCCCAGAATAAGAATATTTTATTTTAGCTGTCAATTAAACCAAGTATTTAATTTAGTAATAAAATATACACTAGGAAAAATCACTAGGAAAGAACACAAAGGAATAAAATCGCCAAGTTAATCACTGCACTGCGAAATCACAAAAGAGGACGAATCAAGTCAAACTGCTGTTTATATAGCCCTTGCTTGCACACGACACCAATGATGGAGTAGCAGAGGCGCATGCTCACAAGAATTAGCCGTGATTCTGTAATTTTACGGTACTAGAGATAAAATATGCATAGCAACGAACAAAAATGCATAGTAACAAGAAATTTAAAGTAACCCATGCTGCTGTGTTAAATTGAATTCTGTATATTTGCAAAAAATGTTATCTCTATCACGTAGAGAAGAAATTCCCGTTCGACAGTATTATAATGATGATAGAGTTGCAAATTGATCTGCTTGATCTGATTGTATTTGTGCCATGCATTGTGTGCTACATGACAACACATGTTTTGGTTAGATGCTGTACCTATTTTTCGGAAAATTTCTACTTAGATTGAATTTGTTTTGTTTTTAGAACTCAATTTTAGCATGGTATTTTTGCATATGCTCTTTTTCAGCAATTTTCAGGATGTTGTCCTTTTAAAGTAATCGGGAAAACCAAAATATATTCGAACCGATTTGGTTCGAACAACGGACTTATGGAAAGTTAATGGACGGTAAAGATTCCGTTAACATTCTTAAAAGTTAATCTGTTACTCGAAAAGTCAACTTCGTTAATTAACGATTAACGGTATTCTGCCCAGCTCTGTTGAAAAGGTTGTTGTCCTGAATAGAAATGGATTCATTTTCCATTTTGTCAAAGCCATTGAAGTACATAAATAGTTTTTACTGACCTAAAGTAATTTAGTTCCATTTACACACAAAACTCTAACGTCTGATATTCATAGAATTATAGGGGAGCCTCATCATTTAAACTTTGTTAGATTACTAGAAAGCATAATTAATAACAGCAGAAATTAAGGTGCCATTCTCATTTCAAGCTTTCTTTATTAGACTGAAATTCATTTGAAAAAAAAATGTTTTGTTTCCCAATGAGTTTGCAAAATGCATTGAGATGTAGAAAAAATATCGAACTTTTCAACCCAGCGATCAGAGAGGTCTCATCAGTGTGGCTATCTCTGATCACCTGCCATATAATTCAGACTTGGTTTTACTGACCGTAGCAAAAAATATTATCTATAAGCTACGAAGTCCATCAGGGGTTGATACTGGAGCGCTTACTTCTCAGTATTTTTACATATAATTTAGCTGATTCAGATGATATCTGTCCACTTTTGAGCCAATGATGTGCAACTGTATCCCAACAGTCGTCTTGGGATTACACGTAGAAGATTATATGTTTATGAAAGGGATAACCGACTGATCTAACTGCAATTGGCTATATGTATCTAAATTCGAATAATTCTAATTGAATTGCGTTTTACAAGCAGACCCTAGATACCTCTTATTTTCAAGATATCTTACAAAATATATTTGCCTTACCTTAATTTTGAAAAAGTAAAAAAAAAAAATGTTGGAGATATTTTGAGAAAAGACCCAAGTAGTTGCTCAGGTCTTGTTTTTTTTTGAAAATATTTGGTACGTTTCTACTGTCATTGTTTTCTAAGGTAGTCTTGTTTCGAAATATTTGGAGGACTTTAATATTATCCATCAGATTCTTTCGAATGTTATGCTTATGTTTTTTTTTAGCAAACTTGATGCCCAATCAATGTGATCCGATACATCTTCTGATTACGAAGATTTTTTTATTCTTGTTGCCTTACTGAAAACATATCTGAAGCAGTATAGAACTCTGCACTTAATATACAGGTTAATATTTTGTGAATACCTCATATTCTAACAATCAGATGTCCGGGTATTATTCACCAAAATTATATCGCTCTTTTATTGTTCAGGTAAATGTAGATGGTGAAAAAGATTGGATTCAGGTCGACCAATTATATTACTATTTTTTCATAATAATGCTGTGCACCGTTATAGGTTTGTGAAACATTTTAATTCGAGACAAGGTTTAAATAGAGTAGCAAGTTTATTTATCATTTCGTAACTAGTTTTTTTATTATTTCGTAACTCTTTCCTACTCTTTGCTGTTATGTAAAAATTATTTTACTTTAAAGTTACGCCCTGAAATTTTGTTTCCTGCCATTTTATAAAGTGTAAAATTTTAAATATTTCACTTGAAGCGTTTAACTTTTGGTAGCATGTATGCAACATATACGACATTTTCAAATCAAGATATCAAAACAAAAATCGAGTTTAAAGATAATTGTATAAATGAAGGGCACACTTCTTGCATAACTCCCTAAAATTAAAGTCTACAAAATCTGCTATAGGCACCTGAAGCCATGAACTTAAAGCAAGTAAAAAAAAAATTCCCACAAGAAATATAAAAAATCTTTGTGATCTTTTTATCATGGGCAAGGCTGATCGTAAATCAGACATGCACAAAATCAGAAATAAAATAAAGCAAAAAACTGTGAACAATGATAGTAGATCAAGGAATAAGATAAGACGATACAATTATTCTCATCGCGATGTATGTACATATGTAGTTAGTCACCAGACAAGTCAATAAAAACCAAAGAACAGTAGAACCAAGAAATAATAAGCACAACAAGCTTTTTCAACTGTAATTGCAGCACTCCGCAACTGAACCGACCGAACCAAACTGATATGTCTCCTTACCTCATGTGTGCGCATGAGCAGTTGACTAACTTTATATGACCTTCAGATTCTAAATTATCCAATTTCATCAGAACTGGATAAATTGAAATATGTAATTGAAAAAAACCCCCCGATTACATTCATCATGAAAAATTCATTTATTTTATTTTTTTTTCACATCGATTTATTTGCAGTTTCTATACTAACTTTTTCACTGAGAAATGTATTTTTGTTTTGTTTTTTTCTTTTATTTTAACAAATTAAACTTTTAAATATAGTTAAGAAGTGTAAGTATAATACAAGAGAAAAAGTTATAATTGGTCTAACCCCAATAATATTATGCCCTAGATGAATATAAAAGTAAAATAAAGTGAAAACCCAAAGTTATGTATGGCAACACCAAGAAGGGGTTGCTCGATTTATTTCGTTTTTGAAATTTTTATTACTATTTGTATGAAAACGCTGTGTACAAAATTTAGGCTCTCCACGTTGACTCGTTCCAAAGCAGTGCCCAAGTATATAGTTAAAAACGAAGAATTTTTTGTACGGAAACCCTACGAAGGAGTTGCCTGATTGGTACAATTTTCGAACTAAAATTTATTATTTATTTTTTTCAAAGCCCTAAGTGAACGCGTCCTCGAGGCACAATGACCGTGAGTGAGGTTTCCCAACTAACATTTCTGGTCTGAGGATAATCGCATGGCAAATGACTCTGATATATGTGTCTCTATATATGGTTCAGAAATGGAAAAGGGATTGAGAGCCGGGGGATAGTATTCAGGATTCCTTGAAATACAAAAATCGTACCGCCGGTATATATATAGTCGATATAGTGTCTTTCAATCCAAGATTATTGGTGTAAATAAATAACGATATTAGGATTTATATTAAAAGCCAAGTGGTAATCAAAACTAAGGATTCAAGTAGCATTAGTTCGCACCTAGTCCGGCGTTATCGCAGTAAGCTCGCAAGACTTCATGCCAACCACAGAGTTATTATCTGCTGGGTGCCTCATTACAGTGATATACCAGAGAATGAGGAAGCTCGTGCTATCGCCAGAAGGAGTTCAGCAGTAACTAAATTAAGAGAAGAGTTCATACGATGGCCAGTGGGATCAGCGAAGAAGATTTTTAATTTATTGGACAGTAAGCTGTCTAATCGCAGATAAGGTGAACGAACCGCACATGTGCGATTTCAAAATAGCTATTTCCCAATATATGTGTCCTTAGATGAGAGAAACTCTACTAAGATGGAAACGCAATGTGCGGAATATTAATTCAATTATCAGGGAATACTACCCCTTTGACAAATATGCATACAAAGTTCATAGAATGATTTCTGCAGAAGCTAAATGTATAAGCGGGAGAACGGTTGAAAGGTTGAGAGCACTAAACAACGTCTGCGTAAATACTCTAACCTTGCTAAACGTACAAGGAATATGCTCGGTAGCTACTTTTTCCGCAAATTACGGGAAAGATAAAACAAATATTTGGGGGACCTTAGTAAGATTAATAACCTCTTGAAGCTGATCCTAACGCAACCCCCCCCCCTACCCATCACTAAATTTAACAATCATCTCTAAGTATGGTCTCGATTCGGGTAGCATCGCAATGGACCTTCGATTCGATGGTCTAAGTGTGCCGCTGATCGTAGATATTTCGATAGCCATTAATTTTAGCCTTGTACGCTGCTCCCCAATAGTTGAAGAAATCCCTCAATGTTCTTTATTTTGATCACTTACCTTTAGTCGCTTATCTTTAGCCTATCCAGTATACTAAAGGGGCTACTAAAAAATAACTACTTCAAAATTATAAGCGGTTTTTTAATAAATGTACATTACATTTGCATGCATTTATGCAGGTATCGACAAACAGCATTAATTGTGAATAAATTCGCATGCATACAATTATGTATCAACAAACACGTCCCACATTCTTCTAACTCGTGTAGAGCTTTTAATATTCTTCTATAAATAAAACGGTAAATTATGTCAAATAAAATTTTACTTTGATTATAAACAACTTGGCATACCTAAGTAGTATACAAAAATCATGAGTTATTACTACTAGATGGTCTTCCACTTAATTAAAATAATTAAATCGAAGCCACTTTTCGGTGTGAGTCATTCGGTGAATTTTTTGAAAGCTTGTTCAATACCGCCGATGTACAAAATGTCAAAGAAGAAATTTTTTACATATTTCAAGTAATTTTTTCCAGTTTCACATTTTATGTGTACCATGAAATAAATAAATGAATAAAAACAAAAAAAAGCTCAAGAGCCTAGCCTGGACTCGGCTACACACAAAAACCAATTTATACATATTTCATTGCGATAAAAACTCTAAAGTTCATTGGAACGTCGACTTTTACGCGGAAAATATTATCTTCGTATAGCTTTGCGAATTTTGAAATGCGAAACCTCAAAGTCAATCGAACCGAAATCATTTCGCAACCAGTCGTCAACAACCAACGAAAATATAAAATTTATTTTGATTTCTCTACTAGCCATGCATTCGACACGTTCTCCATTTCATAATTAATTCGGCCACATTCGCTCCCCGTCTAAACTATTAACTTCCGTTCGATTGGGGATCATTCAACCTAAAAAGTTCTATTTACTATTGATTCTATTGATATACGTAGAGATGATGGTTGCATCATGATTTGATTGATCGATCATTGATTGATTCAGTGGCGGGTTTCATAAGTTCGTGATTATGATGAAAACATCAAAGCGGAAACAGCGGTGGCTCGTGGCAAAGTTTCAATTCATAAGTAAGCACAATTACGGAAGGTGCGATTGGATCTGAGGATGACTGAAACTTAAATTACTATTGAGAAAATCAGGTTAACGATTTATACATACATATGTACCTACATATCTACTTCCGGAATGCATTTTAAAGATTTTGTAAATTTCAAAGGGATATCGCTAAACAATTACGACAAAATCTATGAAAACATCCAAGAAATTAAAAAAACAAAAAATTAAATTTTTGGCTTGATTTGTTTTGTTTTTTTTTTTTTTTTTAGAGAGAATTTACTCAGTTTTCTAATCATAAACAAAATATTAAGAGGAATACTAACTTATCTTGATTAATATCTATGCAAATTATTATTAAATTCTTGTTATTGCTGTTGCTGTTGTTTAAATGGACAATTTCAAAAATGGCATGTAAAAAAACCCACTGACGACATCTTGGGTGACTTCCTACTTTGAAGCCAGTTTGATGAATCATGCTAATAGTTTTTTGTAAACAACAAATGCGCTATCTTTGTAGAAGTGTTGTTGGAATATTTCAGAATTTTGCTTTTGTTTTTTTTTCTATAAGAAATTGGACAAATTTGTATTACCCCTCAATTGTTTTTCAAATAATTAACTCATTTTATGACTGTCATGTAATGGATCAAGAATCATTTTTTGTATCACATAAAATTATATTTTTAGTTCAAATGTGTACATTTTAAATTCGCTTTGAAAATTGAATTTGATACTACTATTGTCGAAGTGGGTCCTAAAATTTGGAAAACATTGCCTTAAGAACCAAGTACAATTCAACAATTTCGATTCGATTTGATCCGATCCACTTCGCTCAAGCGAATGCATGAACATAATTGCTTTGCTCGGTTTCAAAGACTTAACGTTAAAATTTTGCCAGATCGGATCTATCTGCTTTACATCCATGTAAAATTGCTTTCTTTTCGTATGACTTCTCGCTTTTTTATTTCCTCAAAAAAATCCTCATCATCCATCTTTGAGTATAAATAAAATCTTTGAATACTAATTTTACTGGGCTTTATGTCATCCGGAAAAGATGAAAATTGTTCAGCTTCTCCGAATCATTTCGATGTATAATGTGCCAAATTGCGTCTATGTCTCATACAAGTGACATTTATACGAATCGACTCAAATCAGTGGAATTGTGTTTGATCCTGTACTCAAGAGTATTTACGTTCTCAGACACAACTATTAGATTGAGGCAATCGTTCATCTATAAACGCGCTCAACAGACAAAGGCAAATTTTATCGAATTCACGGTGTCCCTCCAGAATCAATACTGGGACCTCTTCTTTTCATAATATTCATTACAGATTTTATGAATGTTGTTGAGCACGCAGGGTTTTATTTCCACGCAAATGATATTCAAATATATTTTGCACTTTCAATCTCTCTACAAGAAAATTGCGCCAAATGGCGCAATCTTGATCTGGCCAAAATTCGAACTTCTGCTCAATACGAAAAACTCTGAATGTATCGCATTCCACAGAAGGAATTCCGCTCTTATTGAGTTTCCTCCGATTGTCTTCAATGCGATTATATTACACTAAATGCTCAAATTCAAGTTTCTAGGGATCAAAAATAACATACGAATGAAATGATACGGCTGCAATTCGGAGACGATATTTTAAAGGTCTTACGTGTGAAATGCGTTGCCTGTATTTGTTCACTTTGCCTCCTTGCTCAGTTTGCTCAGTGCGTTTAAAAGAATCCTAGATTTTCAAATTTTGTTAGTATGCGAATGGTCTTGTAGACTTTTCACAAAATCGAAAACGCGTCACAAAAACATTTCCTCTGAGCTCTTTATGTAGAAAGCTGATATTTTTGGTGCTCTTACTGAGTCTGTTCAGAGTAACACGCTATAGTGACTTCGAAAGCATTTTGAAGTGACTCTGTGAATTTGACGATACCGTAAAAAGCAACTTGCTCTAAACGAGAAATAGCGAAAAAAGCGTTTTGAAAGAAAATATTCATTTGTATGTGTACATATATGGTCAGAAAACTAACTCAGTGTTTTCCCCCCTTAAACTGGTACATTTGGACTTCAATAAATTAAAACTATAAACAGCAATAAAATAATTTTCTTCTTGACATCCATTTTAGTTTTATTCACTTATTTACTTTTAATTTTACATGCTCTTTGACAATTCACATATTCAAACGCGAAAGTGTCTATTTTGATAGCAGTCCCGACTGCTATCAAAAGACGCGACTTCAATAATGACTATAGCGTCCGCTCTGAGCACATTTTTCTGTCAAAATCGAAGGAAAAAAGTTACTTTTTGGCTGCTCTGAACGCAAAAAGCGACTATATTGACTATAGCGTGTTGCTCAGAACAGACTCAATATTACCACTAAAGATGGTTGTCTAATGCCATGATGATCAAGTGCAATATCACTTATTGATACTAACGGATTCGTTGCAAGTGCAGCTAGTTCGTCTGCTAATAGAATCGTTTTGCAAGTAAACTTCTACTGTGGCATTGGTGGGATCTCGGCTATATATTTTTTTTGTTTTTCGTAAATTTAATCAAAAGTACAAGAATAATTGTAATAATTATTAAATTTTTAAATTTAATGTGAGAACAAAAAAATAATAATTAAAAAAGTTTTAAAATCCTCAGAGACTAAGGATGGATCCCATCGATCGATATTCATTTCTTGTCTCGTTGTAATATAAAAGTCGGGGGTCGTAACGAATCACTGATCTCTGTTAAGAAAGTTTAGTTGAAATATCGAAAAAAATCTGATTTGATTGTATTAGTGTTTTTTTTCTTGTTTTTTTAGGCACAAAATCAGGCGTTCCTTTCCTTTTTCTTTAGTTGTGTTTTGTTTTATCACAAAAATCAGTCAATGATTCAAATGCTGCAAGGAAGATCAATTTTTTATTTTTTGCTCATAATATTCAAAAATTTTACTTAAATTAATAAAAAAAAAGGAAGAAATAAAAATTCAACAAGAACACTCGCACTATCTCCTTCTCCTCTAATTAATTGTGTGTGTTACATCGAGGTCGACTATACTCTATGGCATACCACTCGTGTGTTAACTGACCTATCACTAAGAGAGCATGATCCAGGCAGAATACTCCGTTATCAATACAAAAAAAAACAAAAACAAGACTTGCGTCGAGCGTTGAAACGCGTAAATTTATGGCCCTTGCAAAATTAACATATAAACTCTCAACATAAAATAAATCAATGATTTTCATTACATTGGGGCAGGGCAGTTTAGCATGGTTTTATGTTTTTCGGTTGTTTCTAGGCAAACATAGAAATATTTGACGACTATTGTCACTGGTTGAACTGATTGTAGGCTATTTAGGATTGAGGAATATTAAATTCGAAGTACGGGGGACTCTTGACCAATACTAGTTAGCTATGAGTGCGAGTGTTGTCAAGCAAAATCAAACAATATATCTGTGGGCGCCAGAGTTAGAGAATATCTATATAAATTTTCTGTGGTGCAAATTACAGCAATGATAGCCCTTGAACTTTTCAGTGTGGCAGAAATATTCCATGAGCTAAAATTATTCTCATGACGGGCGACACAGTTTTTAATGGAAATTTTGCAAGAAAATTGCTTCTTATCGGTGGCACCCTTGAGAGAATCGCACAAGCTAAAAGTATTTTCCACAGTATCAATTTAATTGCAGTACCACAATGGTCTATCGAGCTGGTTGTATAACATTTATTCTGAGCTTTATTGCTTTTTTTTTCTCTCTTTTTTTTTATTTTATTTGCATAAAATTTTTCTACCGAAGAGAGTGGAAGATTTTTTTACAGTTCACACTTTATTTTCTACGTCAATCGTTAATTGAGTTGTATTGAATATATTATTTTTTTTGATATCGTGCTGTGTTTATTTATGAATTTTACGGATGATAATGTTAAATATATAATTTCGCTAGGCTTAAGAAATAGATACCCTGTAAAAGTGTGGATTACAAATTTTTAGGGCTGACTAAATAAAGAATTTTATTGATAATTTTTTTATATACATATGTACCTATCATCAGATGCTTGCTAAATTTATACATGATAGACTGAAGAAGATACCACCAAGTAGGCTTTGTGTATCTGTTTTACCATTTTAGTTTGACTTCATACCACAACCCATTAACTATTGTATTGCTTAATAATAGCTATGTTCTTTTGTGTTCGCATCACTGGACAGAACAAAAGATACACAATTTGTTCTCTCCAGTATATGGGAGTTCTAGAACAAGAGACATAAAGGAACACAGCTAATATCAGTGTAAATGTCTCAATATTGGGCTATTTTTGCTGAGAGTTTAAGTTCTGAAAAAAAAGGAAGGAAGAGCTCGTCAGACAGTTGTGAAGACTTCATTAGGCTCATTCGACCAGGGTTCATCCCTGCCGAATTACTCACATAACTGAATGAACGGTGAACTAGAACATTACACCTATATTAAATTGTACTTAGGTATATCTACCCTATCTATCTCAAGCCACGAACCTAACATTTCTGATGAGTCCTGCGGCAGGTACGTTACTCCCATTCTGTTCAGTATTCAATTCAATTCAATTAACTTTTGCTTCATCTAGAAGTTATTTGAGGATTTTTTTTCCCTTAACAGTTCTATTATTTTTTATAAGTCTGAGCTTCCAACAGGCCACTATCGACGTATTTAGTTCACTCAATAAAAGTGAATCTTTATCCTCTCATTCACTCTCTCTGACCATCAAGATTTTCAGTAAAAATTAATTTAACTACCTAGAATGCGGGAACGGGAAGAAATTTTGAGAGTATACTCCGCTGTATGTTTCGATCGATTTTATGGAGATAACCCGATTTTGGTTTATTTTTTACTGGCACAAAAAATTTTCTAGTCGTCTTGTCTAAGTGACACTTTAACTTCTTTAGCTATAGCAGATCGAGATTTGGAATTATATTGCTTTTACGTGATGTACCACAAGGTTCTGTTTAGAGCACGTTGTTGTTTTCTATGTGTATTAATGACTTGCCAAATATGATTCAAGATGTTGAGGTTCATCTTTATGCTGATGATGTACACAATTGTACCTAAGTAGGCCTGTTTATCTTATAGAAGATTGTGTCACTCGCATTACTGATGATTTTTTCCGTATCTACATATGCTCGGTCAACAACGGGCTCGTCCTGCTATCTATAATTCTTTGTATGACATAAGTGATATTCTATACATTTTTCTTAACAACTCCTCTCTGTGTTTTGTGAAGTCTGTCACCAATCTTGGGATCAAGCTAGATCTTCAATTAAGTTGTGGTGATCACGTCAAACTGATGCTTTTAAGATCTATCTATCTATATTAAATTTGATAGCGTATGAGCGCGGAAAATTTAAGTTGCTTTTAACGAGTGCATTAGATTTGTGATTGGTATTAAACGATGGCAACATATAACTCAGCACAGGCTCTCATTGGTTGACTACTCGATCACATCTTATTTATAGTGAAAAGCCATAATCTTCCTCTATAACTTTATATATTCTGGTGAATGCTTCTCGACATTTCAATCTTCTTGTTCCTAGTTTCCATTCTTTGATACGTGAGACTTCTTATTTTTGTTCACCTCACTCGAATGTGGAACTCCCTTCCCGTTCGTGTCCCAGGGCTGGCTTTATCAATATCTTCAGGTGTCTAATTTCTGACTTAAGCTTGTGATAATTCACTTATAATGTATATTCCTTTCCTTTTCTTTGGGGTGTCAGGTTAAGTTAAATCGTGAATGAATTCAAGTATAATTTAATTAATTAATTATTATTAATTATTTATTTTATTTATTTATTTATTTATTATATTTTCTTCTTTTGTTTTTTTTTCAAATTGTTAAATTACTCCTATCTTTAGTATTTTTTGTTTCATATAAATTAGCTTTAGTTCTTTGTAGTTTCTTTTCCTCTGCTGCTCTTAGCTTCCTCTTATGTAACGTACTAGGTTAAGATCTTAAGATCTTTTGTACTTTTCCCGAATTAATAAATTGAATTGAAATTGAAATAAATTTCTTTTTCTTCTTATTCAACATAGACACGAATAGAAAAAAAATGGAAAAATTTATAAAAAAACAAAGTAAAGAGTGCATGTGTTGTTGCACAAACGAAGTATCTCACTAAAATTTAATTATTTGCAGTTGCGTCTTATTGTTAGTTCACCTAATTTCATGTCCAAATAAGACATTTGTCTCAGCATCATGATATCAAAAGCATTTTCCCATGTTGGAATTTGCAAAGATCGGTTTCGAGCGGACAGCAATAGAAATTTCAAAGTGATTTTGATTTTCTCGGTTCTATGGCTTTTGCAAATTGATTGGTGATATGTGTTCCAATTATGTTTCCAGTTTTTGTAAATTTTGGGATCCTCTGAATTATCTGTAATCTCATTTAGTAAGTGTCAAATAAGGTGCTGCTATTGGCATAATCTGGTCACAAACCAAGTTTGACCTAAGACACACATCTGTATGGAGAATTTTTGAACTGAATCTGCGGCTCCAAATGTAGGGTAAAACGAAGGAAACAAAGGGTATTATTTCTTTACATATTAATTATACACCTAAATAAATTTATTTATATATTAAAAATTAAAAAAAAACAAAAAACTCCTAGATTCTGGCTGTTGTTATGCGCTTATCGCTGGGCTGGTTGATTGCCACGCACATTATCCAGTAATCCCATTGGACCTTACCCTAGTGGGCAACCCTCGGCTTTGTCTCAAATAGGCTGACTGCTTTGATTTATAATTGTATGAGTGTACACATATATCTGGTTTATGACTTCGGTAATATTCCACGAAGGTTTTTTAGTCCAGTACTGTGTTTAAACGCTTAAACCCCGTATGTTTAAATGTTTGAGTTCACCGATTCTCTGCGAATGCAACTTAAGTTCTAGCTGTGGTTTAAGTTCCTGCGTGTGCGTGTATGTGTATACCCGTATCATATGGGACCAAGTCATACATAAATTTATATATATAATGCCTTTAAGTTACCTTTGTTGGAAATGCAATTACACCATAATTAATCTCCTAAAGAGTTGTCGCTTTTTTCATAAAAATTTGTGACGTTCATGGAAAAAAGCTCTCCTTTTTTGTTGCCAAGAGAGCAACCTTTGATAATTCTATAAAGGTACATAAAAAAAAATTATTCTCTTAGTATGCATCTATTTCGTTGTTGCTGTATCTTAATAAAGAAATTCGCTTCATTTTAATTATATAATACTAAAATTTATTATTTATTTATTTCGTTTTAAGGGCTCTTATTCACTGTTGTACGATATTTCACCTACTCACTACTTCTGCGCTTTTTTTTATTTTGCAGAAGAAACATTAGGGGAAAATTTAAATTTATTTGAACATATTTGTACTCTGATTTACCTCATTGTTATTGTTCAATTTAAAACTGAGTTTGTCCTGTGAAATAAAAGGAACTCAGAAGGATCAGTAGTATGCAAGTAAAGATTAAGGAAAAACACATTAAGTTTTGTGATATACTTTTTTTTTTCATTTCTTTTCATTTTATTTTATTTTTTATTTATTATTATTATATATAAATTATTTTAGGAGGAGGGAAATGATAGCTACTGCAATCGATTCCTATTTAAAGTTTTCCTGTAATAGAATATAAGTACATAATTATCCCGATCACCATTGACATAATTTAAATGAAAATCACCATCTTTGGTAATGTTTCTAAAAAAAAAAAATGCTATTGACTGTATCTTTATCAGTTTTGTTACAAAAGAAAAAGAAGTAACACACAAAGCAAGTCGTTGCATCTAAAACCTTTTTTATAGTTTCATTTTGTTCAAACTGTCACTTTCTTACCGCCTTTAGGAAAAATCATGAACAAGGTTTGGTAGATATATGGATACACAACGAGCTCAGTAGCCCACCCCTTGATTTTTCATGGAAGATTTAAAAGCAGCAAATATGTATAAAAAAATATTTTCTTTAATATATCGGAGGACATGCTCTGGAATAAGACACACAAAAGTTGAAGTAATCTGTTGTAAAAACTCGTTCCGTACTTTTGTTCAATTATACACATATTACATACATAAAAGCTTTTTCTAAACTCAGATTTTATCAAAAATGGGCTAAGCTTGTTGATGGGAATCAGTCTCAAATATGGGAAAGGACAAGGGCTAATATCAAATTCACTTATGTCATCATCTCTAGAGAGCTACTTATGTTAAAGAAATAATTTGATAACATCTTGACCAAATTTCATTATATTTAAATCCTATGACGAATTAAAAAAAAGAAAAAAAAATTAACCCAAAATTTTGATGTTGAAATATCCAAAAGCTCAGACATTATAGTGAGAAAAATTTAAAAATCCACAAATTACAAACCGACATAATATATGTGGATAAATTAAATTAAATTAAATTAAATTAAACTTTAACTAAAGCTTTAAAAAAATGCAGCAAAAACAAAAGGGGATTTTTACAAAAGAGGGTTGCCCCATAAATTTTAAATTTTCTGGGATGTCAAAAAATCTAAATAAATTTGTAACAATAGAAAATGACTCAAAAGTGGAAACCCTTAAAATAAAAAGAGTGACAGAATAACAATCAGGTGATGCATATGAAGTTAACTTCTAGTATTACGTAAACGAAGGATATATGTATCAAGAATAAAGCATGAATGGGGTGAAGAGGAATTAATTCAAAAAATAAGATGTCAAAATGATCACTTTAAGAAGAATTAACATAAATTAGTAAAATTAATTAAAATACAAAAAAAAATCAAAAGAGACATTTTTATAGTGAATGAAATTCAACAAATTGGTCAAGTCTAAGCCAAAAAAGGGGTTAATCTAAATGAATTTTAAAAACTTTTAAGATTTTTTTTTTATATAGGCAGGAGGACAAGACATCCCATGCACGGAGACCAAGGCTGTCCATTCTGCTAACCTGTTAAAACCTTCTCACCAAAACCTTTCTGCCCTCTTAATGAAGTGCATTAGGTCTAGGTGATGTAAGTTTTTCAGCTTATCCACAGATAGGAGGGCAGACATAAGCATATCCAAATCCAGTCTACTCAGGCAAAGGCCGAAAAGCACACAAATATTCTTTGACTGTCTCCGGCTTTCCTTTGAGGTAGTATAAACTCTCAGGGCTCTCAACAGCTCCCACCCTTGTTCTTAGATGAGCGTAAAGCGATCTGTGGCCAGTGATGAAGAAAACCATAGTTCTGCATTCCGAGCCCCAAGAAAAAGTCAGAGATCCTATTAGGGCCATCAAGAAAAAGTTGTGTGCACCTGCAAGTGCTCAGGTTTGCTCTCCTTCGCTGCTGATGTTTCATGCGAATATCTGCTTTGATGAGCGACCTGATTATCGAGCCGTCAATACCTACAGAGGTTTCCGGTCCAACGAAGGGAGAACTAGAGCCAGACCTACCTGAAAGGTCAACCCTGTTATTCCCCATGATCCCCATGTACCCAGGAGCACACTGAAAAACTACTTGTTGTTGATACACAGCTACTCCACAGACGTTTTGCAGTCCCCCAGTAATCTGGATGTTATCCAAGGGCCACTGAGAATCATCAAGGCTGCCTAACTATCCGAGAGGATACCAATTATCTTTCCCTTGATTAAGGGCTATGTTCGCTGCCATTGCGATGGCGAAAACTTCAGTCTGGAAGATAGTGGTGTGCCTTCCAAAGTAAGCACAAGTACCGACTCCTTCATTAGTGAGAGAGCCGTCGGTGAACATTTTTTGAGCGGACCGGGGAAGACTCGATAAGGCACTTCTCTCAGCCCACAATTCCCTTTCAGGAAAACCCATAGAGAAGCGGCGCCCAAAACAAAGTTCTGGAACCATCGCATTTAGTGATTTACGGACCAGAGGGTTTTCCCGGTCCAGCCCACACGCCAAAGAGCAAGGCAAGGACCAGTTCAGCCGTCCTCTCAACATTCCCATGAGCGCAATATACTGAGAGCAGTTGTGACATGTGCCTGAAAAACAGGATCCAGGGGAGCACATTAAGTAAGACCTTAAGCGCAGCAGTATCCGTGGATCGAATGAAGCCTGTAATTCCCAGGCAAGCAAGCCTTTGCAGGCCTGCCAGCTTCCAGTTACAGTCCCCACTTGAGTCTCGGCCACCATACACATAAGGCATATGCATTGGTCTTAGAATCGAGGTGTACATCTAGTGCACAGCACTCGGTTTCATGCCGCATGTGTAGCCAAGGTCTCTCCTACCTACATTGAAAAAACACCCTCATGGCTGCATCAACTTTTTTCTCCACATGCATTCCCCACGTAAGCTTCGAGTCAAGATAGACACCGAGATGCTTCACATGGGGAGACAGTTACAGAATGTGCCCAAAGTGCCCAAGCTTATGTCTCCTGGAGAAGAGCACCAAATTGGTGTTTGTAGGGCTTACCGTCGTTATCATGACGGGATCAACAGTCCTCAACAGTATTGAGACCTCGTTGCATGAGGGCATAGGCAACAACCATGTTGTGCCTGGTAAAGAGCAGAGGGATGTCATCCGCATACGCTTCACATGAGAATCCCACATTTTTCCGCGCCGTGATGAGTGAGTCAACCATAAGACATTCATTGCATACGTGCTTGCATGTCCAAAAAATATAAGTGTCATGATAAACTGTAATAAGATAACTGGCCATGAAACTTTTGATATTGAAATAAATAGTTATGAAAGAAGTAGTAAGAAAATTGAGAAAATCGAGTATGTGCACTATGATCGATTACGTTTCAGTAATAAACTTAAAAACAGTGGAAGTGTAAATGTGAACAGAGTTGATTGAAAAAGTTTAAAACTAAAAAAATTTAAAAAATTTTACCTAATAATGAGAATGAATGGTTCAGGGAAATAATGTAAAGGATTCCCAACAAATTCCAGATGAACTCAATGATTACTTAAACATAAAAAACTCAATAGTTCTATAGTGAAGTTGACTTTGATCTTTTGTCGTGGTTAGAGGAGGAAACTAATGAAGTAGACATTGTGTATAAAATATTGTACATGAGGGTAACCAAAATGCCGCTTTATGTGTGCGTGAGGTTCGGCCGTATTGGCCGTGCTTGTCAAATTTCAAAGCGGGAGCTTGATACTAATTAATTTTTGTTTTTTTTTTAACCTGACTCATAGACGTAATAAGAGATAGGATAAATGAAAATTGCCCAATTAACTTGGATTTTTATATTTTCCATATTACCAACTGAAATAAATATTTATTTTTTCCATCAGTTTCCGTCAAAACAAAATTCCCAATGAATTTGTTCAATGAGAACATGTGTGCTGTATATATATATTTATAACTACGTGAATATCTAATAGATTTCGCCTTTTATTATACTTCCACTTAAACATTATTTAAAATTTTCGTACCATTAATCAGTATGGCGACTTCGAGAAATGCTGTCGACTTTACTAGTGTACCCACAAAACTTAAAATTGGTTACACTTTTTCACGATTCATATCAACTCCATTTAGTTTCCTGCTCGAAGTAGCTTAGGCGTATATTTTAGTTACATATTTTGATATTTCACCACAAACTTGTTGATAGTACTTTTATATTCACCATATTCATTTTGCTTCTTTTCATCAACCACAAAATAAATTAAAATGAATTTGCAATGCATAAACGTCAGAATATTCGCCTAAAAGTATGACAAATTAGTCAACTGCTTCCAAAATTGTGACAAAAATTGTATACTGTGGTAAATGGATATTCTACACCAACTTAGAGCAATACAAGTGCTTAAATTCGAAATAATATTTTTGAATTTGTTATGTGAAGTGTCATTTTAGGGCTCTTTCTACGTTATTCAAGGCTTTTAGAGCTGAATAAAAACACACAAAAACAATAGAAAACTTCGTTTAATTTTGTTGTATATTTTGATATTAAAGCACGACAAAAGATCAGAATCACCCCCACTTGAGGAATTATTTTCAGAATCACCCCCACTTGTGGAATTATTTTGAAACAAACAAACAACAAATTTTGGTATATTTAATCCAAGATGGCGGAACGCGAGTACAATGGTTTGAAAGTGATGGATTGATTTCAAGAGAAAAGGAAATAATAATAGGCATTCCACAGGGATCGGTACTTGGAACTTTAATGTTTCTTATATATAATTATGATATGTGAAAATGTGTTGAAGGCAGCAAAACTTGTTTTCTTTTTGGACAACACACTGACATACTTATTTGTGTATATCTAGAAGTAACTTGTATCACTTGAAATTTATAGCGCTGAAGACAAATTGTGATATACAAATCGAAATTGAAGGTGAACAGATCGAAAATGTGAAGGAGAATAAATATATAGAAGAAATATGAGACAGATATTTGGATTTCAATGCTCATGTAAATTACGTATGCAAGAAAATTGGAAAAAAAAGTTAGGATTTTTTAAAAGAATAAAAAAAAAACTATGTATAATGACAGCCATCCACATGATACTCAACAATTAAACGCAACACATTTTAATTATGTGTAAGTCTACCACAAACCCAGTTGGAAAGTTTTGAAAAAAATTGTCGGAAAGGGTGGGCGGTCAAACCTATAGATGATCTTGCTTCTAATATGCATAACTCTTAAATTAAGGTATGATAATAAATTAAAAGTTGAACCGAATCAGTTGTCCAGCTCTGTAAATAGAAGCTATCTGCTATAAACATCTGAGTTGGTTTCATTGTACGTACAGCAAAAATGAGTTTATATTTGTTAAAATACCAAGAACACAACTTAATTTAATCCTCAGCCTAAAATCTTACAGCATTTCTCATAGAGATTACAATAATATTAACATGGGCGAACTATTTTGTGATGGTAATGTACACACTTGAATTGGTATTTTTCAGTCTTTGGATTGGAGCAATTTTTGCAAGACTGAAGTTCCCATAAAGAACTTAAGTTCTCATGTGAGATTTATCCTGATGTAGTAAATCTCTACATACACAGCATCAACAAATATTTTAGTCCATTTTCCTGACACATTTAGTTCATAAAAATTGGTATCATATTTTCTTTCGCTGAAGTTTGGTGTCCCCCAGAGTTCTATCTTAGGGCCTTTACTATTAATTAATGAGTTTCTGAGTATTACCTAACGTTAAGTAGCATATGTTGGAATGATATTCAAATAAATTTGTGTAACCTAATTAGAAATGAAAGTAGGAGAAAAGAATCAGCTGGTCCATTTCAATCAATTATAATATTATTTATGTTAATTTGCTGCTAATCGAGATTCATCTTTGAGTTTTGAATTACATTATTTCCGCCAGTTTCAGCTATGATAATAAAAATATGAAATTATTTTTATTATTGTTGGCATTGACGTAATAGGAATAAATGTTTCTTATTCGTCCAAAAATATGTTTATATGGTGAACAAAACTAATTGATATACGACAGAGCAAAATGAAGGAAAGAAAGGAAAATTTATACAAATCTCAAATATAAATTTTAGTTCAAGTTTTTAAATGGGAAATGGAACTTAGATCACATGCCAGTCTTCAATGAATTCTAAATATATCTACAAATCTATACAAGAAGGAATGTCCACAGAAGGCAGCTCAAGAATGGAACACATACTATATATATTCGCAAGAGTAAAAGTTAACATTTTCTTATTTCAAAAATATAAAAGCATAAATGATGTGTTCGACAACACCACTTCGAATATTGTTCAATAATGTTGTTCTTATGCACGCCAGAAGCGATTGAGAGGATGGATGCAGAAGCTTCAAAACAAAGCGATGAGTTGTATATATTACGATATAAGAAATATACATCAATTAGATATATGCTAAAAGCACTAAAGTCGATGAGATTAAGAGAGCGAATTGAATTAAATTGAATTGCTGTTCATATTCAAGGTAAAAGTTAGTCGTCTACCTGAATATTTGCGCCGAAAATTAAAACTAATAGCAGATATTCAACCATATAATATCTAAGGTGCAGACGTTTATTTCTGTTTGAATCTAAAGTCGTTTTCGTTTAAACATCCAGTACCGGGACTTGTACTTGAAATTTTTTTTAAGTACCAGTACCGGGACTTGTACTTGTACTTAAAATATTTCAAGTCCAGTTACTGGTACTGTACTGGTACTTGTACTTGGAATTTTACAGGTCTGGTATGAATACTAACGTAAAAGTACTCTATGAATTTTGTGCGGAAAGTGGTTGGTAATTTGTTTGTACAATAATTTTGAGGAAAATATAATATAGTAATATTAGAGCGGTCTTAATAATAATTGTTGCCTTTAAAATAATGTCAAATGTAAAAATTTCCAATGACCTTAATATCAGATGACAACTTCCTTTTGTTTATGTAAGTGAACTCATAGTGTACCCAAGAAAATTTTCAGAGCGAACCTGATGCTTTTTCGGTTGCCTCCGGGGACAACCCATGTCGTAATTTTTGCTTCAAACGAACGTTTTGACAGGTAGCCTCCAGAGCGAACCTGATGTTTAACCGAATACGACATAAGAAGTTATTCCAGGGTCTAGAATTTGCTGTTATATAAGGGCTCTCAACGGTTTAACGAGTTACCAATTAGGAAACAAGATTTAATTATTTAAAAAAATGAAATTTCGAAATGTAAGTATGAACAGTAATATGTAAATAATTAATTTTAAACTTACCTTAAATAGACGAAAGTTATAGAAATCATTCTTAAATCATGCATAACCCAAAAACTTAAATAAGAAATTTTTTAAGTTGCCTAAGAATAAATTGCAAGAAATAATGAAGGAGAAAACTCATTCTATTCCTTTTTATTCGTATATAAGTTTTTTATTTATTATTATTTTTTTTTTCAAACTCGTTCAAGCAGGTATGTCAAAAACATATATTTAATATCTTAGACCCACGCAAACACTGCTGTTATTAAAAGAAAAATTATTTACAAAAGTTTTTTATACCTCAAAACTTTCTAACAAATGAAATACATATATGCACAGCAAGTGATTTTTCAAAGAGTATAAGGAAAATACTTATCCTAAAATGTTTATCTTTTTAACGAAATTTTGTCGTATATGATTTTAATAAAAAAATAAAAAAAGAACGCAAAGTAAAATTTCGTAATCCTGGATTATCTTATATAACATCATCTCACCCCAGCTATTACTCCTGCAAGAAAAAATCAAAATCTTCAACGTTTGGGAAATTTTGTGAAGCTTTTCACGGCCAAGGTTTGTCTTTGTCATAGACTTATTTCATTGCATTCACCAAGCTTTTGATAATTCGCCACGAATGGAGCCCGCCAAATGATTCATTCATTAATATATATGTATGTGTGTCTATAGAAAAAAATATATGTGGGCGATGTTTACATCAAAAATGCGAAATCAAATTGGGACTCTATGTCTCCACTCATCTTTCATACGTAACATCAGGACTTAGAGAATATTAAGAACTTTATTGGAATCATGAGTATGAAAAGACCAACGTTTCGAGGATATATAACATACAGTTATATAAATGTATACATATGTATTATATATGTATATGGACCTATATTTTTTCTTCAATCCTCTTTCAGAAGAATGAGTTTAATGGAAACGATGTGCAAAGCTTTTTTGAACGAGCAACATCTTGAAGAAAATTCCTGGTGAAAAGCTTGTGATTTATTAGACGACTTTCGTAATTGATATGTATAGTTGTTTACGATGTACAATGTCGGGGTTATATTAAAGATTATGTACAAAGTTAAGAAAGATTTCCGCAAAAAGTTTTCAAAGTCATGTTGAATTTATATGTTGATGTTGTTATGTTGACGCAGTTGTGCTGCAGTAATTATAAATTACGGAAAATCTATTTTGGGAATTTAGTTAGTTTTAATGGTGTTACATTGGAAATAAATTAGAAATACTTCAGAAATTTTTAATTTATATAAGAGTTGTTTTTTTTTATTTCAGCCAAAATATAAAATATTACACAGTATAGAAATACATTTTAAACATACAATCTAATAAATCCGGCTCGAAGGGCCATGAATGATGCTTACTATATTTTGAAAGGAATATCCAAACTCACTTTGTACGAATGTACAGGGTGTTTCCACCTAGGTGGTCCATAAAGCAGGAGTTCTTAGTACTCAGATAGACATACAAAAAATTTAATGGCAGGAGGGGGGGGGGGTCCATAGCAATCGTTTCGGAATTACAGCCTGATTAAAAAAAAACAATGTTATAGGTTTTCACAAAACACCCGGTATCTTAAAAAATACACTGTTAAAAGCTCAGAACTTCATGGCCTTTTCAACGACTCCTCAACCAGCCTCGTACTCTGCTCCTTTCAGGAATTATGGTTGTCAAGAATAAAAATTTCGTATTTTCGCACCTTTTTTTTTGTTGCAAAAGGGCGGTTAACGCAATTTTTTTATCAAACTGTAAACTGAGGACTCTCCAAATTTAATTTGATCTATTAGATATAAGTGCTATATGTAGCCGTTAAAAAATTATTAGCTCGAGATTTAAATTAGCCAAAAATTACGTGTTTTCAGTCACTAAGAGCATAAATTATATTTGAGAATTGCTTTGCGAATATTTTAAGAGCTAATAACGCATTAATTATTCGTTTTCTCATGTCTATATAAAATTTAAATTGTTCATTGGTTAACGTCTAAATGGGTACCTATTTTGGTTAGCTAAATAATATTTGATGATTAAACAAAATGTCTTAAGTTCCTGTTTTAATAGGAAAAAATAAGATTTTAGTTAGTAAAAATATATTTGTCTACGAAGGAAAGTGTGGAAATATTCCATTTTGGACGACCCTCTGGTTGGATTAATGATATGGGTTTATAAAAACCATGTAAAATTGAGTGCTATGTATTAGAAAATTATTTATTGCTTATGTCAATAAAAACAATCATAAATTACTAAATAAATATTAAAAAATAAAACATTGAGAAAATACAAACAAGATTAAAAGACACAATTTAGAAATACAAATTTGTAATATACGTGTCACCCTCCTCAGTGGATATTGGGCCAGTTTCATGAGCCCATCCATGACAACCACACTATACACATCATACTTTACCTTTCGTGATTATGCATAGTCTCATTTCAAAACCTACAATAATCATTTTATTCTTCGTCAGAATATAACTTGTTTGTCAGAAGATACTAGAATATTTGCGATAATGTCAAAAGTTGATATAAATGATGAGTTAAGGTGTGGTTGTACTATATGAATTCGTTGCTACCTGAGTATCGGCAAGTTTGAGATATAAAACATGTAGACGTTGATAACTGTGGATCAGCAATTAGCCGTTGTTTCCCATGAAGACATTATTCCCCATGAAGACGTTGTTCACCATGAAGACGTTGTTCCGCATGAACAGGTTGTTCCGTATGAAGACGTTGTTGACTGTGGATAGGAAAGTTGACGTTGTACCGTTTTATAGCATTGCTGGCTGTGGATCGACTAGCCAGCGTTGCACTACATGAAGACATTAATTACTGGGGCTACACAGTTGGCATAATACCACATTTGGACGTTAATGGCTGCTACATAGACATGAAATAAAGAGGTGTGTCAATGCGATCAAAAGGCAAAACAAAAGATGGCCAGGGAATGCAACTCTGCTTTTCTGGTCAAATCTTCGAAGTCCATATATGGCTGAGTTGAAGACAGTATTGATGTTGTTAACGTGATTACTCCAAGTCAAGGTTTTGTTAAATATAACACTGAGCTTGCTAACATTATCGCAGGCAGTATACGATAGGACATTCATTGAATAGTATTGATGGAAGACCAGAAGTATCTACGGCATGTTTATATATAACAATCGAGTTACTTTTATTGAGATTGAGAACTAACTTATTTTCCTTGGACCAATTCAAGATTGCCATGAGGTCCTCATTTTGTTTGTCGGCACCATCATCAATCCACCCCGAGGGCATAAAGTTGCAAATTGTTAGCATAGAACAGAAATTTATCAAACTCGGCAGGCCATCTGTGAAAACTGAGAAAAGCAGCGGTCCCATTATAGAACCCTGAGGAATACCACAATTCGTTAACAAGAGCTCAGAGGATGAATATTTGCATTCGGCACTTTGCATTTCATTACAGACATAAGATGCTTCAAGTTTGTACGTAGAGAGGGAAAATTTTAGTTGTTGTCAAACTTATTGATTAAAAAGTATGTGATTGACCTTATCGAAGCCCTTACAGAAGTCCTGTAGCACAAACGCCGAGACCTATTCTTCGTCAATTGCCAACCGTATGTCTTCAGTAACTTTCGACTATATCGAGATCTAAAGCCAGATTGATAGGGATTCAAGAAGTTTTTGCCTTCCATATATGCACAAATATGCTTGTACTAAATTTTTTCAAATACTTTGGACAGGAAACATAAAGTAGAAAAAGGTCTATATTCTCGAACAGCTGTCTTCGTTCGTTTTCTTACAGGAATTGTTTTAGCTCTCTTCCAGATGCATGGGCTTGAAGAAGTTAATAAGATAGTTTTGATTACTTGGGTGGTTAAGAGGATGAATAATAAAAGGGAGAAGTAGTTTAATAAATTTCGGATGAATGCCGTCAAAGCTAACTGCATTGGATTTAACAGAGGAAATAGCTTCAATAATTTGATCCGTTTCAGTTCTAATTACTGACAAGACATCAGAAAGGGTAACGTCGGCAAAAAGCTGTCTATACTGCAAGCAGTAACCCCGCCAATGCAATAACCACTTTTGAGATCCAAGCAAAACTAAGATCGTTGTTCAATCTTCCGGAACCTCCTACAGATATTTGGACTAAGACAAATCGGGCAGGTGTAAAAACAAGGGCGAGTTCCTATTAACGTATTAAATTTTCTCGCACTCATCGGGATTCATTTGGAAATTTTATTCAAACCAAAATAGAAACAATTTTCCCTTAATTCAAATGAGAAAATCTGGACGCTATTAAAGCAGCCACAAAAAAAAATTATACTAATGATCAAGCTATGTATAGGAGCTGCTAATCACACTTAACTAATTATAGCACAGCAAGCATATACACACTTAAAATTGTTCCTGATAACGAACGTCGGGGCTAGTTAATTAGGATTTGAATGACTATCAGAACTATACAATCTCACTGTAGTGACACGTTTAATAAATAAACGGTCAACAATACATGCTTTTCACCAGTCAGTAGTCCATGTTAATATTACTATGTTAAACTAAACATAAACCAAACAACGGATAAAATGACATGCAATGACACCTAGAAACAGAAAATTAATTATTATATAGACCTTTTTCGTCACACATGCTTAGAAACGTCCAATGACAAAATGGCTCAGTCTTAATATTAACAGCAATGCGTATGCGATTAATAGGTGCATTCATGCCAAAGACCTAGAGGAGTAAAAATGCAACAGAGGTAACCTTCTCAAATGGTGTCTACTATCACGAAAAGAGTTTTGCCCAATAACAACGGAGAATCAATATTCGTGGTTAAGAGCTGATGCACAAAAGTAACATCGGCAATCATGCGTCGTTTTTCAAGCGAATTCATATTTAAAAGCTCAAGCGATCCTCATAGGATGGAAGAATTAATGAATTGTT
This sequence comes from Dioctria linearis, assembly GCA_963930735.1. Classification (NCBI taxonomy): domain Eukaryota; kingdom Metazoa; phylum Arthropoda; class Insecta; order Diptera; family Asilidae; genus Dioctria; species Dioctria linearis. The sequence goes on from OZ005741.1 coordinate 69,195,449, forward strand.
CCAGTGTAGGTACCTAAGAGCAAAGCGTAGGAAGTACTCCTGAAAAAACTCAATACGGTCGATATGTGTACCGTAAAATGAAGACCAAACCTGGATAGCATATTCGAGAAGTGATCTCACGCAATTTTTTCACATTAACTACCAAATTCCTGATTTTGCAACAATCGCAAAATTTATGAAGGTCACCCTGTTCCTATTCACAATCAGACCCGGACTGAGAGGACAAGCGATCGGACACGAAAAAAGATCATAATTAACTACTAACCCTAATTAACTTTTAAATCTTCAGCAATTTGGATAACCACATTATGCTTATGACAAACAGGGGGTATTGATATCTAAATATTCGGAATACCCCGTTTGTGTGTGTCATCAAATAGTCCCAATATATCAAGAAAATTAGTGGGTGTAGACTAGATTCCAATGTCCTCAAAAATTACTGGGTATAGCCCGATCATCGGCACTTCATGCGTTGCGTAGGGCCATCTATTTGTTAATAATTATATGATATTGTGTCAAATTAAGTTAAAATATGTCTGTACTTTCTCGAGGAAGCGAAAAGTAAGAAGAAGAACCAAGCATTTTTGTAAACATGGAGTCTAAAGGAGCAAGATATTCACTTCCCGGGAAAACGAATGACAAGGAAAATATTAAACTCCGCGGAAACAATGCTTATTATTGAAGTATGGTGGAGAAACAATGAGAGTGATCTTCGGATTTCGGCCTTGTAAAGTTTTTCAATTTGAAGACGAAGAATTGAAATTTATTTTTGTTAATGCGAAGATATGTTTTGAATTTTTCCTCATCGAACCGAGGTACTTCCTATTCCTAAAGCTGTGAATTTTCCACCATAAATAGAAAATTCAGTTAATAAATTATTCCATTACAATTTTGTTATTTTTACACACTTTTCTCCATTTCATACATAATTATGAATTGAGACACCACATCCGGCGAAACATTTTGCACCTCACCCAGCGCCGTATTGCAAGATAACGCATTTTTTTTCTTTTTTCGCTCCAAATCTTGAATTTGCCAAACATTTACAATTAATGCCGCATTCACAATGCAGAGTGTAGTAGAGTAGCGTAGAGTGCCAACTGTCATCCTTTGTTGCGCACGCAGTAGGGCATATGGCTAGCGCAAAGTGGAGCTGTATGAAAATAAATTCTATTCTATTTCCATGCTGCCATTTCCAAAAGCTTACAAACTGGAATTTCGAGCTACTAGTATGTAGATGGCGTGGAAAAAGCTCCATATTTTTTGCAAACTTCATGATTTAAAAACCAAAAAAAGTACGTTAATTTTCAGATAGTTTCGAAGCAATCTAATGGTGCAACAAGTTTCTCATTTTTGAAATATATTATCTTGACAGCCACAGTTGTTTGCTTGTTTGATGATTTGGCGTTGCTATGGCATTTTGTTGTATTAATTTCAAAGTTCGTTGTTGATTTGGATCTTCGCTCTGGACTCAAAGCATACTCTGCTTCACTCTGCATTGTGAATGCGGCATAATTGTTGCCGTTTAGCATACATTAAAGCTAATATAAATATTTATCACTCCCATTTCAAAATTGTTTACGCCTACGAATCTGTCAACTAAATTCAAATATCAGATTTTGGATTGTTACATAAATATCCCCTTTTATGTCTGTCAGGGGTCGATTAATATCTTCATATTCGGAATATGCCGATATGAATATCAAGGTATCGACAACCCATGACAGACGATACGCATTTAAATGTGAAACTCATAAGACCACAATGCAGTAACGAGTTACATGTATTTGATGAAAAATTCCAAACTTTTGGGGCAAACAATTTGAATTACAAAGTTTTTCATATCGAAAAGACGGCAAAATGTTCTCTTGTACCCCTTTGCTTTGACACTGAACATTGTTTTTCGAACCGGTTCTCCACAAATGACTGCAACTTTCACCTAAAAATTAAAGAAAAATGTTCTTCTATAAACCGTTATGACTACTTAGCTGAATCTAAAGAAACACAAAGAATTTTTTTTTTCGTTTGGACATATTCCCACCATAATTAAAATTATTTTTTCTAAAAATTAGAAAATTTCTAAGAAGAATTCAAGAAGTTGTCATTTTTAATCTACCTATACTACAAAATTGAGTAGGTATAGTATTGCTTATCGCAGCATCTTCCAGCAATCTTCATTTTATTATTCTTGAGTGCTGTAACTTACTGTGGTGTCGCGTAATACTAGCTTTCGGCAGACAATATGGAAATTATAAATTAGATGAATTCATTTGTCGTATTGGATATGTAATTGACCCTTCATTATTAAAAAAAAAAGAAGAATAAAAAAAGTTAGTACATCTCACTAATTGGAAATCATTTTCAAATCAATCGATTGGTATGCTTGGTTTAGGTGGGATGCACTGAAAGGAATTTCAAGAATCTATGAGGAAATTTAGTAATAAAATTGTCAAGTTTAAATCCCTGCAAGAGCCGTTGATCATCTACGATCGAAATGAATACCTTATGATCTCTTGGTCCAGAAATAAAAGTCTGATTTTAGTTAACACCCCCCCCCCCCCTCCCACCCTAAAAAAACCGATTTGATCAAAATCTACCTACTGATCTCGACTAAGGTGAATTACAGACGAAAACCGAATAATTTTGAAGGTAACTGATTTATTAAGAAGAACTATAAGAAGAAATTTGTAAGAACTTAATATTTCTGTGCAAACAATATTTAAGGCTCGCAAGGACCTGTTTAAAATGGTATTGAAATTTCCATTCAACAAGATGAAAAACTGATCCTACTTCATGGTTTTTTTTTTGTTTTTTTTTTATTGTATCCCAGATATTATATGCCTCAGACCATATAGAATAAAAAGATTACAGAATGTTTGATTTATCGTAGTCAAATAATATTGCACTATGTAAACGCATTAAAAATTATTATAGATGTGACTTAAAAATCTGCAGGGGAAGGAATTAAGAGAATATTTTTAGACGCAATTTTCAGATTAGCTGCTGTGCTGTCTGCCCCAGCCCACCAATATCACATAAAATATTCTGAAGTAAAATTTACAAAGAAATTCCTAAGAAAAAAAAAACAGACCGAAATGTCATATGTAGATATATTGAACTTAAACTATTTCAAAAATTTCAATGCTTTTGCTATCTTCTGCAATGATAAGACTTAAACACGCGTGCTTAAAGTTATAACCATGAAACATGATAAAACGGTACTCGTAAGCCGGAAATATCTAGTTATTATTATTTGAATATGATATGATCTTCTTGCCAAGGGTAAGTATCTATACCTATAAGGTAGTCACATTTTCTCACAGAAGCTAATAGATGTTTTTTTTTTTTTGTTTTAGAAGAGAAGATTGAATTGACTTTTGAACCTTTTTGCTAATTATGCTTTCGTGGCTAGTTGTTTATGGAACTAATTGAACTAAAGCTAACTTAAAATTCCTTTAGCTCCGCGTCATCTATGTATATTTAAAATAGATATCAATTACCAATGATCCCATTGAAGGATTTCCCAAGAATCAACATCAGATGCCCGTATTCTAATCTCAGATAAATATAAGTTAATTTGTTCATTATGCTCCCAGAAATATTTCTGAGCATTGGCATTTTTAAGTGCGGAAATGTTGCCTCGTCGGAGCGTGCATAGGTGCTACAAGTAAATTGGACAAGCTGGTTTGAATTCGCCTGATAGCATTTTTTGTGTTTGTTTTTTTTTTTTAATTTATCGAGTGAATAAACGAGCGGATATGATTATCATTATGAGAACCTGAGCGATCTTGAATTCCTGAATGTTGAAATCACTTTCTCGAACCTTTTAAATGGTAAAATATCCTGGTCTAAGTGGCAATTATATAATTTCAATTTTAATACTATACTCTCCGGGAAACCAAATAATTTTGACAAAATCTTTCCGCTTTAGATCGATCTCAAATAAATCTACATTTATTTAGCAATCCTGATAGATTATAGGGTTTTATTTTTATTATCCCACACAAACGGATGTTCTTTCTGTCGTAAGGTATATAAAAACTATCCTCATATGTATAATGTTCAATAACACAAGATCTAGACTTTCCAGCATTATGAAAATACGTGAAAATTCCAGCCATTTGTAAAGAGTCTGTAGGTTCCACGGATTGGGTACAAAATCCAGAAAGACAAAATCCAGATTGACGAAATCCAGAAAGACAAAATCCAGATGAGACGAATCCAGAAGTGACAAAATCCAGAAGAGACAAATTCCACAAGTGACTAAATCCAGAAGAGACAAAATCCAGAAGTGACTAAATCCAGAAGTGACAAAACCCAGGAGGCCTGTTATCATTAAAACTATAATAGGTATCCCATATTTCTACCCCCTCCTCTACCTCAACGCAAAACTTTTTCTATGTATTAGTGACTTCCAAAATATCGATTTCTTTTATTTTAATTCGAATTATCATGCATTTTGGACCTTGACCATCTCAAAATTGCGATCAACACAAATCGTGACTCATGTGCAGGCATTGTTGGCTTAACCTGTTTTGTTCAGAAAGATGCTAGGTTTCCATCAGATGAATATGTCAGCACAAAACTCCCAACTATATTAATAATACAGATAATAACAACAACGAGTGTAAATATGAGCTTTTTCGAAGCGAAGTGCATGCCATTTTTAAAAATTTTTAAAAAAAAATTTACAATTTCGGGATTTTGACGTTTATGTATTTTGTCGTTTCTGAATTTTGTCACTTCTGAATTTTGTCATTTCCGGATTATTTTAATTTTTCTGAATTTTGTCGTTTTTGGATTTTGTCATGTTCCCTGGTTCCACAGAATATCGCATTCGAAAATATTTTACATAAACAAATTACAGATTATCTGGAAAGTGTAAGCGTATTATCTCATACCTGTCAGATTTTAGATTTAAGCATAATTGTATTACTACTTTCCTACTAGATTATTGGTCATTGATACATTAATAATCAGCCTGCCAAAACGGAGCGACTGAAGAATTCCTTCACTTACCTCATACCGTTCACGCTACGCTAGAGAAGAGCCAGTTGCCTGTCGTGGTATTTTGGTATGCCGAGGCTAGGTACCGGTTTATAGCTTTAAGACAGATCGTTCGATTTTACTTTTACCTCCACTCTTTGCTGCCTAGTAATCCAAAGCAATATTACTTTATTGTTCCCAGACATTCATTGAAGTTTCCTGTTCCAACTCCAGGTTAGTTTCGGACTCAAGAGCACTGAGCCAGGATCGCAGCTTCTGTTAAGGCTTTCTTGAGCTTTAACTTCTATAGTTCCGCTTGCAAAATGGAGGGTGAAGCACCGAGTGGAGCAGAGAGCTCCAGCTCTGGACACACCACCGCTGCACCAGTTTCGATACAATTCCTTATGAATCCGTCAGTATACTAGATAAAAAAAGAATGTTTCTTTCTTTGTGCCCCCAGAGTTCTTAAAATCATGATGATCATTTTGGCGGCGTCAGTCAAATCTGTAGTCATTGATACCAAATCACCATTGCAAGTTACACGATTGAGCAGCACGACCAAATCATAAAACTTTATTATTATCAAAATGAGTGTTCGTTAGTGCAAACATTGTGAACGTTGCGCCCATATTACGGCAAACGCGGTGGCCCTTCAAAGTCGACTCTCCAATTCGAGACGACGGGTTCGGTAAACAATCAGCCAACACCCGTGCGTCAAACGAACGCCAGATCCGCAGAGAACATCGCCGCTGTCCGTGAAAGTGTGCAGGAGAATTCGAAGCAGTCAATTCCTCGCCGTGCTTAAGAACTCGGCCTTTCGCGGACTTCAACTTGGCGAATTTTGCGTCGAGATTTAGGCCTACACCCGTACAAGATTCAACCAATCCAGGACCTCAAAGTTAATGACCATACACAATGCGATTTTTTCGCTGACTGGGCCTCGGAGCGTTTGGAAGAGGACAGCAATTTTGGCCGAAAAATCATTTGCGACGAGGTGCATTTTTGATGAATGGCTATGTTAACAAGCAAAATTGTCATATATGGGACGGACGACGACAACCCACACAAGGATCACCAGGTCGTAGTGCATCCACAAAAAATTACTGTTTGGTGCGGATTTCGGACCGATAGCGTCATCGGTCTGTACTTTTTCGAAAACAAAGTTGGTGAGGCCATCTCCGTCAGCGGGGAGCGCTACAGATCGATTATAACCTATTTATTTTGGCCCAAATTGAACGATATGGACGTGGACGACATGTGCTTCCCGCAGGATGGTTCTATGTGCCACACAACGAACGCCACGATGGACATTCTGGCATGAAGGATTTGAGGGTATGGTTATCTCTCGCAGAGGTGACGGGGATTTTCCATAAAGATTGTGAGATTTGACCTCGCTAGACTTTTTTCTTGTGGGTTTTTCTGAAGTGTCAGGTCTATGCCAATAAGTCGCAAACGAACGTTAGGATAACCCAGGCCATCGCTCAAATTCAGCCGGATCTATGCGGCAGAATCATTGGAAATTGGACCTCTCGGATTCATGCCACCATGAGAAACCGCGGCGAACATTTGAACAATGTCACATTTAGTACATAATGGCATACACATTGGCCTTTCAAATAAATAAAAAAATTCGTTAATACCTCACAGTCTGCTTGAGTAATCCATTTCAACATCGGGCCGCCCTTATTGGAAAACCTTTAAGATTTTTTCAATATTTCGAAGAATTAATAAGATTATCAAGAAATTATATTTCAAAGAAAAATTCAATCAAACCAAAAACATTTCTTCAATTGCAATATATTCTAAAAAAACCCAAAAAAAAAAACAGAATATCCAAAAATTCCCTGGTCTATTTTTATTTCAGTCATATTATCTCTCCATCCATAAAATTAGCTCTAATTATGTACCTACAGCTCACAAAATAAAAACATCTCTATCTAAAAATAACCTGAGGACATTTCAACACCTGGAAACTGAGAGATATATTTCATACGTTTCGTGACAAAATCCATTCACCTTTGTCTCTGATTTTTATTTAAATCTTTACTACCTACCACGTTGAATATTTTTCCAATATTGATTGTTTTGATTTATGCGCAAAATTGAGCTTCACCTGTTACTATAATGTACATACAAAATAAATATAAATAAAAATAGTTTATATATGTATACCTAAGTAAAATTGTGATTTATGAATCCAGAAATGGATTTACCATTTTAGCATAATTTTTACCATAGTTGCAAGCAAAAGCCCAACATTTTTAGAAATCACAAACACCAACAAAAATTCCGAAAACCGCATAAAATTATAATTTAATCATAACGGAAATTTTTACTTATAAAAAACACTGAAAGTCTTTTCTTATAATTAATCATTTCAGATTTTTAGCATTTATCAAATTTTTTTTTAAACTTCCGAATTAAGATTGAATTTTAATTATTGAGCCTACAACACGCTTACGCTTAACTAGAAATTTTAATAACGTGTGAATGTAAACAAAATAATAAAAATTGCTTTATTTTATTTTATTTTTATGTTTGGGTCCATTCCAAACTGTGGTCAGAGATAAAAAACACAAAAAAAAAACTACAGTTGTAGCCGCACACTATTCATAATTATAATTATTACCAATCTGTGACAATCCCCAGTGGAAAAGTACGCGGTGAAGGACAAACACAGATTTATTTTGAATAAGTGAGAGCTGCATTCAATAGCTACATATGTATGTAAATTACGTCATTGTGGAACTTGCAAAAATCTTACCTGGGAGTCCCCATCCCTACTCCATATACACTCATATAAGATATAGTTTGATAGGTGTAAAAACACATACAAAAAAAAAGCAATCATTTAAGAGACAACAAAATTAGATATGTACAATGAAAATTTCGTTTCCGGTTGACTTATTTTCAAAATCACTGCAGTCTCACGGTTATCGGTCAATTAAGTAATTTTCCTTATAAAGGGAATAGTAAATTTTGGGTTAACGCCCCTATATTACTCCCATTCCATATAATGATTAATGCTTACGTGGTTAGAGGTATACCTACATGGTAATTCCCACTGACGTCAAGAGCTTATATCTTCTCTGTAGCTTGCATACAACTTTCCAGCAAAAACGAATACATTTTTTGGTTCCTTAGACTTAATTAAAAGAATAAAGCAAAAATAAATAAAAATAAAAAACTGGAACAGACTTTACGCGCAACTCTAGCCACTTAAAACGGTCTCGATGTCTTTCTATACAGCATCTTTTGGCTTGAATTTAGACGCTTTAAACTGGTTTCCATCCCAACAAAACCAGAAATTATCTCACAAACTATGTATGCTTTACTGATAGTAAGTGGTAAACGGCACCGATGACCAGTTAGTTATGAACAACTGGACAAGACTAACTACTGCACTGACCTTAAACGATTTTTTTTTCTTCTTTTTTTTTTTGTCACATTTGCGTCTTATGTGAAGCAGGCTTTTCGTTTTAAAGTTTTAAAGAATTTTTCAATGTTTAATTCTTTCATATTTCACGCTGTTATATTGTAGACGATGCACTATGCATGTTTATGTCCAGTCTTATAATTTATTTGTAGATATTTCGAAGGCTAGGCATAGTACAATATAGTATATTTGATATGTATGTACAAAGTACATATAATCAGTTAATATTAGCCACGTGGCAAGGAGATATAAATGCAATTACAGACATCCGAAGTGTTGGATTATATTTACAGAAATTTATCTTTATGGCGCATTAATATTGTGGGAATATGTACACTGTACAAACTTAATTAGCTCTAGGTACATTATCTAATTAAGAAACAATTTCACTATTAAGTAGTATTTTCATACAAAAAATTACAAAGAGAGTCTTATGTACGCCATTGACTGTCATCATTCAAAATATGTTTTTTTTTTAATAATATTGAGCCAAGCTCAGGGAATACCCTGTGATGCAAAGCACAGCATGGCAGGAAGGAGATCGGGTAAGGATTAGGGGATACGAGGAGAGTGGCAGAGGTGCCGATGTATATCGCCCTTAAACCTTCGCGGATTGTATGCCGGAGGAAAGATAGAAGATGGCAAACTGTTCCATATTCGCACTGTTCGGGATAAAAAAGCATCACGGAATTTCATTGTACGGCCGAAAGTAAATTGAAGTGTATAAAGCGCGTTTTGCAGCATTAATCTACAAGGAATCAGACTAGATACTTCGTCGGACCATTGACCTTGCATGTAGCGGCGCTGCTCTAGTGGGTCGATATGAGAAGTTATTACCACATCTCCAATGATCTTGAAGGCTCTCTCTTGGACAATATCCAATGAAGCTATAAAGCTGTGCGAGCCGCTCTATCCCAGATATGGGAATTGTATTTAATTTTAGGTTTGATGTAGGACTTGTAATGGAGCGCTAGATTTTATGGGCTGATATATTTCTCACACCTTTTAAGAAATCCAAGATATTTCAATATTTCTGTGCACAAAGAGAAGATGTGATCTGTCCATCCAGCCTAGCTTGATGGAAATATTAATGTCAAAAATGCATAAAGACGGAGTATCATAAATCAGTGCTCCATCAAATGAAATGCGAGTGTAGAAAATATGATCTTGTTTTAAAGAGATAAGAGAGCTTTGGATTTTAGATGCATTGAATTCAACGCGATTCGCTTTACCCCAAGCGAATATATTGGTAAGATCGTTATTCAATGATCTAATCATGTAATCTCGTTTGACAGATCTGGCATTCCCTCCGGAGTCCGCACGAGTGTCAAAGCAGTAAGCGAAATCAAGAGTACTGTCATCAGTGAAACTATGGATAGATTTGAAAGTAAGAGATAGTAGATCATTAATAAATATTAAGAAGAGAATCGGAGAGATAACGGAGCCCTGGGGCACACCGGCATTTATAGGTTGAGGTTTAGATGTAACGCCATCTAATACAATCCGTATTAGGCGACCGGATAAGAAATTTTCAATACATAATAGGAGAGGAAGGCAGAGACCAAGTGCTTTAAGTTTGGCTAAAATGGCGCGATGCCAGACTCTATCAAAGACCTTTGAAATATCTACAGGAACGATTTTGGAGTCAACAAAATTGTGAAGACTACGGTTCCAATGTTCCGGAAGAAGAGTCAATAAGCCTCCAGATGAGCGTCCAGTCCAGAAGCCATCGTTGATGATTTGATTGGTTTCTAGATACTTCGTTAATTTCGAGTTAATGATTGATTCAAAAATCTTTGGAAGAATCGAAATGGTTGCAATTGGTCGATAATTTGAGGAATCGCTACCCTCACTCTTCTTAGGAATAGGCTGAACGTGTGGTAGTTTCCAAGCAGTTGGAAATTTTCCTGTCGAATAAGACAATTGGAATAGTTTGCGAAGAGGCTCAGCCAATAGCAACGGGAAACCATCAGGACCTAGGGCTTTGGGAACGTTGATCCTTTTAAAGACCTTGAATACATTTCTCGTACGGATGTATATTGCCTCTTGTATACATTCACATGGGAGATGTAAAACAGGTGACTGTGAAGTGGGTGGAAGATGAGAGTTTGAAGCGAATCTATCAGCTAACATATTAGCTTTATCCAGGGAGTCAACAACCACTTCACCATTATTAAGTAGTGAAGGTATAGAACAACTGCTGAAGTTGTTCCTGATGGTTTTGACCCGGGACCATTTTGCTGTCTTTTCGATTTACCAAGATTCTTTGTCTAACATTCTGGTCAAAAATAATTTTTCTCTCTGCACAATTGACTTGTAGGTGTTCCATGCACTCTTGTAGGCTTGTTTCTGTTCTGGACATGGATGCAATTTATGGTGCGAAATGTAGACTCTTTCGCCTTTATTGCTTGGTTGCACATATCATTAAACCAAGAAAGATTTTGCTGTTGTTGAGATCTGCTATAGGAATTCGGAATGTATTCACGCATGTCAAGACATAGAATGTTACTAAGCTCTATAATGTGCATTCATTAATATCCCCCGAAGCAAAACTGGCCGATCAATCAATATCTCTAAAATATTGATTGAGGCCTTCCCAATCAGCATTTTTATAGTGCCAGAGAAGCCTACTTGCAAGTGGAGAAGTAGGGCGGCGCGGGTTTATGGTGGTAAATTGGGCCGTGATTAAACAGTGGTCTGAATTACCAAGAGGAGATGGAATATTTGTCAGAGTGAAATGATAGAAAAAAATCTAGTAAATTGGCTCTATTACCAGCTGTATCAGGGATTCGCATGGATTCCACTAGCTGTTGTAAATCAGAAGATTCACACAAGAGTTCAACAAATCGGCTCGCAGGGTTTGTGGTAAAAGAATGTCTGGCCAAAACTATTTCGGAAGAGCTCGAGACAGACAGCAAATGGTCCATATTGTTGGAGATATTGTCATATATGGATACCGTGTGGTCATCAAACATATTTGGGCTGCGATTAAGGAAACTGCTGGTCAAGCTGCACACATAATGTCAACTTTGCTTTACCCATCAGTCATCAGCCTGAGATGATAAATGAATGGGCAATTTCCACTAAATACTATGCCAGTTATAAGCCTTAGCTCTTTCCTGCTGATCATGAGGAATATTTCTGTCATCTGTTGCGAGTACGGAATGAATTTCTTCGTTTGCCTCAGCCATGGGCTGATTGTTAACCAAGTGTCCTCCCAAAGCTTGACTTGTACCGAAAGGTAGCTCTTCGGATGGTTAAAGATCTGTCTCCTTCTTTTGTAAGACGATCCGCAATCTCGTTGCCCTTGAAGCCTTCATGCTCTGGCACCGAAACTGCGTAAGCTTATTTGTTTCGGCTTGTTGCTTCAATACAGTAAAACAATCCCGAACGAACTAATTAATATATAAATTTGCGGGTGAGTCCGGAGAGCCGGTCCTTAATCACTGCGACGTAAACAATCTTTAGTGCTGAAAACCATAGATATGTGCTGCTTCGCTGTCTAATATTGTATTATATACATATTTTTCCCCTCCGTATGTTCTCATAAAATATTTCGTAAGCGCAGAGCTTTATGGCGTGAATCTCTGCCTGGAAAATATTAGGTCAAGCCCCAAGTACTTTCGTGAGTCGGTAGTTTGGCCTATGTTTGCCCACGCCGGCTCTACTGTGTTAACTTTCCTTGTATAGTCTATCGTTGAGAGTAGTTGTACAGCTTTATATGTAGATTGGAGCAGGTAAGATATTTGTTGCTCCTTTGGAGTAGCTAAGAAAGCATTAACTCCGCAATTAATGGTAGAAGTAGCACTGTATGGCATGAACTTCTTAGTAAAAGACGATTTTACTATACTGATCCGCATTACTCAAGATTCTTAGCCTATTTACATCCAAATATTGCTTACGTCTAGAATTTACAAACTTCAATATATTTTGGGACATTGCTCTTTTTAACAAAGGTTCGTAAAGGCATGAAATAAAAGTAAAAAGTTTGTAAAATGCAAGTTGTAAGTGGGTCTTGTAATATGATCGCATCTCGTGTAGTGATCGATTGCGTCTAATGTGTTAACTTGCCTTTATTTAGGTTAATGTTAAGTTTGTTATTGTTTTTGTTTATGAAATTTTTATGTTATGCGTTATGGGTCTATCGTATCATCACACTACCATTTTGGATCCATCCATCCGTATACCATTTAAGAGACCCTTTTTTAGAGAGTAAGTTACCAGAATGCCACTGTTAACCCTTCCGCAGATTTATCTATGCATTTTCAGTTACAATTGTAAATTCATAAAATACAGATCCATTCCACCATATCTCTTGCTGGCTATTCAGGTCGTCAAATCTCTCTATTCGCCTATATGCACATGTTATGGACAATATCAAAAATTGATTGCTTTAAAGTTATTCAAATGAATCAGGATTTCCTTGCAAAGCAATTTGCCTATCAGAGGATAAGCATTCCCAAAAAATTAGAGAATTCTTTGTATAACTGTGTAAAGGTCTTACTATTGTTTGACTCAATTTTTTGGAAAATTTAAAACGCAAACGCAATACCAGCCGGATTGCGATTAACATAGAGCAGGAGAAGAAATTTGCGAAAAGCTGAAAGAACCAATAATGACGTTCATTTGGAAGTATCCCCACCTTGAAAGGACCACAAAACTCAGAGTGTTCAACTCCTGCGTTCAGTACTACTGTATTGAAAAGAAACATGGCTTGTCAAACTAGAAAAGCAGAATGTTCAAAATATGAGTATTCCTGAATAAATTCATGAGAATTATATGTAAAATGTTCTGGCCAAGATGAATCCCGAATGCAGAGATTTACCTATAATCACGCACCTGAAACCAATACTTATCCAGATAAAGTGAAGAAAATCGAACTAGATGGATAGGTTACATGATCAGCAGATCGACAAAATCAATCATCCGACAGCCATTAGAATGGAATCTGGAGGGGAAACGAAAACTGGGAAGATCAAGTTAGATGGAGAGACTATATGAAACAAGGGGAGTGAAGAAGAATTAAAAATAACACACAATTAGTGGGGTATTACTCGGGGATTACACGAGAAAGTACATATTGCATGCAAGCCTCCCTTCCAACGCGATTTTTAACTTGACAGCAGAAGGCAGTTCGGTTGATGTCTTATCATCTTACATGCAAGTTCATTTAAAAAATGGAATTGAGACGTAAAGTCTTGCGTATATTGGAAAATTATAGCAATAAACGAAGTAGCAGAATAATAAAAATCCAAGAAAAAATGAAGTGGAAGGTGTTGGTAAATGATGTAATGCAAATGCTCCCAGAAATCTCATATTTCCAGAATAAATCTATTGAATTCTCTCAAGAATTTCTCTTCCGCCATCTTGAAAACTGTATAATGTCAAATTACTATCACCTCAGCCGCCATGGTTTTTCATCATGCAAGTTCGCTGAAACCTGAGCTGCCAGCATGGCAGTAGAGGTTACACGTGCAAGAAGTATGGCAGTGCAGCTTGCATGCAAGCTGTACTATTACGTGTAGCCACCGGGTTAAAGTCAACGTCCTTGCTAAAAAATAATCTGTGTTACCGCACAGTAAAAAATAATTCCCTAAAGTGAGTGGCAACAATTTGTGCCACACATGTTAGGCATTTGTCGATATGATTAGGGAAAGCTCCAACTTGGAAAACTAAGATTAGGTTTTTATCCCTAAAATGTAGGTAGGTCTTTCTCCCTCAAATGTAGGGAATTTTGGTTTTTTCCCCATAAAATTTAGGGAATATTCCCTTAAATGTAGGGATCATTCCCTAAAATATAGGGAATTTTAAATTGTTGCTTTTTTCCCCTGAAGTGTAGGGACTATTCCCTAAAATTTAGAGAATATTCCCTAAAATGTAGGGAATAGGTGATAGCACCGCACCACTCTCCACCATAGGTGAAGATGGTAGAAGACCACCCCTTTTAAAAAACATAAGAATGAGCTGAATAGCTTATTGCTAATGGTCCATAGGTACTACTAAGTAGTATGGAAGTTATATTGGTGCACTGGGCACGCTTAAACAAAATATTGAAAAGCAATATATGGCTTGTTTTCAAAAACAATGTGCGAATTATATAAACGAAAATATGTTTCCATTAAAAATGCAGCATAATACCTAATTTATTGAATGTTCTCTTCCTCATATCCAAAAGTGCTAACATTTCGTTAATTTTACGTACTTTATAGGTTTTCTAGTGCCAAATACCTAAATTAATTGAATGTTCCATTGATTTGGGGAAATTAAACTGATTTTCCCTTTCTATCAGAGAAAATTACATTTATTTTCAGAGAAAAATGTGTGTTAAATTAAGGGAACAGTCCTAATATTTTTACAGTGCGTATAACCTATTGTTTGTTTGTTTTTTTTTTTGTGAAATTCTCCATCCATCCCTTACCAAAAAAAAAATATTGTTATTGTTCTTTTGCAATTGAGTCTTATGTTTCCTTTAAATGGTTACAGATTTTTAGAATTATCTACCTGCTATTAACTACATTGAAAGAAACCCGTTTATCAGTAAAACCTTGTATCCAAAGCTTCTTCCATTTTGAATATTTTTACATGAAATTTACTCAGATTCTTCTTGAGAACTATACTTATCTGCTCCCTGGATAACATTTAAATTAAGTGCCAAACACAATTCCGACGTTTCGATTCGACTCGATCGAACCCATTTCGATCCAACGAATCCATGAGCACAATTGCTCCGTTCGGTTTCAAAGACTTAACATTAAAATTTTGCCAGATTTTGTCCTTCCACTTTAAATCCATCCATGTAAATATATTTTTTCTTGTTGTATAATTCATGTCTGCTTTTATTACCTCAACAAAAGCCTTGACATTTATAATTAAGTAAAAAAAAAATCTTTACAGATGATTTTTCTACGTGTGTCCAATTGCACGTATGCGTCATATAAGCAAATTTGACATTTGTCCTAATCGGATCGAAACGATGGAATTGTGTTTCCCACTTTACGCTTAGGAGGGATATTTTGATCTTCCTTTTAAACTCTTGATAAGTTTCCTATAAAAAGAAAAATCTTTACATTTGAGAAAAAATTGCAGGAAAAATGTTTACCAGCAAGTCTCCTACTGGACTGAACTTATTATTATATCACTATTCGAAACTAGTTAAAGCTAAGGTCGATTCACACTTACCGGCACAGCACGAGCCAGCACAGACAGGCAAAATATTTTTATATGAAATCAAGTTAGCTTATTCACATCAACCGGCACCGGCAGATATCGGCACGAAACGGAAACTTCATGGCCGGCCGCTATCCGTGACTAGAAACCAGACCGGCATTTGTCGGTCGCTGGTCTAGTTGTGAAGTTAACATGGAATCACTTTTCTATAGTCTTTTTCGTTTAGCATCTGTATTCCGCTAATGCGTTCTATTTCCATAAAAATCGAGTTTAAGGAATATTTGTTGTTATAGGAGATAAGCTTCCAATATCAGTAATAATTTCAAATGTATTTAGAATTTCTTACGGCCAATACTTGTTAATTTATTCTACGAGAAAAATGGCTTTGGAAAAAGCTCGGACTTAAACAGGAAATTTTCAATCCTTTCCGTTTTATGTCATTATATGTGCACGAAAAATTCTGGTGCCGGTCAATGCATGTCTGTGCCGGTTCGTTCTGTGCCGATAAGTGTGCATCGACCTTTACCCGTTTTTAGAACGGAATTCTCTCTTAAGTTCATAAACCAAAAATTATTTTTGTATTTAATTAATTTGATATTTTGTAATTTTTTTTAATTAAAGATTCGAAAGCGATACAGATACAGTCTGGGCTTTTCTTATGCTTTTTTTTAAAACGATATGAAATTGTCACAAAAATTGCACATAAGCTTGAATTTTGAGAAAAACACTTTATCCAGACACCTTTTCTCAGAATGAAAACGAGGCTCAAAATACGGAAGTGAAAATCAACCGCACATAATTCTTCTGAATTTCCTCATTTAAGGAAAAAATATTATGCTGTCAATAATTTTCAGTATTTGACAAAGGCAAAAATACATGCCACTCAAGGGACAAAGTTAATAATAAAATGTTTGTTCCCCAAAAAACAAAGATTTGCAGCGCAATAAGTTAAATTAAAAAAAAAACAAACAAAAATAAAAATCTTTTACTCGTGAAATTTCCACTTTCGACGAGTTTAAAAATTTCGTTAAACCGAATAAAATAGAAAATTTAAATAACATTGAAAACTCAATTTGAAAGAAATAATTTTTTCCAAAATTTATATATACAAGAAAATTTTGAAATCTTGAAAAATAATTTCCAATCAAATTTTAAATAAATTCAAACCACTTTGGTATATAAATGAGGCAGTTTTTCTTTAAAAAGTTAACGGATTGAAAGAAAAAAGTTCAAAGCAAAATTAAGTATCTGGAAAATCCCGGCAAAAGGATAAAGGTCTAGACAACAAACAAACCCAGATATTTCAACTAAAAATAACACAAAACTTTAACCTTTGTTTATTTTTTTTTATTTGAAGCTTTTTTCTCTGTACGTACGCTTATCGTGAGTTTAGGTCAAAATAAATTATTTATTTTAATTTCATTCGTTTGCATTATTTCACAAATTCTTTTTTTTTTTTTTTATTTTTTCCCTTTTCTTTTTGGGTTCCCAAAGGTACCCAAAGGGTAAAAAGGGAACCATATTACTAAGAATCATGAACCGTAATCGGTAGACAGTTGAAATTTTTGCAGACTGTGTATTTCTATTGCCGTTATAACAACAAATAATACAAATAAAATTTTATTAGAAATTAAAGGAGGCCCCATATAAGAAACGTGTTTTTTGGCGTATACATAGTGTTAAATTTTGTACGAGGGTACCCTTGGTGTGCGAGTCCGACTCGCACTTGGCTGGTATTTTTTTTTTCAAAATAATCTAACTTGTCTTTTTTTCATTATTTCCTCAGTGTTTGTTGACCCTATAAAATACATGGTGCCCAAAATATATTTTATATGTTTGTTTTTGTTTTATTTTTGTGGTACCCCTACCCTCAACTACTACTTACTACCCCTCAACTGAACTAATTCTGTTACATCTAAAGTGAGATTTTAATAGTAATTCTAACCTTAGTACTTCGAAGAAAAAAATCTTTCGGCTTTATAAATTGAAACTTACCGTCTTCAATGAGTTTATAATAAGTGGAGACATCCCTTTTGACTGATAGCGATGGTTTATGTATACCATCAAGATCACAGTTTTGTTTTTTTTTACTGTTCAAGGAAGTAAGGAGAAGACAGCTCAAGTACGATATAAATGTGCACAGCTCTTCTAGTCAAAGACTGTGGTCAAGAGATCCATAACTACATCTGACTTTCTAACTCTTAAGATGGACCAATGTAAAATTTCATAGTTTTGGGAGACATATGGTGTCACATAAGAAATTAACGACAAATATTGCACAACTTATTGCTACTATGGCGGAAACTAATTACATTCTTGCCATAAAATTCTTTACTTTTACCAAGTCCCTTCAGTTATGTACATATGGTATTAGCACACACATTCTGTTCATAGGTTTCTCAAAAGTTCTGCAAAATGTGAACTATTCTTCAATGAAATAAGTCAAACTTTATTATATTTTTGTGATATGTCATCTTTTAGTGGGTTGACATCAGAAGAAATTGATTTCGATGAAAAATTAAATTAAACCTTGAGAATTTTCGAGGCATTAAGTATTTTTTTTTTAATTACAAATTATCACAGTGAGCACAACAGAATTGAACCATTCCCTTCAGCAAGCATTTGAGGATGAATGTCTAACATTTAAGCGTTGTTTACAGCTGATTTGCGGAATTTTTTCGTGCACGTGATGAGTTTTATGAAGATCACCCTTAAACAGAAGTCTTCAACGAAAATATCATAATCTGAGAGTAATCGAGTGACAAACTGCGATATTATAGGATATTTTGGGCCAATGACGTAGTTAGGAATAAAATCTAGAGGGAGCCTGGAGCTTGAGGTGTATATAATAATAGCTAAATTGATAGATGAATACTCCCGAATTCACAGAGAAATTAAACGTAGTATTCGATCAAAGGTGGAAAGCATGATAAAGAGTGGCCACACATCTCTCAGGAAAGCATTTTACGAAAAAATATGCAAAAAGACCAAGGATGGGATGTTGCTGGCAGACGAAGATGAACAGCTCCGAAGGTGGAAAGAAGAGAATTTATTCAATATTCTAAGCAGGACATATCTTCAGCATCATTACAACATCAACAACGACAGCGTGCAGCGTTTAAGACTCAATATTCAAACATCGTCCATAACTGAAATAATAACCGCAATCAAATCGCTGGATAATTGTAAAGCTGCAGAAAAAGAAAGCATTCTATCCGAACTACTAAAAGTGGACCCAAATATATTAGCAGACATCCTCCTATCATACCTATGCTTCCTTGAAAGTGCATGGAATATCTGTACTTTGCCAGAGGATTAGATGAAAGATATCATAATCAAAATTCTAAAGTAGGAGAAGCTCACAAATTGCAATAACTAGAGAGGAATCTGCTTACTTTCCACAACAGAAAAATAAATCTGTAGTCGACCAAACGATAAGATGGCAACAAACCGGGTTTAGAAAAGAAATATCTTAAGTAGATCACATTAACAGCTTACGGATCATCATTGAGCAAAATACAGAATAGCTTGCTCTCGTTTACCTGACTTTGACTCACAATCAGTTAATAGGGTATACATGTGAAAGGCGCTACAAAAATGTGGAATTCTCCTAAAAATAATAATTCGAAGTGCAGATCGCTTTCGCTACTGCTATTTCTCATTATCATTAACAATATCCTTGCGAATGTATTCAGTAATAACCCGCGGGGCGTACAATAAGGGATTGATTGACTATCTCATCGATTTAGATTATGCCCACCGATATCAGGACCTTAACACCATAATACAAACTAAAGAAATGAAATAAAACTAAAGAAATGCGGACTAATATAAGCTTCACCTCCGATAACTCCGATGAGATCTCCGTTAAAAGTTACTGCTCTTCAACTATAATATGAAACCATTACTGGTACCCT
Source organism: Dioctria linearis (assembly GCA_963930735.1). NCBI lineage: Eukaryota > Metazoa > Arthropoda > Insecta > Diptera > Asilidae > Dioctria > Dioctria linearis. Next base: position 69,214,955 of record OZ005741.1, read on the forward strand.
ATATTTGGTTACGAGATGTGAAAAGTTACCCAACTCATTAATATACCGGTTACAAACCTTTGTCAGTGTTTTCTTCGCCGAATCCTAAAAATTCACTGGTAACATCAAATATTCAATGAAGAACTTTGGAGGCACTCAAGCCTGGCCAGAATCGATGACGAAATAATAAAAAGAAAATGGATTGGCCACAAGTTACGACGTGATAATAAAAACGAACACAAGGCAGGCCCTCGGCTGAAACCCACTAGGAACCAGTTATATTTGAAGGCAAGGAACCACATGGAGAAGAACTATTCTCACAACAGCAACATCAATCGGAAATTCATGGAATGAACTAAAAGCTGCCTCACGAAACATATATGTTAGGTATGTTAAGGGCGCCACTATTGGGCGTAGGGATGAGTCAAGTTAAAATTATTTTACACGATCATTTGAGGGTAAAATAGCTTTGTTTTCAATGGATATCGCCTAAATTGACAGCGCAATATCAATCAAGTTGCTGACTTTCAAGATCACAAGAGGTGTCGACATTTGATTAAATTACTTTAAACAAGAAAGTAAGCATCACTTTGTTCATGGAGCTCTTTTAGTGAAGAATAAATATGGCAAACAGGACGAACATACGTTTACGTACGAAAAGATCATTTTTTATGTACCTTCATATCAATGATTCCACTACAGATAAAAAAGTGTGTAAATTGTAAATGGAGAATATTTTGAAATAAAATGAATTGAATGAAAAAAAAATCCCACAATTTTATGCGTTTTATTACCTATTCCGTAAAACTTTTAGAACAAACCACGTATTTCTATTTTAAAGAGCAGATTCAACAGATAAACAAATCTATCAACTTACCAAGTAAAAAATATACAAAATTTATCATTTATGATTTACATATTTATTTAAAAAAATTTATTCTCTGAATTTTTCCATACCACCACCACCATCACTATACCAATATTCTTTAAGGAAGTTAACAAAAACGGAATTTTTCTTTTCACATGTTAATAAAACATATAAAATGCATTTTACAATAATTTCTATAAATATAAAACTTTTACAACTCTGATTTATAAATTTAAGAATATAATTTATAAAATCTTGTTTAACATTTTTCCTTTTTTTTCATTTCATTTCAGTTTATCAGCTATACGCCTACAATAAAAATTGAGAAACAACATAAAAAATAAAAATCAGCAAGTCACCAAACGATCGAGATTAATTTAAATTATTTAAAAACGAATTTACAAGAAAAAAAAACAAAGTAAAACGAGGTTCAAATCTAATAACAAACCAATAACAATTAAAAGGAATTCCCGTAATAATTTTCAATTCGACAACATTGGCATTGACGTCATAGAATTTACCAAAAATATCACCAACAAAACATCAATAGCATTTTTGATAAAAAAAAAATACAGGAAGATCAATTTTTTTCCCAAAATTAAACCGTGGAAATATTTTTCATTCAATTTAAGTATAAAAGTGAAAAAATAAAAGGTTTTTGTCAGTAAAATTGTATTGCATAAAGCACGTGTATGCATCACCTAGATACCTGACCTATATTATAAAATCTGAAGGTAAACGCATAATCAGTTATTATCTTACTGGGAATTATAAACGAAAATACAATAAAAAAAAAAAGAAAAACAAATCAAAAATTGAAAAAAATTGATCGTTGGCTTTGTGATTTTAACTAATACAGAGTGTGCGCCATCATCAAAATTTCCCACGGAATTTCGAAACCAAACAAATACAGAAAATCCCAAAACAATTGCACAGCAGCTGATAAAACTACAAATTTACAGAATACAACTTTGTACTGTAAAAGAGCCAATTTGAATGTGTTTACTTCAAAAAGAATATCAAATGAAGGCACACGAGTACGAAAAAAAACAAAAATAAAATAAAAAAACAATATAAAACGCAAGACTCCCATGGAATTTACTAAGTGTGATTGCTTATAGTACTATAAAAATCAAATTATTTACATATAATACAAACGCTAGAAGAGCAAAGTACTCCAATCAATTATAGTGGAACTTACGCTTACCAGCCATAAAATTCATTCATTCTCCCAAAAATCATGCGAGTAAATTAAGCGGGAAACATGACAATTGGAAAAAGATAAAATAAAGTGCAATAAAAAGAAAGAGCAAAACCCGAAAAAAAAACAGAAAAAAAAACAACCAAAAATTATCTCTCACACTCATTTCACTAGTGAGTCTCTCTAGTCACTATCGGTTGAAACCGACTCAGTCACTCGGACTATCTGATTTATATATATGTTTGAATAAGCCAAGAAATTTTGTTCAGTTGTAAACGAAGCGCTGAGAAGTTAAGGTCTTGAGTCTCGGTGTTGAATATTAAAAGATACAAAGTTATTACAGTTTCCCGGTTTAGTTAAAACATTCAGAAAGTCTTGTCTGTGAAAAAAGGAAAAGAAACCGAAAAAAAGAAAATAAAGAAATAAACGAGAGCAAGATCAACGCGTTCGTAAAAACAAATAAAATTTAATGTTTATAAAAAAAACAAAACAAAATAAAAAGAAACAACAAAAAATCTACTTGAATTGAATTTACCGGTTATAAATATAAAAAAAAAAACAAAAACAAAATTGGACACAATAATTATCGAAAAGAGTGTGAAAAATAAATTAAAAATTGTGAAAAAGTGAATTAATACAAAAAATAACAAAGAGTTAAAACATATGTTTTCTTTCTCTTTCGTTTGTTTATTTGTTTTTTTTTTAATAAATAATCGTGTGTGTCCAAAGTCTCGACTTAGATTTTGAAAGAATCAAGTTAAGAGAATAAATATAAAAATAAACATTGAGAGTGCTTTAAAGTAATTAAACAAAAAAAAACATCATGTTTTAAGTAGCTCAAAAATATTTTGAATAAAAAAAAATATAGTGCAAAAAGCTGTTGAAATATTTTATAGAGCGTAAACGAAAAGCTTCAACAGAATAAGTTAGATACATTAAAACTGGCAGAGTGCATAATAACTAAAAGGCCAGACCGACAAATTCACTAACAAAAAAAAAAACAAAAAAAAACACAAAAACAAAACGAACAAAATTAAATCGAAATTTATGCGAAACACAAAATAAAAAGTTCAAAAGTTGCCAATATCTCGTATATGACGAAAGAGTGTAAAAAAAAAACTTGAAAGTTTCTAATCGATTAAATCTAATCCCAGTAATAAAAAATATATATATATATTTCATTGTCAGTTTAAATAGTGTAAGTTTTAAATTAACATTTATAACTGTTTCAATTGACAAAATCAATTAATTTAATTGCCCTCAATTCGTGTACCTGGATTATAAATAAATAAATAAATAAATAAAAGTGTGAAAAAGTAAATAAATAAATGCTACAAATATTTTAACAAACAAAAGTTCTTCGTATAAAAAAATGTCAAAAATTGTTCTATCCAAAATAAGCAGATTTATTGTTACATATATAAAAAATTTGTTATTAAATAAAACATCAAAAAAATAATATAACAAAATACAAAATAATAATAATAAATAAATAAATAAAAAAAAAAGAAGTCTATAAAATATTATGTGCAAATATGATAACAGAGTTTTTAATTTTTGGTTTATTATTAATATCGTTTACGATAAATTTGTTAGCGTTAGGTGCATTTTGGGTGACACCAGGACTTCGAACAACGGCTAATCGCTTTGTTATAAATCTATTAGTAGTTAATCTTTTCGGTTGTATAGTATTAGCACCAACATTATTTCTAAATCATTCAAATCTAATCGAAGAAGATATTGTTAAAGTTCAAATTAAAAATCATCTAGATAATAATAATAATAATATAAATAATTCTGATTATAAAAATAATAACAGTGAACAAATAACAGAAACATTATTAAAATGTAATAGTAGTCGTTGTGAAAAAATTACAATCGAAAATGATCGTAGTACTAATAGTGAATCAATTGTGATAACAGAAATTGATATAATAAATAATAATAATAATAATAACAATAATGATCCTGAAATTGATGATTTTATTACTGATGATGATAATAAAGAAAATACCGATGTCAATCAACAGCAACAGCACCATCAACAACAACAACAACAACAACAAGAAACATCTCGATGGTGGTCACTTGATCTTGCAGCAGCTTTAGGTGCTCTCTCAGTTTTACTTGTTGTCGGTGATACATGGTGTGCTGTTACAGATCCTCTACGATATCATAGTCGGATATCAGGTTTAAAATCATGGATACTAATCGCTACAGCATGGTTTCTTAGCATATTATTCGGTGTTTTATCAGCACTACGTGAAAATGCTTTTCAAACAACAACAATAGTAAACGATCGTGACGATCTTGAAATAATAACATCAAACAATAATGGCCAACATGATGAATCATATTATGATAATGATCAAATTATTAGAACAACAATTGCGGGGGTTTTGTATAATAATAATAATAATAATAGCCAATCGACAGCACCAATACAAGCAAATGATCTCTACAACATGATCTTCTCCTGTGTATATTTCATTTTTATAATTCTATTACCATTTGGATTTGTATGTGGCATGTACTGGCGGATATTCTCTGAGGCAAGAGAAAATGGTTTACGTGTACGTCAAAACGGTTCTTCACCATTATTACAGAGTGCATTAAACTTATCGTCAGCATCATCTACACACAACAATAGTGTTCATAATAATATTCATCATCAGCATTTAGTTAAAGATATTGGTTCATCAACAGCAACAACAGGTGGACTATCAATGAATATCGATCGTCGACGTAGTAGTGATCGTGATGTGATGAAACCTCTTCTATTTCCAATCGCTGTACATCGGCCATCACAGCAAAGTAACAGTAGCTCAGATGAACGGCATCTACCTTCGTCGTCATTGATTAAACAAGATCGTAACCAGAATATTTTATTAACTTTGAGTGCTGCCAGTGAAGATGTGATTAGACGAAATTATAGTGCAAAACAATTATCATCTGTTCTAGGATCATCAGATGAAGATTTAATTATTGAAACTAATACTACTACTACTACCGACGATGATAGGCGAATTACTAATAAGGCAAGCATAAGACATGTTCATTCTACACCAAATTTACAAAAATCTCATGACAACAATAAATTTACCAATGGCGTCGACGGTGTTGGTATTGGTGGTGGTATCGGCGGCCGTAGCGGCGGTATTGATTATTCACACAATGCTCTACAATTGCCAACAACAATTATTCAAGCATCACCGAAAGCTTTGAGTTACATGACCTCAATTCGGCATCGACTCTCGAATGCATCGTCACTTTTTAAATATCGTGAAGAATCTCGAGCTGCACGCATCAGTATTCTAGTCGTTATAATGTTTCTAATTTCGTATCTTCCTTATGGCCTTCTAGTACTACTTCAAAGTCGCCTTATGAATATTTTGGGCAATTCAACACAAATCGCTGTCCTTATGGTATTAATGGGACATTTAAGTTCACCATTCATTTTCGCTTATCGTAATAAACGTGTACGTCGTGGTGTTAAAAGGCTTTTTGGACTTGATCAACGATCACGAGATTCATCAGATTTTCATCGAAATTGTGGTGGACTTTTGCGAACCGGTACAAAGGCCAATATTAATGTACGTCGAAGTGCTAGTAAAGCTTCAACAAATTCAATTAATTCATGTAGTAAATTTCTGGCACCACATGCTGTTAATAACGGAACAACATTCCTTATGGATATAGAAAAGTGCCATTATCTTAACATAAAAACTACAAATTCCCAGAAAGGTGCTATTATTGAACAAATCTACAAGGATCCAGATAAGCGATCAATTCTTAAAATCGTTTGCGATAGTTCAAGAAAATTGGGCTGTGCATCTAATTCGTGTGCTAATAGTGATAATGAACAAACCGATGTATAGTTTTAGACTAATTTTAGTATGTCTTAATTACTAAATATACTTGTTTAGTATTTTTGACAGAAATTTATATTTATGAAATGAATGATGTACATAATATAAAAACAAAAAACTATCCCAAAAGAGTCATACAAACATAATTTAGTTAAATTGTGCTATAAAAAAAAAACAAAAAAAGAGAAGGGACGTATTATTGTGAGACAACAGATTCGGTTGTTTGTTCCTCTGTGTATTTTTCATGTATTTTTTTTTATCATTTTCATATTGAAAATGTTTTTATTACTATCATTATTATTATGTTTTAACAATAATAATTTTATTGTATTGATTTTTCCAATTTTGTACGCTCTACTACTGTTGGAATGAGACTTGTTATATGAATAATATTTATTGCCTATTTTTAAATTTAAATTGTGCGATTAACAATGCGAAAGTGTGGTATGTAATGCATACGAAGAAATGTAATAAAAAAACAAAATTTCTTACAAAAACAAAATTCAAATTGATCTTTTTATTCGAGCATCCTTGTTTTTTTTTTGCCATTATTATTATTATTATTTCAGATTACTTTTTAGGAAAAGGCATTCCTACCTTGATGAGACATCACTGGTTGATTCAAATACGCCGATTGTTTTTAGTTCGGATGGAGGAAGTTATGGCTTCTGAATGAGCGAGTCGGAGTTGATACACCTATTGAGCTTAGCAGAAGAAGAGAATTTATTTTTGCCTTTAAAATATCGAAAATTAAAACAATTCTAGAGATATTACATTTGGTTTCCAGCATATAAATTTAAGAGATGTGGCTCTCAGCAGCATATTTAGTAACTTCACACACTGCGTAACAGCCAGTGCTGTCGTTTGGAAAATTTCAAGAGTAGTACAATTCGCTGCCAAAGCGGAGTACTTTCGGAAAAAAATGGAGTACACGACTAACGAAATTTAATGAATTAAAATTAATTAGAATGGGATGTCCAGAAATCATATTAATGTGAATAAAACTAATTTTCATTAAAATGATTCATATTTAAATTTTTAAATAAATGTTTTTATGTCTCCTATTATTACATTATTTGCATTTTTTTTATAGAAACAACTGGTTATTATTTTAAGATTTTCCCATGAATTTTTTTTTTTTCAGCAGTAAGAATATCTTAAGGTTAACAGGCGCGTATTCAGACCTTCAGCCTAAAATGTTCGAGGGGAGAAAAAAGTCGGAAGTAGTCGCTTTTGATTTTTATTTATCTTATTTAAGTTAGATATCACAAAACCAAATTTTCGAATTGATTAGGAAAACCTGTCGATAATATAATCCACATCAACGTCGATCTCAGAGTGGACAGACATTAAGGACTCATATCCAGATTCTCTTTCTCGTGCAAAGATTGTAGAAATAGATGTAACGCAACCGATTCTGTCACGGATGAAGTGAATGACTGAGAGTAAAAGCTTGCACCTTGAATCGCATTCAAAGGAATAAGAGTAGAACTGCATGACATGTCACTGACTACATCTTTTGATAAGAACTTAACTGATCTTGCATTCTTCTGAAAAAAGTTATCAATGGTCTTATCAGTATTCTGCTTGCCACTTTTGCTACTATTTCTGCCTCCATCGCTAACTGGTGTAACAAGTTTATTATTCTCCTATAAATTAAAAGTAAACGTGAAGTTAAATTAAGCAATATTACTTGAATTAATACGAAAGTACAAGCAAAGCAACGGCAACTACCGCAGAGGAAAGCGAATGGTTTTTATTTCTATAGTCTTGCCATTGCAGAATCAATTAATCCAACTGATCGTTTTCAGCAACTAATAGTGTATAAAAATTCGAAAGAAAAATGTTTAAGTAATTTTCTAAGAACAAAATTTATGCTTGCCAACGCTCATAAATATCTTTAGCGAACCCAGATCATCCAAGGCACCTGAATCAACATATCTCTTTGGAATCATTGTCCGCCACCAATAGTGCATGAAAAATCTGAAGAAAAATTTTCAGATCTTTCTAAGAAAACTGAATGCTTGTGCCCCTGTCCGAAAGAGTGAGCCAACGGAATCAATGCACCATTTCGTTTAGACCGTTGTCTTAAGAACAATTTGCAAGTGTATTTCTAAGAAAAATTTGATGCTACGAACCTAAAAATTTTGAGTAACTCTTGAATCAGTGTCGCTATGAAAAATCAACGGCTGCCTAGACGTTGATTGCATGGAACTAGAGTTTGTTCCCAGATCTGAGGGATTAAACCCTTTTTTAAGGGATTTTTCCTTGAAAGTTCGGTTGAGGGACAAAACTTTCAAATTTGTTGAAATTAAGGGATTTTTGACTGAGGAAGCAAATTTAGAGTATTTTCTTTATTAATATCACATGTACAAAATATATTCTGAGCTTAGTGATTGTGTGTGTGATTCTGAGCTTTGATTGTGTGTACTGCCACTATGCTATACTATGTTATATTTGGTACGTAATAATAAGCCTACCCCAATCCGCTGCTGTGTACTTGTGCTTAGTTTCCCGTTGGTCTATTTTGCGGAATATCTTGTATTGGAAATAAAGTGGTAAAGTAGAAAAATATAAATAGTGGAAGAAATATTAGATATTAATATGATATATTTCTTCATTAAAGGACATGGCGAATTCTACATTTCAACTCCTCAAAAAAAAAACTTTTTTTTTTAAATAAGAGAGTTTAAAAAAAGTTGAAAACAAAAAATAGATCAAGAAATTTTCCGATTGCTGGTTGGAAAACGAAAGTAAATATAAAGCCTGGATTCAAAAGCTCAATGACCGAAAAAAAGCTAAATGCAAGGTTTGCGGTTTTGAAATTTGTTTATCATTGAAATCTTCAAATAATTTATAGGCTTGCAATGAAATTCTTATTTGTGGAACATCTGAACTAGACAGAAATTCTACCAGAAATTTACCATAGATTTATTCAATGTGATAATTTCGTTCTGAAATAAATGATTTTGTTCGAAATTGATTCTGTCACTTTACAAACCGATTCTTAAGGTATTTTCAAAGATTTCTTTGAAATATGGTATTAAGGGATTTTAAGGGAATTTTATGTCCAAAATTAGGGATTTTCGTTGGCAAGAATCTAGGAACACTCTACTGGAAGATGGAAGAACCGTAAAACAAAATTTGTTAAGTCAAGGCTTAAATACAATTGCGACGGGCAACGGCAAACGACGAAAATATGCCGCTATCAAACTTCTAAAGGCCCAATGTTTTATGCGAATGCCCAAATTTCGACAGGTTACGGTCAGCGGTGGACGAAGTTGCCGTCGGGATTGATTAATTTTTAATTTTGCCGTCGTCGCCAGCAAAATCAAACGAATGAAACTGTTGTGGCATTTATTTTTGTCAAGGTTGTAAGACGCGCGTCAATTTCAAAACAATGAATTTTGATGAAATATTGATGAAGTGTCAAATCATAAAATAATTTATGATATACGAGACAACCAATATAGACGAGTTGACAAAAAAGACATGGTTTGGATGAATATTTCGAGGCGCTTAAATACAAATGATAAAATTGTGATATTCTTGGCATTCAGTTTGATTTTAATTTAGTTAATTTCTATATTTTAAATCTTTCCTTTCCACACTTTAGTCCTTTGCAATTCTTTCAAAATAATATAAAATATTCTCGATAAAAATCTGTTTCAAAACGATCAAAACTAATAACAAATGAAATCTCAGTATCTTCTTCTTTCACAATCGCCGCTTTTCGACTACGTATTTTGACAGCGAATTTCCCGCTGCAGTCTACCGTCGGAAAATCAGATAGGTAAAAAAAATTATGATCGCTGACCAATTTCTTAGAAACAATAACACTTTTTAAACTCGAAATTGTGTGCTTTTTCATATATATGTATGAGTAATCGGCGCAACAAAAATATAAAAGCATCTTCATAACTGGGCTGCTAAGCATTACGTGCCTTTTTCTAAACAATCAAATACTAAAATAAATATTCATTCCAAAATTACTTACTATCCTGTGATAGGTATGATAGATGACTTTTCGACACTATATAAAAACGCAAGAAAATTCTAAAAAATGTGTACACGTTTAAAAGAAAAGAAAGAAACGGAAAATGGATTAGATATCCTTGCATAAAATTAAAAATTATTTTGATTTTTTGTATATCCGTCCGTTCGTCCATCCTTATGATATCTGAAGAGCGTGTGTACTTAGAGAGCTGAAATTTTGCATATGGGTAACTCCTTCGTAGGGTTGCCATGCAAAAATTTCGTTTTTCACTATGAGAACTCGAGCTGAAATTTTGTACATGGTGTTTTCATAAAAATAGTAAATATAATTTCAAAAAGGGACTAAATCGGGCAGCCCCTTCTTGATGTTGCGATATAAAAATTTAGGATTTTTACGTATACTGTGAAAACAATCAATCCTATATGGTTTTCATGAACTGAAAACTTCTTTTAGAATATTAAATCCTATAAAATTAGTTATAATCATTTTTGCTGTCAAAAATCTGTTCAAAAATCAAACTTGCACAGATGAGTGACCATACGAAATTCATCTAGGGTATTGTAAGAATGGGTATTAGATCAATTCGAGTTTGATTACTTGTTTGCAATAACTTTAAAACATATTTTACAAAACCGCCTCGTATTTATAATGCTGCGTGCATTTAGAGCAAAATTTTTGAACGCGCTTAGTTTGATAAGTATTACACTTTGTTGGCGACAAAACAGCTTCCATAGAATATCAATGAATGGTTTCTTGACATATCTGGTCGTCATGCTCTAAATCTGTCGTTATACTAGAAACTATGTTTTCTATATTATTTATGTTTGCGGAATTTTTAGGAATTGCTCTAGATTGCCTTTGATCTTCGGATAGATTTGTCATGTTCATATTGCATGCACCACAACCACTATGTACATTTAAAAATCTTAATACTATATCTGGAAGAAGCCAAGAATTGACTTTAGTACTTTACCTATGGACATACATTTTGGATGCTTTGACACTTACTTCTCCATTAGCGAAAGTGATTTTGATCCCATTAGATTTTTGCTCTACACTTCACATTTCTGTATGAAGTTCTGTTTCCCTGATAAATATGGAATAGTTAGTAAACTATAATATCTGAAAGAACTGTCAAGTCATTATAAATAATGGTCGATACTCATTAAGGTCATTCCACAGGAAATCGATAAAAAATCGCACTTGCTAACCCGACCATCACCAATCTCGTTTTTCTTTTCCTGAAAGTTAAGTAGTTATGAGATATGCTGGTTGAATTAAAGGACTTTGAAATTCATAAAATACGCCGATATTTGGTCTGCTGAGTTATATTAAAAAAATCATAACTTTGGTTCTGGTTATCACAAAGACATAACCTTTAGGTTATTTTAAAGATCAAAGTACAATTCTTAAGGGAAAATTATAAAAAAGATATGCCTTTTACAAGACGAAAAAATTACGGATAATAAATATATCCTTTATCCTTGAATATCTTCAAATTCATTAAATTTTCCTTACTTTATTTTTAAATTAATGCTCATGATTTTGTTAGCAAATCGTTAAAAGTTTTTAAATTGTGATCTCAATGGGTTTGGAAACGAGATTGTTTTTTTTTTGTTTGAGGTCTGGTTTTTTAGGAAAAAAATGTCATACAAATCCATTTTGTTATCCTTGATCTCGTAAGAATTTTTCATCAAGGACATATTTTTTTTTCTTCTCAAATGTTACCCATTAACAGTTCATTAAACCTCGAAACCCATTGAGTCCCAACTTGAAAATTTAACTTCTTACTAACAACATTATGAGCATTAATTAAAAAAGATGGTGTTAGCTGGAGGTTCCTTGAATTTCGCATTTTGCAAAATTTGTGCTCTTTAATCAAATACCACTGTTTCTGTGGAATTGTCCACAAGAAGTCAAAAACCCAACATGCAAACTAAACTGTTGTTATATTAAATCGACGGTGGTCTACATCTACATCATATTTAAAACAAAATTTAAAAAACAAAAACTTATACAAAAAATCAGCTTTACTGACGAAATATTTCGTTAGTTTTTCAATAAAAGAAGACAATCTTAAGCGTAGTCCCTAAAATTTTCCACAGAGATGGTACGTAGGCTGTAAGTTCCTTGAATTTCGTATTTTGAAAATTGGGAACAATTCTCAAGTTTTTTTTCTTTGTGTCACAGTTCACAAATTTTATATTGTTTTATTACAAAAAATCAACGATTTTACAACACTTGAATTAAAGTAAACAAATGATATAGTTAAAATAAATCACTAAATACTTTCGCCGAATCATAAACAAAAACCCAAACTTCCATGACAAATTTACTGTTAATTGGAGTTAGCTTTTATGAGAAGGAAAATGAAGAAAATAGGACATACAAAGGAAAAGGCAAAGACCAATTAAAAAAACGTTTTCTGGGCTAGAATAGAATTTTCTGGAGTTTTTCAAGTCGAGAGCGTTCATTATTCACTTCATGAACATCAATCACAGCGTTTAACGAACGAATTATAACGACATGACTGATAGGTGTAATTGGCTAAAACAAATCAGATTACACTTTAGTGCGCTGCATGGATGTGTTAGCTCTTAGCTCCTGTTTGGAATATTTCATCAAGTATAGCGTAGTAGCAAACCAACTTTTCAACCGGACTCGTTAATAGATTTTATTACTAAAATTTACTACGAATGTAAGTTTTAAATGAAGGTGAATAATACTTTTTAGATTATTTTCTAACAACATATAGAGGAGTTTTAAGTATGAAGAAATAATAAGCGGAGTACTGTTATAAAGGGAGTAGTACCGGAGTACGCTATTAGTTTTTGGAGTACATACTCCGATCGGAGTACAAACAATAGCACTGGTAACAGTACAATTTTACGGAGTGCATTGAAGCTGTACAGGGAAAAGTTTATGCTCGTATTAGGAAAGACACTACGCCAATAAAAATTACCACACTGGATATATTGGGTGATGTTATCACTGGAGGAAGAACTGCAGAAACTTGATAGTTATTTAGTTTTTATCTCATTGCGTTTCTACTGGATAGGTTAGGTTAGGTTAGGTAATAGGGGTGCCGCTGGACAACCAGCCAGCCTCACTTAGACCTCCAACGGGTCCATTGTGCCCCTAGACCTCATGATATAACCCTTCAAGCCGTGGATTTTTCCTGCTTTCCTTGGGAAACTCAGGATATATCCAAGACCTTTAGCCTAGATCCATCCTGCCTCACTCAGAAAACTCAGGATGTCTCTGAACTTTATACTTTGAAGCTCCCCCAGACTTGAAAAGAAGTAGCTACCTAGTAGCCTACCTCTTTTATTCATCAGAGCGGGGCATTCGCAAAGCACATGCTTGACGGATTCAATTTCCTCCGAGTCCCTACAACTCCTGCAGAAATCGTTCGCCGCCATTCACAGTCTTCTAGCATGGTCCCCTATGGCCCAGTGACCCGTCATGACCCCTACTAGATTCCTGGTAATTGCTCTGCTGCTGTTAAGCAGTTCCCTTGTCCTTTCCCTGTCATATGCAGGCCACAATTGCCTCGCAATACGACAGGTATCCCTGCTGGTCCATCGGATGCCTGCCTTTAAATACTCTTCCCTGATGATTTCCTCTTTTAAAACTCCGATTGGAATCCTCACGTAAGCTACAGCTGCGGAGCAATCCAATTCGGAGCCCTTTTTGGCCAACTCATCAGCCATCTCGTTGCCTGAGATATTCTTATGGCCAGGTACCCAGCTTAGGGTCACCTTGTGCCTTCAGTCAATTCCTCAAGCCTGGTTTTGCATAACTGCACCAATTTTGATTTTACCAGCCCAGCATCCAGCGCCCTGATGGCTGGCTGGCTATCAGTATATATCCAGATGTGCCATGCGGGCTCTCTGAACATGGATACCAATGTTGCCGCCTGATAAATCGCTGTGAGCTATGCCTGAAAAACACTGCATTTGTCAGGCAGTCTATAAGACTCGTGCCACTGCAGATCTCTAGAGTACACTCCAGCCCCCGTGCCCGCACTCGTCTTGGAGCCATCCGGAAATATAGAAACATCAGATGTAACAACCACCTCCTTCCCTCCCAGTCACTCCTGGTGGGTATCGTTGCGTTGATATCCCCACCAAAAGTCAGGATGGGTACTTGATAGTCTGTTTCTACCCTGCAGTCCCTACAGTCTACCTTCTGGAGTATATTGGAGTGCCCAAAACCCCTCTCCTTCCACCAGCCCACCGCTCTCAACCTGACAGCACTAGTTGCCGCCACACCCTTACAATAAAAGGTCCAGCGGCAATAGGTCAAGCATGACCTCCAATGCCGCCGTGGGCGTGGTGCACAGACACCCAGTTATACCCATACAGGCGGCTCTCTGGATTTTTGACAGCACATCATGGTTACAGTTCCTCGTCAGTGTCTTCCACGAGACCGCAGAGCCGTAACAGAGGATGGGCCGAACTATGGCTGTGTACATCCAGTGTACCACCCTGGGTTTTAATCCCCAGTTTCCGCCAAATATTCTCTTGCACGTGTAGAAGGCCACACTGGCCTTTTTCACGCGTTCTTTCAGATTAGCCTTCCAGTTCAATTTGGAATCGAGGACGACACCCAAATACTTCGCTTCACTGGAGAGAGTAAGCTCCTCTCCTCCCAGCATTGGAAGTCTGAAATCTTGCACCCGCCTCCTTCTAGTAAAAAGGATTAGTTTCGTCTTCGAGGGGTTCACCCTCAATCCACTATTATTAGCCCAACTATCCAGCTTAAGCAGCGCGGAGCCTTTCGCTAATTGTAGAGAGAAATTTGCCAGTTACCAGGATGCATATGTCATCCGCGTAGGCAACTACCTTGAAGCCCTCTCCCTCTAACTTGATGAGGATTTCATCCATTACCAGTAGCCACAGGAGTGGATACTGGATACTGTCCCTCAACATTTTTTCGTTAATTTATTTCTCTATCTCTCTTTTTTTCTTTTGTTTTTCTATTTTTTTTTTTTTTCATTTTCGTTCAATTTACTTTTTTAAATTCATAAGCTTGATTATAGTATCCAAGGTGTGCGTTGTTATTGTTGTGTGTTCATTTCCTTATTTCCTTCGTTCGTTCCTGTATTCAAAAAATCACGACATATAACGTCTCGCCCTTGGACTGAGTGAGAGCGCTTCTCAATATTTTTGGATGTCATGTTGCTGGACTTAATGTACGTCACTTCAATGCGAGAAGGATAAGAAACAAAATAGACCTATTGCAGGATATTTTCGTTGGCTCCAAAATACATGCATTGCTGATATGTGAAACATGGCTGAATCAATATGTAACTATCATAGTCAATTTTCTTGTCATTAAAGGCAAAAATTATTAATTCTTCTGCTTCAGGTGGCAAAATAGAATTTCTTTGCGTTGAGGTAGACTCAGGTTTTGATAGATGTGTCTTAATAAGTGCATATTGCCCGCCTAGTAGTTTCAATACATAGACATACATGCAATTCAAAGATTCTATATCACCAACCATCTTAAGGCATAGAAACGTGTTGTTTTGTGCCGATATGAATGAAAATGCTTTTACCTCCAACTCCATGACAGATAATTTAATATATCTGTACAGAACATTGAATCTGGAGGTGGTTAATGATTTACTATTTTAATTCCAATTGCCCATCCCAACTTGACTATATTGCTACTGTAGACACTGAGAAAATTCTTTTTCACAACCAAATCTGCTCATCATGTGATTGTGACCATGACTTTCTGTTTTTAACTTACTCTCTGAAATTTAAACCAATTCCTCAATATGCTTCCATTGTGTATCGTGATTATAAAAAATTAAATAACGATCACCTTCTAGCGGAGTGTCAGGAATTGTCCTGGAGCAGCGTATACGAAACTAACTCTGTAGACGATAAAGCAGGCATCCTTTCACATACTTTGACTGAACTGTTTAATATAGACACGTATACCTTTACGAACGAGCCGATTTCAGCCGCAGAGATGCCCATGGATCACAGATGAAACACGGAACATATTATCGGAAAGAGATTACTTATTTGGTAAATATAAACTTATCTGTTCAGCTGATGCGAAAAATAGATATAAACAAGTCCGCAATAAGGCAAATTCCATGATAAGATCTGCGAAGGGTGCGTACTTTTGTAAGAAGCTAGATTTAAGCCAGCCCTCCAAGAAATTATGGTAAAATATTCGTGACTTAGGAGTCCATGGGTGAGAGATCGCAGCTGTAAAGACCAAAATCAATTAAATAATTTTTTTGTGACAGGTGTCTCGGGCTCGTCTCCTTGGCCTGAAGGTTTCTCAGCTGATGGTTTTGCTTTTCATTGCGTTGATGAAGTTGAGGTTATAATGGCTCTATCTACTATTAAATCATCAGATGCGACAGGACCTGATGCACTCCAACCCCAAAATTTATTTAAATTTTTGCGCCTACAACAGTGAAAATTCTAACGCACATCTTCAACCATTGTATCACTACATCTCAATTTTCCAATCAATGGAAACAAGCATTGGTGGTGCCTATTCTAGAGAAGTCCACTGCATGTACTCCAAGTGACTTCCGTCCAATTAGCCTGCTATGCTACTTGGCTAAATTATTTGAAAAAATATTATACCAGCAAACCATGAACTACACAAAAAGAAACTGTTTACTGTCAACCTGGCAATCTGGGCTTCGTCCTTATCACAGCTGTGAAACTGCTATGCTGAATGTGACATCGGATATTCACATGGCCCTTGACGAAAATCATTTGACTATTGTTGCGCTACTTGATTTTAGTAAAGCGTTCGACTCCATAGATCACTCGAAATTGCTAGCTAAATTGGGTAATAAATTCCTCTTCTCTTCATCGGCACTAACCTTCATTAAAAGCTTTATAAGTGTACGTAGCCAATTTGTAAAAACAAATAATGTTACCTCGAGAAGTATATCTCTCTCTTGTGGCGTATCCCAGGGATCCATACTTGGTCCCCTGCGTTTTAGTCTATATATCAATGATCTCCCAGATGCCTCCGTTAATATGTATGCTGATGATGTGCAAATATAGCTTAGTAGACCAATTGGCTTAGTGGAAGATTGTATAAGTCGGATAAATGAGGATCTCAAACGTGTATATGACTGGTCTGAGCAAAATAACTTAACTCTTAACCATAATAAATCGAACTGTATGGCGATCTATAGACGTGATATTGATGAGAATTCCTTACCACCGATTTATTTGAACGACAATAGACTAGTATATGTAAATTCTGTGAAGTGTTTAGGGTTTCACCTCAACTCAAAATTTTCATGTTGTGTTACACTAAGGAAAATATATGGATGCCTGCGGAAGCTTTGGTTGAAGCCGATAGCCTAATTCATCATTTACGAGTAAGACTAGCTAAATCCCTTTTGCTACCCTATTTCACATATGGTTGTACGATATTTCCAGTTCTTGATTCAGTCTGTCGTAGGAAACTCTTGGTTGCATTCAATGATGTGACCCGATTTGTCTTCAAATTGCCGCGATATAGTCACATCTCTCCTTATGTAGCGTCCTTGCTTGGTTGTCTGATAGAAACTTATCTAATGAATTACAGACTGAAATTCCTTCATAGACTTATATACAGCGAGAAGCCCTCATACCTATTTGAGATATTGAGTTTCCTACAGTCATCCACAAACAGAGTATGCTGGAATTAACTAAAAGCAAAGATACATCAATGATGTACAGAATAAATAGTAGCGGGTCAAGAACACTGTCTTGAGGCACACCTGAAGAATTTGCTATTTCAGCAGAAAGTGCTCCACGAAATAGTATGGTTAGACAGATAGGAAGGCAACCAATCAATAAAGAGAGCGAAAACCCAAGAATAGAGTGCTTGTGGATTAAAATTATATGATTAATTTAACCGAAGGCCTTCCTCAAATCAATCAAATCAGTCAAACGCAGTCAACCTGCTTACCGGACTCATAGCTAATTACGGAGGCCGTCAATTATCGTGACAAATAATTCGTAGATAGTCGAGGGTGAGCTGGGAGGACCGTAGAAAGTAAATATTGAAAAGTACCCACGAGCAAGCCCCAAAACCAGACAAAAAATTTGTGGATCCTCACAGCCTGCTACGTCAGCCACGGAGTATGGGAAATCGGCTTCAACAGCGCACAACATTCCACCGCCAACTAGAGTAATCAATTCAGAATGACGATCCTAACGGAAAACCTAAAATCCAGGTCTAAAAAGCTCAGAGTCCAAAATACCACCACAAAACCAAGTTTCTGTGGCACAAATCATATCAAAATCAGCGTTGCTAGAAGCAGCAAAAAGATGTGTTGTCTTCGAACGAGGCCCAGTTATGTTACCATAATAAAATAAAATTTCGCGGATGAGTTTTTTGAAGATAATGAAGGTCCTGGTCGTACTTTAGGAATTATTTCACGAACAATAGAACCAGGAGGCCAAATATTAGCGGAGTGATGCGGAGATGCAGTATAGGCATATCCATCGCGTCTTGGAGCAGAATTAATTTTTTTGGTCTCAGATTAAAAAAATTCTTTGTGTGCCTAAGTTCGTTAAAAAAAAAAGCAAACGAAAGTCACTTAGTTTAGTTTTTATCAGAAGTTTAATGAAAGACTGAGTTATAAAGAGTGTTAAGTTTTTAAACTATAGGTAACTGTAAACACAACAAAAAAAAATATGCTTAATTTTGTTTCTTATTGGCAAGATTCGCTCTTGGGTTTAGTGTTTGAAAGACTATGTTGTCCTAAAAAATGCAAACTCTTAGAAGTTTTTGAAGAATGTATGCGCTTACATTAAATCGAACGAAGTTTGGTGCATTTTTGGTGTTGACTAAATAAGTGATAATTGCTCTAAGAACAATATTAGTGGTACGGAAGATAAAACCCGGTAAATATAGCCAATCCCGTATTTTGAAATTATGCAAACTAGATCGGTAAAGTGGTTTTACGCATTTATTTCTGGAATAGTTGGTCGTGCCGTAGGTTTTCACATTCCCAAAAACGTCTGGAGCTGACTGTATGCCCACTATGGAAGAAAATGCCCGATTTCGTCTATTTTCCAACCAACAACTACAGTTATTACGAAAACGCCGTGTACCAAATTTAAGCTCTCTAGCTCACGCCTTTTTAGCAGTTCTCAAATGTATATACATAGAAGCGCAATTTTTTATGACAACTGCCGAACTGATACGATCCCACCTATGTACGAGGATGATCTTATTTAAAAATGTATGCGACTGATAAGTGGAAATAGAAAGGAAGAGAGGAAGCGACATAATTTACTAGCTCACTAGAACAGAACGTCAACTAAATCAACTTTTATGAATCAGTATTGATTTATATGCATAAGTGTCAATAGGCCTATATTCTACCCGTTCCATCATAAAACATTACAACAATTAAAAACAAATAAGGTGTGCATAAAAAACATCTGCCTACCTCCTTCCCACGCTTATGCAACTGTAGTCACCTAAAAACGATAAAACCCACATCGAATGTGCAAAACTGCAAACATAATAAACAGTATTGTATTTATATTCTGAAGTAAGATTACCACCCTCCCCCCTAATTTTAATGCTCGATCCGCCCCTGGTATGATCACGGGTGCACAGCAAAGAGCCCACGAATTGGTTTCTGACTGTTCACAAGAAAGCGAGGGTCTATGCATCAATCCTAGTAAAACCACTTTCATCTCATTTACAAGGAAAAGGAAACATAATCTAAAGACACCCTCCTTGCACGAAACGAACATATTAGAACTCTCTAAAGTGATAAAGTTTCTAGGGATTATCCTCGATCAGATACTCACATGACATCAGAATCTGTCGAAAATGATACAGAAAGTCCAGAAGCAAATAGAAATTGGGCTTAAATACGAAAATACAGTTAATCGATCCTTTACTCCTACCGGTAGGCGTACGCACTGCAGTTAAAATATGACGAATGCCATTTTCGATGCAAAATGCTTCAAATAATTTTGAAATAAATGAAGTTGCCCGGTCACTGATAATTTGCGTAGGGGTTCCAACAAACTGAGATCTGTCTAGTAAATGTTTTAGGACACCATGTGATGTAGTATTTCTTACAGCTCTTAGGATGATGAATTTCGTAAAAGCATCTATTATTCCTAGTATATATATGTTGCCCTTTTTTCCCAGGTGATCTATATGAATGGTGTAAAAAGGAGTTGCACGCTTCTCAATTGGGTAAATATTGTATCTGCTTTCATCTTTGCTACGCTGATTATATAGACAAGGCACACAACTATTTAGATACTTTGTTACAATGGCTTTCATTTTTGGAAACCAATAGGTTTTCTTGATCTATCCATGGCCAAGCCACCATGTCCCATGTCATCATGAGAAGATTTGATGATCCTGCATCTAATTCCTCTGGGTACAACGAAATGGTTACCGTCTGGCGTTTTCTTATATAATCTCCCATTTTTCAGAACATATTCCTTTTCATAGTGTTTCCTCGCATTCCCATGGGTGGGTGTTGCATTGAGCACATCTTTGATTTCCTCCAATTGGGAGTCTTGATATTGCAAAGTTGATACCCAATCCTGCTCTATTATGCCAATTGTCATCACCTCGTGACCCGCCTCAATCACATCTACACCCACCCCACATGGATTTCGACTCAAAGCATCAGCATGCTGCATTTGTGTTCCCGGTCGATGTATCAGTTCAAAATCGAAGTCCTGAATTTTTAGCCACCATCTGGCTATGCGAGGAATTAAATTTTGCTTGTTCTCTGTTTCTTTTAAGGAATTACAGTCGGTAAGGATTTTAAAATGTTTTCCTAACAAAAAGTAACGAAACCTTTGTAAACTCTCAACTACGGCAAGAGTTTCCAGTTCATAGCTATGGTATTTATTCTCTAGGGTGGTGGTAGACCTACTATTATATGCAACAGCTCTTTTATAACCCTTTCCACACACCTGAAATAAAACGCCTGCTAATCCTTGAGAACATGCTCTTGGGGTCATATATGGCTAATATCGGCTCTTCACAGAGTTTGGCCTTTAATATTTCGAAAGCTTCCTGTTCCTGTGATGTCCAACAACATTGCACATCCTTTCTCAGTAACCGATTAAGTGGCCCTGCAATCTTCGCATAGTCTTGCACAAACCGACGGAAAAATCCCGTAAAGCCTAAAAACTGTCTCACTTCACGAACACTATTTGGAGTAGCGGATGCCTACACAGCTTTTACTTTGACATCACTCGGTCTTATACCGTCTTTATCTATTATATGTCCCAAATAACTGATTTTTGTTTCAAAAAATTCACATTTCTTAATATTTAGCGTTAGTCCCAAATCGTTTAAGATTTCTAACAGTTTCAGGCACACTTTTACCGAATAGCACAATATCATCCATGTATATTAACATTTTATTGCTGTTAATTTTCTTCGCGACAATATCCATTAACCGCATGAAGACTGCTGGCGCATTTGTAAGCCCAAAGGGCATTCGCTTAAATTGATAATGTCCACTAGGTGTAACAAATGCCGTCAGATGTCTACAACTTTGTTTAATAGGGATCTGATAATAACCACTCATAAAATCCAATACGATTAACATTGCGCTGTCATACATCATATTTATGTGTTCCTCTATATTCCGAGGAGGGAAATTTTCGCGTACCGTTATCGCATTAAGTTTAAGGTAATCTATACACATACGATAGGTGCCATCCTTCTTAGGCACTAACAATGCGGACTAGCAAGGTCGAGTACTCAATTATATCACAAGCCAGAAGTTCTTGTATAATTTCATCTAAATAACACCGCTGGTTATAAGGAATACGATAAGGTTTATATTTCACTATTTCCGTTGTTTTTAAAGAAATATCCATTTCCAAAACGTTAGTCTTGCCCAACTCTTTCAAACAGTTTGCGAAGCATTTATTAAAACTATTTAGTAAACTCAAGAGTTCAGATCTTTCCGTTACACCAATCGCATTTCCTATGCGGACATTATCTATATTAATCTTACTATCCTTAGTTTTTGAATACACCCCTCCAGATAATTGTCAATCTAAACTTGTTTCGCTATCATTTATTGCATATTTTACCTGCAATATTCCGTTTTGCCTGATAACACATACACCTGGATGATCATGGAAATTCCTTCCCAAAATCATATTGAAGTCCTGATGGTGATCGCTGACCACAATAACATCAATGCGTAGCGCAACTTCCTGCACTTTGACCAATTTTGAAATTTTTCCCAAGGCAGATGCCATTCATCCTGCAAATCCCTGCAGTTGCACATTACAGTTTTGCATTTGCCAACCATTCTTTTGTACCTCTGTCAATTTTATGGTAGAACAGTCACCTCCCAAGTCAAGAAACGCATCAACTGATTTTCCTTCAACGAGGATTTTTAACAATAATCCGTGGCTATTATTTACGGAGAAACGCGCTATTCTTTTAGGTTTTATAGTTTTATTATGATTATGCGACCCTATGAATTGTCGTTGTTGAGGTTCTCTGCAGTCTCTTGCGAAATGATCTGGCTTTCTACAATTAAAACACACACGAGAATTCCGATCAAATTTTTCCACCCTTCGAATGTTTTTTCGTGGTTTACTGAATGTGACGTTCTGACCGTGTGGCACATAAGGTGTATAACGCATGTGAAAATGCTCATTCTTGGAACGACTAGAACTTGGCAGGAACATTCCGCGGTTTCTCTCCTGCTCCCTGATGGATATATAGGATTTAATCCGCAACAAAAGATCACCTAATGTTGCATAAGAAGATGCGGTGAGTACATTCATTATGTCCTTGTCTCGCAAGCCTGAAATAATGTAGGTACTTCATTGTGGTGTTATCATTCATCCCTGCTTTCTTTGCAAGAGCAACAATTTCATAAAAATAATTTTCAACACTTTCGTCCGGTCGTTTTGTTCGTTGCATTAACTGAACGTACATTGTTGACTCATCTACTATGGGAGGGAAAGCTCCAAAATTTCTCTTTTAAAATTTCCCAAGAATTAACCTGCTCTTGTCGTACCTGGAACCAATGTATTGCAGCCTCTTCCAAACGAAGAGAAGCATAAAACAATGTAGTGCGATCGTCCAACTCAAACATAATTTTGCAATTATCCACCGCATTAATCCACTTATCTGCTGTCAACCCATATCGATCGGATGGATTAAAGGCTGGAATAATTTTTCTGCTCTCAGATATTCCAAACCTCATAGGAGAGAGTGCCACTGCCGATGCGGAAGTGCACATCTCAGCTTGTATCCCTTCCAAACTCGTAGGTGATTGTACTGATGGTATGGATGAGGATGTTTCTAATGCTTTTTCCCTCTCAGCTGTTGTTTTTCCTTTTTACGTAGCTCTTTCTCTCTTCTCAATAATTCGCCCTCTCATAGTCGCGCACATGGCATATCAGTATCACTTTTCCGCCTAGATGACATACTTAGGTCGCTGCTTTATCTCAAAAACAGGTTTACCCAACAAATTTCGATATTCGTTTTTGTACATATACACACTCACACTAATCACTGATCCTCAAAAAGAAACTTAATTTTCCTAACACTAGTAAAATATGATAGTGATGCCACCAAGCACACTGGTCCAGTTTAAGCACGCGGCCTCCTTTATTAAATTTTGTCTGTTTTATATATTTTTAAATGTTACAACGCAATGTTTATATGTTTCAATAAGCAACACTTTAATTTATTCAATACTCCCGATTATCAATTATGAAATTCCAGGTTAATCCCACTTCTGAAAATATTAACTAAATAGCTAACTCGACCTTGCGCCCGTTCTGTAAGTCGCCAGAATGAAGATTCGCGTATCCATCGACACTTACACACAAGATCGAGCTGCCTAGAGCAGTATCGTAAGAAGAGTACGAAGAGTTAAGTGGGAAACACAATTGCACCGTTTCGATCCGATACGTACAAATGTCAAATTTGCTTATATGAGACGTACGTGTAAATGGACACATTCGCCGAAATGGATCGAAACAGATCGAATCGAAACGGAGAAGTTGAGCAAATTTCAACTTTTACGGATGACATAACCTAGAAAAATTACCTGTACAATGTTTGTGTATAACTCAAGATGGATGAAGAAGTTTTTATTGAAGAAATTAAAAAATATGAAGAGCTTTATGACAAAGGGATCAAATTTTACATGGATGTAAAAAGAAAATACAAAATCTGGAAAAATTTGAATGAGAAATTTAAAATTGATGGTAAGTTTGAACGGAACAATTCTGCTCATGTACGTAACGGATCGAATTGAATTGGAACGGCGGAATTGTGTTTGGCACTTTATATGAGAAGGGATTTTTCTCATTTAATACCATTAAACTACTATGGTTTACAATAGTTTCTTTACATACTGGATGTTATGCATGAAAGAAGAAGAAGCAATTTGTTGTTAGATATGAGGCATCTGATACTCTGAACAGAGTGCTCTACTGTGTGGTAGCGTCTTGTTATAGAAGTAATAATATCTTGCTTCAACTTCGAACTGGCCCTATGACAATCAAAGTTGGTTTGTATATTATGATGGTGGTCCACTGCTGGGTTTATAATGTAAGGCCAATGCACTACAGAACTGATTTCGAACCGCGTAGCGTAAACATCTGTAACAGCACAGCTCTGGGGAGTTCCTCAGTAGTCTGTAATATGGTTCTTCTGAATAAGTCAGACTGGGAACGTCCGAGACGATCTAGATACGTAGAGTCTACAAAGAAAATTAAACTATTGTTTTTTTTTTCATGAAAATAGCCGCATGAGTGAAAGGCTATGTATCCGGTAGAATCGTCCTTTATTGTATATAACCTCTTAGGTTAATCTTTTAGTTGACTCCTCTTTATGTTCTTTCAATTCAAATAAACGTTATAATAGTAATATTGAACAGCGGATCAATGTAAAAATCCTTTTCTCACAATTCTCGTTCAATTCTGACTTAAGACTAAATTTCTTTATTTTTATTATTACATATTAAATTCGCGGCCTAATATACCTTTCTAGTTCGCAAAGTATATGTTCGCTGAACTTATCGTAAACCCTACAATTGTGATGTGTCCCGTACAAGGTGTTTCGCCACGCGTCGCCAATCCGCCACAAATTCATTCCCATCGCAGGACGAGGCCGCAGTGTATTTAGTTCAAAATTCTAAATTCGATAATCCGATTAATGCGAGATTCAACCAATTTCGGATTATCGAAGAAAAAACCCCTCTGTATTTATTTCATAGGGGTATTTTCACACGATATTATGTTTGCATTCATACAGTCAGAGCAAGTTTTATAAAGGTGACAATCCTATTGCGGATTGGTATAAATATATTTTTAAGTACTATACTTATTCAATTCAGGATTGTAAAAGAATAATTTACCAAATTTTATTTACATAAAAGCCTACAATATCCGTTTGCTTAAATCAACATTGATTTGTTGAAAAATGCTTACAATGGCGCACTACATACAATTCGAATGCAGTAATGAATGACTACTGAATACAGGTGCTAATTTAAACGGCACACCTCACACTTTGACTACTGTGAGTAAATAATTTATACTTTTGCTTACAATTTCGTCATCAGATTTGAACGAAAAAAATAATAGCACAACATCCGTAAACAGGGCATAGATAAATTTCCTCCTTGAAGGGCGATCAGTTTTTTATCTACGATGCAAGCGCGAATTTACATTAAAATTTATCTCTAAATTTAGATATGACGCTTCCGTATAAATATATCTCCCACGGTATAGAGTTAGTAAACAAATCATCTGCACAGAAATGATTTATTATAACCAAATTAAATTATTAAAAAAAAAAAATATAGAAACGCTGTCAAAATTCGGAAAATATATTTCATATTTTGTCGCACAAAGGTTAACAGAACTTTCAGACAGAATTTTTTTTTTATGTGTGACTAATTACAATTGAGGCAGGGAACCATGGTGATGTCTTCAAGATGAGTCTGCAAGAATTTATGTTTTTTTTTTATTTGGTTATTTGGAAATGTCTGCTCTTTGTGGTATCTACGATCACCCGTTGAGCTTTTGAGCACAGTAACGTGATATATTCGCGGGGTCAAAGCCTGTTAGGTGACACCGTCAGTTTTACAACAGGTATAGTAATATTACACCCACAACGGTCCGCAAAAGCTGTCATTGAACCCTTACAGTGAAAACATAGTCATTTCGTTGTTGATTCTAAGAATTTAATTTATAACAAATGATCAGAGTAATTTTTTAGCTGTGTTTTTTGTTGTTTTTTTTTTAGTTTTATTTTTCATCTAGGTATATTCTGAGAAAATAGTGCTTTTTAACGATCTTCAGAGTATTTTAATAGGGAGGAAATGCCAAATTTTATGGTAATTAGTGAAGTTAATTTTTGATATATTATAGAAAATTTAGTACAATGACGTATTGCGATATGGGATTAAATGTTCAGGTAATGTGGCCTAGTCGGCCAATATGGTACAGCATAGTTTTTTCTAAAAGAAGCAATGCATCGGGTCGAATGCGCTTGTTGCGTGATCTGCCTTCTCAGCACAAAACTCCAGTCAGTTGTAGCTGAGCTGCTGAGATGTATGTGTTCTTGAAGATCGAAGATCGATTTTTACAAGTTTTAATTGTATTTTTAGATAAGTTGTGACTCTTCCGTTGTATACTAAAGTAACTAGAAATTTTTAATTTAACCTATACTAGTAGTGTCTATCAACGTCTAGTAATTCAACATTTTTCGTTATTTTGTGTTTTGGGAGTATTTTTTAAAGTAAGCCACAAGGCTAATATGTCCTACTGGTAAGCAGTACAATATGACCCGATAGGTCATATTACCGACGAGGTTTCTTTCGACGGTATCCAATAATATTTTAGATAATTGCGCCGAAAGTACCAGAATTCCAAAGAAAACATCAAAATGGGGACAAGGAAGCCACGAAAAACGCTATTGAAGCTGTGAGAGAAAAAAAATTGGTACACTTTAAAGCTTATGAGAAACATAAAGTGCCCAAGACGTTTAGCTACTAAAAAAATAAGTTCCAGTTGATTTAATGTTACCCAGCTTAAACTAGAAAGAAAACCTAGTTTACTGGAAAGCTTGGACGGCTAAATTCTTAGGCTTAAGTAGCCGATGCACTTATCAATTTTTCAATTTCAATTTCAATGCTTTATTAGGGGCTTTCGGCAAGCACTGTCTCAGTAAGACAACTGAGACAAAACTTTGAGCAACCCCGTTTCAGTTGTCTCAGTTCAAACCAATCAGCTGATTTGCCAATTTTGACATTTAAATAATTTTGACCACAGAAAATGGATGGTAATAAATTGAGGAAAGTGTTGTTAGTTTATTCAAATAGCTCAGTAAACTTTAATTAGTAATTAAAATCACAAAATAACGAAACTGAGTCATCTGAGACAAGAAAATTCAGTTTCACTTGTCTCAGTTACCCAGTGGTTGCGTTCGAATTTTGTAGCTCAATATGGAACTAAGACAGTTCACCGAAAGTGCAGTTTCAGTGAGCCAACTGAGAATATCTCACTTGTCTCACTGAGAATGTGCTTGCCGAAAGCGCCTATTGTTTCCAAGATATAATTTCGATTGTGTAAGTAAGAAGATTATTAATTAAGTGTACAGGCTTGACCTTTTCATCTTAAATATAAATTTATTTTCGAAAGACTGGATAACTGTATCATATAATCGGTTGCTTTAAGGAAAAGGAAACATAAAAACCTTATACGACTAGTTTTGTATATATTAAACTTAACCAATTCTTATCCTATGTTATATTGCTAGATTGCTGATAGTAAGTTCCTCCTGATTAGTTGCCTGATTGTGGGGTTGACTGAATAAGAACAAGAGTTAAGAAAACTTTTTCGTTAGAGATGATGTGGAGTCTTTCCGTCGAAAAATACTAAGGTAAGTTTAGCATTAGCTTTAGAATTTTGATTTGTTTAGTTTGTAAAGCTGTGAGTTTTCGCGCAGTGTCCCTAGCAGAGGCAGCCGTATAAAAGAACACTTTGAAAGATACTTTTATATAGTATTAGTTTGTTGTCTGTAGAGAGCGATGACTCCTATGAATTAGTGGATATAGGGTCTTGATTAGAGTATCTGCCTTTTTGATTGCCATAGACGTGTTTACTTTGTATGTCAGTTTGGTGTCCAGATATAAGCCTAGGTATTTGGTGCTATCCATCCAAGTTATATGAAGCCCGAGTAGTATTAAGTCTCTACTAGGTAGGGACGATGCTTTCCGTTTCCTAGAAAAATTATGGCTTGGGTTTTTTTCTGCGTTGACCTTAATTTTCCATTTTGTGTATTATCGGTTAAGTGATAAAAAAGCTGACTCTAAGGCAATTATTATTTGACTGGGGTCAGTTGAGGTTGATAAGATTGCAGTGTCATCGGCATAAAGCCCAA
This sequence comes from Dioctria linearis, assembly GCA_963930735.1. Taxonomy (NCBI): domain Eukaryota; kingdom Metazoa; phylum Arthropoda; class Insecta; order Diptera; family Asilidae; genus Dioctria; species Dioctria linearis. The sequence continues at coordinate 69,243,283 of OZ005741.1, forward strand.
GTTGGCATTAGCTGGGTTTGGGTACATCGCTAGTAAAGATGTTATAAAGTACAGGGCTGATAGATGATCCTTGTGGAACGCCCGCTTTGATGACGTAGGTTTTAGTAGATTTCCCGTTTATGCAAACATAGAAAGATCTGTCTTGAAGAAAGCTTTGAATTATTTTGATCAGATATATTGGAAATCCCGCTCCGTGCATTTTGTGTAGAAGGCCCTCATGCCACACTGAGTCGATCGCTTTTTCAATGTCCAACGTTGTCATGCCACATGATTTTTTCTCGGGGAAACTAGTGTTGACTATGTTGTTTATCCTAAGCAGTTGGTGGCAGCTGGAGTGTGCTTCTCTGAATCCATACTGTTCGGCTGGTAAGATTGATTTTTCTTCGATAATTGTAGTCAGGTAGTCTTTTATAATTTTTTCAAGTAGCTTGCTTATGGAGCTGAGGAGACTTATAGGTCGGTAGCTGTTAATATCTGATTTATTTTCGTGTGGTTTGGGTACAGGAACCACTAATGCAACTTTCTACTGGTTCGGGCATTATCAAATTTTGAGACAGTTGATATAAATTTTTGCTAAGTATATTAGACCTTTTTCCCGGTACGTTTTTTGTTGTTATTGCCTTAAGTGCTTTAGAAAGATTGCTAGGTTTAATTAGTGGGGTGATGAAGTGAGAAGTACAGGTGTTTATAGTTTGTCGGCTGCTTCTCACTTCGTCTTCAATCGTTGGACTTATCCAATTTGCTGTAAGCTCGTGATTGGTTGAGAATGTTGCGGCGAGCACTTCGGCTTTTTCTAGATCAGTGACCAGGAAATTTGATGACATCTTTAAAGGTGGGATGATTCAGCTTTTGTTTTTGAGCATTTTGTTTATTCTCCAGAAGGGAGTAGAGCTTTTGTCAAGACAGGATAGTTTGTTTGACCAAAGTAGATTTATATGACTAAAAATTGCTTTCCTTATGCTAGATTGTAGTCTATTTATGTAATATTTTAGGTTGACGTCTCGTGAGCGCTGCGATTGTTTCCTAGTTATGTTTCTTAATTTGATCGCATTTTTAGTATAGCTGGGTAGCATGGAGCTGTTTGGAGAGTAGTTGGTTTTTTCTTTAGGGGAGCATAGTTGCGCTGCATCCAGGATAAAAGATGTAAATTTGTTGATGTGGTTGTCTAGATCAGATTTGTTTTGGAAGGACTGTGGCAGTAAATCTGTAGCAGGGTCTACTTTTTGCGATACTAAAGACTTGTATTTAGCCCAGTTTGTCTTGTAATAATTTATCCGAGGGTTGAGCTCTTGGACAGATTTATAATCTCGTATTTCAAAGAATACTGGATTATGGTCTGAGCTTAGAAGGGTCTTAGTCTCTGGGCTTGATATTGAAGTGGGGAATTTGTAATAAGTACATCCAGCGTAGATGGAAGTCCCCTCATGGCGTTGGGGTAAAATGTCGGAGATGGCGGATATAGAATGTTGTAATTATTTGTCAGCAGTTTGCCTTGTAAAAATTTTCCCCAAGTATTGGCTCTTGCACAATTCTAGTCGGAGTGTCTACAGTTGAGGTCCCCAGCAACTATAAAATTGTCTTGAATTCTGTTAAACACATCGAGATCGTGTTTTAAAAGATCACCTTTGGCTTGGTTATAATTACCTCCGGGAAAGTAAGCAGCAATTAGAGTGTAGTCAAAGAGTCTGGCATTTAATTTGAGCACAATGGTTTCAATGGTTTTTGTGGGAGCAGAGTATGCGCGATGCCTTTTCTGATGAAAATAGCGACCCCAGTCTGTCAGTCAAGATAGGTGGATCAGATCTCACTAACTTGGTTGTAAATTTAAGATGACTCCAAGTGTGTGCATTCTAGAGAGACACCTTGAATTCGCAACTGTTGATGAATGTACTGGGAGGGATCGGGATAGGGGAGTATTACTACTTGCTCTCTGTTCGACCACCCTATCCTCGTGACTGACTACAGGATCTAATCTCAACAATTCAGACCTGGGGCAGAATCAGACCAGCATTTCACCTTAAGTGGAATGCTTTACGGTACACGCAATTCACGTCGACTCCAATCAGGTTCAATCCTGAACAGATTGAGTGTTCGGTAATGCTCGAGATTTTGAAGCTGACAGGTATCCACTGAAGACTCTCGAAGATGTTATTGATATCTCCGGAAATTGCTGAACATAGACAAATATATCTTCGCGGGAGAGATTTCGAGACTTGAGACCAGTGATCCTGGAACTGAGCTTGAAGATGCTTTCGTTTGAACAGGCCACCTCACACACCATTCAGTACATGAAAAACACGTGTGCTTCTGTCAATACGACCTCCAAAGTATACAGGACACAACAGATCGAACATACCTCGGGGTGAATATGGGCGTGATGGGAGGGATAACTTGCAGAGTAGACTACAGTTATCCTTCTAATTACAAATGCTGATGTAGTATTCAAATTGTTGCATCACAGTCTTATGCATCCTAATCAGTTATCACATATTGATTGGTGAGTTCATAGGATCTGTACAGTTTGTGCTGGTGAAGGCACCCTGTTTTCCAGGTTCTTCACTTTCCCAGCTTTACAAAATCTAATGGAACTCGTGCGAGTTATGTGTCAGTTGAATTTCGGCATTACTAGAACTTCGTTTCTATGGTGACCAAAAGTTGCTATAGTAGAATTGTAAAATTGTTTAATTAGCTTTGTGCTGACACTGGCCAAATCGATAATTCATTTGTACTACATGAGAGTCGCAGATGGGAATCAGAACACTGACCCACAACACAACGCACAAGCACTTAAGCGTCACTTCGTTGACAGATTGAAGAGACGTATACGTCTTGAATATCTGGCAACGCACACAGACACATTCAACTGCATATGACAACCACTATCGTCAGTACAGAACGGCGCTCTTGTCTTTCGCTGTTGATAACAAGCCATAGCATTTGCAACACTAGTAGATGGGGCTTCTCTCCGCTTTGTAACCGTTGCAATTGCTGTGGGAAAGACAGGCACTCTGTTAGAGATTATAAGCTGGAGGGATGATGAAGGCAGTTTGTAGGGGTCTATGATACTACAGGCTGCTCTCGCGGGACTCCATAATGGTATCGTGTAAATTTGTTTGATTGTACGGTTTCATATTTTCAAATCGATTTCGGTTTCGGTGCTAAATTTCAAAATTTCTATGTTGAAGATTCGCTCGTTTAGGAAATTATTTTTTGTTAGATAATTTTTAAAATTTGAAAATACTTGAAACTGCCACTTACCCGATTGTCAAAATTGGGACTGGTTTTAAATTCTTGTCCTGTAGATCCTTTTCAAAATTCTTGTATCCGTGTTTTAGTCTCTTTTGAGAATATATTATTATTTCAGTCTTTAGAGGCAACAATTAGAACAATCGAGTAATTAACATTACTCTTTCAACAAACTCGATTCCCCAAATGAACTAATTAATTGGTTGATTTTGGTTTGATGACCCATGAGATTTCTTCTAGGGTATAAAAATAATTATTAATGATGCAGTGAAATAAAATTTTAGCATATGGACGACTTATATTATTCATATCAACTAATTAACGAATTAATTTAGAAAATTGTGAAATTTTTTTATACTGATTTTACTAATACGTCTTCTGAAATATGATTAGTTAATTTATCATCAAATGTTAGTTAACTGAACTAATTGAATTACAAATTATTTGCCAAAACAATTAAGAGCAAATCAACTAATTCCAATTAGATATTGCAACTAATTAGCAATTACAGTTTTATTAATCACTTAATTTTTTTTACAAATTAATTTGAAGCAATTACTAATTTACAATCAACTAATAGTTATTTGTCGGTTTAATTAATAATTTTTTTTTCAGTGTACCAAAAAGGACATAACGAACTGTTTTAAGAACAACACAACTCTGAAAACATTCAAATTGGATATATGTATTAGAATATTGTAATAAGATCTTCCATATCAGTAACGGTGGAAGTTTGGAATAATTATTAAACCCATCGATATACAGAACAGGATTTCTAATGTACAATTATTGTACTCATTCTCTATCCCATTTAGATAGCTTCTGTGTAGATCTGACAATTAGCGCCCCACTAACATTTCTATACATCAACGGGTCAATTAACCACTTAAGACAGTCTAAAGCAAGTGATGGGTATATGCATGTGTGTGTACTGTGTCCATAATAACTCTAATTCGTGGAATTGATTCTACAATTCAATCAGTATAGGAAATCAAAGAATATTGCCAGAGATAATCGAGGTAAATAATAATAAAATTGCTGAAAGTATTACTCAACTGCTGCAATTTTACGAAGATAATGAGGTAGGTAAATAGCTGCCATAGTAGCCATATAAGAGATAATAGCATTATTTACGTAGAAAATAATTTCCTTGTGTACTTGACTATTGACATATAGTTTTCAAGGCTACAATTGATCCACTTATAGTTTGCAGACGACCAGTATTACGTTGAAGACTGAAAAGAAAAGCTTCTTCGGCTCTAATGGAATCGGTGTGCTACAACCCATTTGATCATTTCAAAATCTTTTTGCTTCTTACTTCATCACTTAAGTGTATTAAAATTTTATTCAACGTGAATACCAGTTTGAAAACCATCTATTAAGCTGGAACCACTATTTCATGTTAAAAAAGGTTTAAATACGTCAAAATTTAGTACTCAATTAGAGCTACTTTAATTCCCGGTCTCCGAACATAATTCTTTAGTATTTGAAAAGTCATAGATTTACTTTCAGACTTATTCAAAAGTTAAGTTCAAATATAGTTAAATAATATTGTAACAACAGTGTGCACCGTATACCTCTAATAATAGTTCAATATAAGCTCAAAAAGTAATCGTGACCAAGAAATCAAAAATAAAAATTATAAATTCAGCCTATAACCAACGCTACCTAAATTTTAATATTTCTATGTTTTTCAGTTGGATTAAAATTTGTGATCAACAAATAATACTAGAAAGGAATTCAATACTGCAAACTTTCCAGATGTATAGAAGGTAGTAAAGCTTTATGCACAGATATGTAAGCAAAATATTATTTAGCTTTCTATAGTATTATGCCTTAACCTCCATCAAACCAACTAACAAACTATGAACCAACCAAGCAATTTTCCATGATAATGAAATGATGGCAGGCTGTTTAGTTGTTAGAGGAACTTCACCCAGCATACCATAACCGCGGACGTCAATCTGAAACTTCCCTTTGCGTACTAAGTTTAGGATTTAACCCAAATTACAACATCTGGCAGGACCCTGCAAATTTTAAGGAAAGAAATTTATCAATCAATTCTTGAAAATATTTTTCAGAAATAGAAACCTTGTTGAAATGGTCAAATTTATACATATTTTGAACAGAATATCATGGCCCAGTATAATGCAAGGTCAAAGCCCTTCATGTAATATGAAATTTGGGATATTGATTAAAAACAAACAATGACAATTGAAAATGAACAGTAGCATTGAAGATAGAGGGAATCGTGATTTCTAATCAAGCTTATATTTCAGGGTAGTTGATCTAAGTGAACTTATGATCTTCTCTATTAAGTCGAAAGCAACTGGTACAATTAATATGTCGCCGCGCTTTATAAAAGTCCTACTGTCATATAGTCATATTGTATTTCTTAGTTGAAATGTTTCAAAACGTACTGAAATACATGCTGATGTCAGAATACCAGCAAATAAATAATCTATTGACACGATGTTAATCTAGCTTTCGCCACTGGGTTACCTCTGACAGAAGAAAGGCCCTTTATCAAGGTGATCTGATACTTCTAGACCTTTCCAAAGCCTTTGACAGCATAAACAAAATCAGGCCTTTTAAATCGAATACATTAACACTATTTTGCTAATATTGGCCGATCTCAAAGGGTAAATGTTGGAAAGCTACCCTCTAAAGTAGTTATTCTCTCCTCCGGGGTACAACAGGGATCAATTCTAGGACCATTACTATTCAATCTCTTTATTAATGATTTACCTCCCATTATTATAGATGTCACGGTGCACAGGTATGCCGACGATATTCAGGCCCATTAGACGTGTCAACAGCTGCATAACCCGCATATAAATGAAAATCAATACGTGGTCGAGGCGTATTACGTAAGCGTTGTCAACAAAAGTTACAAACCTTGGCATTGCTATAAGTAAAGTGTGTAACTAACAGAAAGAATGCGCATCTCATATATTGAAAAGTTTTCTACTGCGGGTCGTTCTATTATGACCGGCTCTCACAAATTCTATGAACACTCTCTGATTGTTGACGATCCGCGACTCAGTGGTGGGGATATTATGACCCGCTCTCAAAAATTTTACGAAAACTATCTGGTTTGATCATCCGCTGCGGTGAGTGGCAGATGGCGGGTTGTCAAAACAGCAGCACTCAGCACAGCACTAGAGTCAGAGCCTGCACTCCCCATCATGCCCATTCATTGCATTACGGGTTCTCTTTGCTTCTTTTACCTCTTCTCTAAAAAACCGGTTTCATCAAGAATACTTTAATTGAGATAATTTTCATTTACATTGCAGTGCAGTAGAATAGAGGGAGAATAATAAGATGAGCGGATGGGATAGGAATTGGTGGGCGACAAGCAGTCTAGTCACAGTCAGTTGCATTGATTCGTGTGATTTGGCAAAAATGTTCATGAATGTATGTAGCCATTCATTTTTTTCAGTTTTTTCCATATAGGTAAGTTGTTGGCGAGATTATTGGCCAACAATGAGCGCGCGTTCACTGCCACTTTGGTAGCGTAGTCGTTGTCGTAGTGTAGTTCTGTAAAACAGACTACGATCGACTATCCTCCTCAGCGTAGTCGAATGTAGTCGACTATTTTGTACATTCAAAGTGCGGAGTGAACAATAGTCGTAGTCAAACGTAGTCGTTTACTGTCAAAATTTGGCGGAGTGAACGTTCGGTAGTGACTCCTAGTCGACAAAAAGTCACTATATCGGTGGCAGTGACCGCGCCCAATGAATACCTTTATGAGTACCTAGACAAGATGTGTCTTTATACAATGATACCGGTGCCATTGTCTTAATTACTTTATTGAAGCAGAAGAACCTAACCTTTTAATTCAGATTTTGCCGAATTCTAAAAAAAACTAAATTTTTGAATACAACCCTACGAAAAGTTACCTGTTTTGTCCCATTTTCGAACATATATGAGCCGTTCACTATAAAAGAAAAGGTAGGGAACATTTATACGGTTTTATTAATATCTGTTTGAAAAAAAAATTATTATTCAACGACCATAAAAATTGTTAACATGAGAGACTACATGACAACAAAAGGTTAAATTAAGGCCATTGATCTTTTGAAGTATCCTCGGCCACCAAAATAAGCATGCTTGTGCATTTTCAGAGGTCAGATGAGGCTTCTTGTTAAGTTAGGTGTTCTTTACTATAAGTCACTAAATAAAATACTGCAACTATGTGCATGGAATAATAAATAAAATATACAATATATCGGGCCTATGATACAATGTCTCTGGCTTTTAGGGAGCATTCTATCCATCAATATGAGCATCAAACTAGCAAAGTCACACTAATAATGCCTCACTTCATTTTCGAAAGTGTTATGTTTTTAAATTTGGATACCACCTGTAGTCGAAGGATCAAGGATAACCATATTCATCTCAGATTTGACCATGTATCGCCTTAATTAAATCAGATGCTTGGTTATCCGTTGCCCTCCTTTATCTAAAATAGCGAGCCTAGGATTTCTTCTATACCATATTAAATTCGGGAACCAAGAATATTTCCGGGAACTCTTTCAACACACAAATAGAAACGTCATAATTCTCATTAGGCCATAATGATTCATCAGGCAGCTGCAGCCACACAGCCATTTTTTTAATTAAGTACTTATGACAGTGAAGAAGCGAAACGGATCGAATCGACGCTATAAACTTAGTTCTTTTTATTAGATTTTTCAATCTAACTATTTGGAAATGAAACAAACATTATACTAAAAAGTATTTTGATAATATAGTTGGTGCTTTGGATATTTTCTTCTTATTTTATGGGCAGATGCACAACGGAGCTTCAGGTTTTTTTTTTATATTATGTAGCCAAGCCAGGGGATATTCTATGAAGCAAAGCACAGCAAGGCAGGAAGGAGATAGGGAAAGGAATTAGGGAATGTGATGAGAGCGGCGGAGGTGCTGATGTATGTCACATTTAAACTTTCGCAGGTTATATGCCGGAGGAAACAAAGAAGATGGTAGACTGTTCCCCATTCGCACAGGTCGGGATAAAAAAGCATCACGGAATTTTCATGTACGACCGAAGGTAAAAGGATGTGGGCGGTTTACAGCGCCAGTATTGCATGCATGAATCATTCTTCAAGGGATCAAGGGATCAGAGTAGATATTTCATCGGAACATTGACCATGCATGTAGCGATAAACAAGTGAAAGGCATCTAACATTTCGGCGGTGCTCGAGTGAGTCGATATGAGAAGTTATTGACAAATCGCCAATGAGCTCGAAGGCTCTCTTTTGCACAATATCCAATGAAGCTAAGGCTGTGCGACTAGCCTCAACCCAGATATGGGAATTGTATTCAGTAATCAGTAATGAGTACTGCCGAATAGACGTGTCTAGTTTTGCTCTCGTGTTCTTCCGATTTTCAGTTTAATTTTTCCATTTTTCGACTTTATTAGTCTCAGTGCCTATATATTTAACATATCTAATGTGTGATTAAATTAAATATCTTTACATATTGTGCAAAATTTTCAAATTATTCGTACCTAGCGGTGTTTTACTTTATACGCTATTGTTCTGTAATATTCTTCTTATCTGCTGTAAAATGTCTTCAGCCAACAACGTTGCTAAGCAAAAAGAGAGCAAGAGTCGCCACAACAGCGAGGACTCTTCCAATGCTCATCTCTTACGCTCTTCAAAACAAGCAAATAAAGGGGCAGCTCCATATAGTGGCGAGGTATTCCCTAGAGCTTTTTGTGCCGATGAAATTATGGCAAAACTGGTGGAGCTTGAGCACCGTATTCTGTCTAAAATGGACAAAATGTTCAGCACAGTCAGCAGCCGTATATCTGCCTTGGAGGGTACTGTAAACTCTTTGCAGAGGAATCTTGAATCGACTCGCAACGAGAACATCGAAATTAAAGAGAGTTTACAGTGTTCACAGCTCTCTTCGGATATTCTGATAAAAGGCATCCCTGACAAAAGTGACGAGAATGTGAACAAGTTAGACCAAAACATTTGTTCAGTGATCGATCATCAGCTTTCACCGTATACGTCGGCTTTCCGCTTGAGGCCCAGATCAGTTCAGGAGGAACGTCATCGTAAGCTTGATGGTCCCATAATTGTAAAGTTCTCTTGCCCTGCTGAAAGAAAATCGTTTTTATCATCAGTTTGGAGTCATCGTCGTATTATATTGAGTGATTTGGAGGGGTTCACTGCAAACAGCAAAATACTCTTCAGCGAAAGCGTCTCCTCTGCTACCAATGCTCTCCTGCGAGACGCTATAAAACTCCCATCTGAGCAGAAGATTTTCTCCACGTCTACTAAAGATGGCATTGTACACATCAGATTGAAGAAGGAGGATCGTACTTTGATGGTCAAAAATCGGGACCAGCTGTTCTCCATGTGCACATCTACCAGCCGTTCGGGCGCATAGTACAGGATTTGTTTACTACTTGGTTATTCTTTTATTTATTTTCCTAGATAATTCTGTATTATTCTTAGTTTTACTTTTTGCTTCTTATATAGTAGTTTTCTCTTTTTCATTTTGTTCATTTAACCTTTCTTATTTTTTTGTGCCGGTTGCGGGGTTAGGAAAGCATACTGCGCATGGGAATGTACATAATTTGCCTTTTAATGTTAGCGCTGTGAGTGTGAAGACATACGTTTTATTTAAAACTTTAACTGTGTTGATGTTGTTCAAGTAGTTAACGCCATTAATGCTGTCAAGTCTGAGGCAGTGGGATCCGATAAAATATCGCCTCGTTTTATAAAGATTGTTTTGCCCTGGCTCGTCTATACGAGCTTGACATCCTCGCAATTTCCTAGACTTTGGAAAAGGGCGATTGTGCTGCCCCTTGCTAAAGTTGCATCTCCTAATGGCCCAAGCGATTTTCGTCCAATTAGTATGTTGTGTTTTTTGTCTAAGGTGCTGGAGAAGCTTATGCATGAACAGATCTTACTTTACTTGGAGAATCAAATCAATTGCTCACCCCGTGGCAGTCAGGATTTCGAGCTGGGCACAGCTGTGAAGCTGCCTTATTAAAGGTAACGTCCGACATTCGTAGAGCTTTTGATAAGAATCACCTGACTGTCCTGGCACTCCTGGCTTTTTCAAAAGCCTTCGACAGCGTCAATCATTCCAAGCTCCTTACCGCCTTATTAAACAAATTTGGATTTTATTTATCTGCGGCATCACTTATCGATAGCTTTCTTATTGGACGATCTCAGCAAGTCAAAGTCCATGATTTACTTTCGAGAAGCTTGCCTCTCACGTGTGGGGTACCTCAGGGTTCAACCTTAGGCCCTTTATTGTTCAGTATGTACATAAATGATCTGCCCAACGTAATAAGGGACTCCAAAATACACTTCTATGCGGATGAGGTCCAGATATACCTGGATAGGCCGGTTGGCCTGATAGATTATTGTGTCGAGAGAATTAACACAGATCTGAACAAAATTTCTGAGTGGTCCAATAGGCACGACTTACTTTTAAATCCTAATAAATCAAATGACATGATTTTGAATCATGAGAGGCTTGATGTATCACAATTTCCAACTATAACTCTGAATGGCACAGCTTTACCTTACGTTACCTCTGTTCGAAATCTGGGAATTATCCTCAATTTTTCTATGAATTGCTGCGACCACATAAAAAATACATTGGGTAAAATTTATGGTATACTTCGAAGATTGTGGTTGTCTGCAAGGATTCTGTCTCCTGCTCTTCGCTCTAGGCTGGTGAAGACACTTCTCTTGCCCTATTTCACAAGTGGATGCATTGTCTTCCCTCACTTGGATACGATATGTACGAGAAAGCTTGATGTCGCTTTCAATGACTGCATTCGTTTATTCATGGATTGAGAAGATATGATCACATTTCCCTGTTTCGTAACTCTCTATTGGGTATTTCATTAGATGTTTATCTGACATTGATAAATTTGATTTTTCTTCATAAGGTCATCTACACCAGGCGTCCTGGATATCTATTTTCCGACCTAAGCTTTTTAAACTTTGATAGGCACTTAATGCTACGTGTTTCCCGCTATTAACTTAGAATTTTAGAACGCTCTCACCTTGTTCATGTTGCTCGTCTTTGGAACAGTCTACCGGCGGCATTGCAGCTTACTAGCTCGGCCAGTTCATTTAGGGTACTGCTAACTCGTCATGTGGCTTCAGATGAGAGTCATGCGGGCTGACATTGCCCTCACACTCCGAAATAACTATGCGCTTTTATTCTTGTTTTTATTATTATTTCCAAGTCATTTTTATTTCTATTTTCAGTTTTCTTTTCCATTACTTATGGGTTCCTGTTTTCTATGCTTTCTAACTCCCTGCACTGCTGTTAGTTGTTTCTATTTCTTATTTTCAAGTTTCAAGTTTTTTCTTGTTTTATCATCAGTTTTTTGTTCCCATGCTTACATTTCAATTGCTTATAATTTTTTAGTTTGTCATTTATAGCTTTAATCTCTTCTTTAATCTTTTCTTTTTTCATTTATTGTTAGTTTAATATTAATTTAGCATTTTTCTTAAACATACCAACTAAGTTTGTATCATCAAAGATTTCAATATCTGAGATATTTTATCCCAATAAACAATTTGAATTTGAATTTGAATTTGTATTCCATTCTAGGTCTGATATAAGACTTGTAGAGGAGCGCTAGATTTGACGGGCTGAAATATTTCTTACACCTTTTTCGAAATCCAAGACATTTCGATGCTTCTTTGGCAACTGAGAAGTTGTGATCTGTTCAACTTAACTTACTGAAAATGTTAATGCCCAGAATGCATAAAGATGATGTAACTGAGAAGTTGTGATCTGTTCAACTTAACTTACTGAAAATGTTAATGCCCAGAATGCATAAAGATGATGTATCGTGGATCAGTGCGTCATCAAAAGAAACGGGACTGGATAAATAATGATCTTGTTTTAATGAGCTGAGACACCTTTGGAACTTAGATGCATTGACTTCGACGCAATTCGCATTACACCAAGCGAGGATATTGGCAAGATAGTTATTCAATGATCTAATCATGCAATCTCGTTTAACACATGCGGAGTTCCCTCTCGAATCCGCAAGAGTGTCAAAGGAGTAATCGAAATCAAGGGTACTGTCATCAGCAAAACTTTGGATGGGATTGAAAGAAAGGGAAAGCAAATCATTAATGAATATTAAGAACAGAGATGGAGAGATAACAAAGCTCTGGAGTACACCGGTATTAATAGGGTGAGGTTCAGATGAAACGTCATCTAGGACAACTCGTATTAGGCTACCGGATAAGAAACTTTCAATCCATAATAGAAGAGGATGGGAGAGACCAAATGCTTTAAGTTTGGCTAAAAGGGCTGGATGCCAGACTCTATCAAAGACGTTTGAAATATCTAGGGTAACGATTTTGGACTCACGTAAAATTGTGAAGACTACGGTTCCAACGTACCGAGAGAAGTCAGCAAGTCTTCAGATGAGCGTCCAGCTCGAAAGCCGTATTAGCGATCGTTGATGAGATCATTAGTTTCTAGGTACTTCATTAATTTGGAGTTAATGATAGATTCAAAAACCTTTGAAAGAATCAAAGTGATTGCAATTGGTCGATAATTTGAGGGTACGCTACCCTCACCTTTCTTGGGAATAGGTTAAACGTGTGCTAGTTTCCAAGCAGTTGGAAATTTTCCTGTCGAAAACGACAAGTGGAACAGCTTCCGCAGAGGTTTAGCCAGCTATGAGGCGCAGCTTTTAATTAACAGAGGCGAAAGACCATCAGGTCCTGCGGCTTTGGAGACGTCAATCCCCTTAACGACCTTGAGCACATCTCTCGTACGGATGTGTATTGGCTCCCGTAAACATCCACACGGAAGATGCAAAACAGGTGTCTGTGAAGTGCGTGGAAGGCGAGAATTTGAAGCCAGTCTAGCAGTCAAAATATAAGCTTTAGCCAGGTAGTCCACAATCACTTCACCATTATTAAGTAGTGAAAGTATAGAGGAGCTGCTGAAGTTGTTCCTAATGCAGATATATGTATATTCAGGTCTAGCACATTTTTCCTCATTAGAGCTCCAATTAAGGAAAAAACACTTCATTAGTATACCTCATTATGATCTCATTTTCGAGCCGTAATTATGAATACGTACTATGTGAGACATGGCATTGTAATGAATAATTAGTACTAATGATTCATTAGATCGTACTGGGTATCTCGGGTAGTATATGAGTATATAATTATCCTGATTTGCTCATATCAGACGTTCTTGGTTATTGATCTTTGGAATTAATATATAGTAACCTCCGCCATGGAGCAATTTTATTTCAATTTATATTTAATTTTTAATAATATTGTATTTTTTTTATGTTTATATTTAATCAATTATTTTGTTTTTGTTTCATTACGCAGTTATTATGATTATTATTATTTTAGTGTTTACATCCAGTTATCTAAGTTCGTTTCTTGTAAGATGTATACTAATATAAGATCCCAAATCTTGCGTACAAGATTCCTTAATAAAGAATAAGAGTTAATTGTGATCTTGTCTACGATTTCCTATAGAAGGACAAGAATTTATTTTTTTATCTTTCCGTAGGTATATCACAAAAATATCAAACACAAAACTAATGCTGAAAAAAAAAATTGTTTTTTTTTTTTTATATAATTTCCCGCCTAGGCATTTGTTTGCAGATTTCCGCTGCTTAGTTCCGAATTCCATATCGGGACAATTCATAAAATTTTAATTTTAAAATGCTGGCTACCGATTAAAATTCACCTTTAATCGCCAAAGTATAGAAGCAATTAAATTTCATGAGAACATTATTAAACGTTTCTACTGCATTACTTAGCCTTGTATTATAGATTAAAAATTGCGCAATCCTTGGAAACAGCTTCCCCGAAATATTATAATTAATTTTTTTTTATCATCAAAAAGACAATTGATAATGTGGGTGTAGGTATGATTAAACAATAGTATGTGAGTGAGCTTCGTGGTTTGCACGAGTTCAACTTTCTGTTAAAGGGCATTTGTATAACATAACACTAAACCCCATTGGGCAAGTGACCTCAAGTCTCCTACATCCGTAGATTTACTCTGCATATTATGAAAATCTTTAATAGTATTTTATTTCCAGGGACTACATACTTACATATATATGACAACATATGTACCTATGTTTAAAAACTACTATCCAAATGCTCATCATCGTTTTGAATTTCAGCCGGCGCGGCGCACTGGAATTACATAATTGAGCTACAAAGTCCCCGGCTCCCGTGTTCACGCGTTATCATGATTTAATCATCATTATCGAATCACACTATGGTCTCGCGTGAATTTAAATTATTTGCATGAAGTAGCCGTGCGCACCAGACTACCGGCTTTTATAACGCTGATAAAGATAATTTGAGATGAAAGAAGATTCGTTATCTTCACAATTTGCACCATTCATTCTCTGAAGAAAAAGTCTGATAGAATTTGCTGAATCATAGTTCGTTGACAGTATTTCAAAATTGTCCACTCATATTCATGTGAATTTGGAGTTATTGTGCAATTCGGTACAATTGTTTTGTGTTATTTTCTTTTATGTACATATGTAATCGCAAAAAATATATGTAAATACATAGGTATGTCTGTTTGTGATAAATTTTCGCAATATTTCTTTGAATGCTATTTAAAAGCTATGCTATCGTGGGGTTCCAAATATTATTCAAATTTTGCAAAATTAAATGTTTCCAGGAATGTATAAGCATTTATGATTGATTACTGACACGAGCGAATGCATGCAATATTCAGAAGAGCTTGGAATAAAATTGCAATTCAAGAAAAACTCGAGCAATAAAGATTTGCTGATCAGACTGGAGAGAAAGTAGAAGCAAAGTTCATCCTTATTATCGCCAAATGAAATAAAAAATTCCAAGAATGTATGCAATCAAAATTGAAATTGAAAACTGATAAAACCGATATTGATGACATAAATTCAGTCGAACTGAGAACGGCAATTGATTGCTATTGACAATTGTTTTAGACCAATTAGAAGAGAGGAATACATAGATTGTAATTTATTGTATTTATGTAATGTAACAAATTATTTTAGTGATGGTATATAAAAAAATTTTATTATAGAGTCATTAAATATTTCGGTTTTTGCATACCCATTTGTCTGTCTGTTTGCCTAGCTGTCCCTCTGTCTATCCACATAATAGCTTAGTGTTGACCTAGAGATCTGAAATTTTCTATCTACAAAGTGTCCCTCAAGTCGTGTTATACTGAGTGATCTACTGTTTTATAACAATGGATTGAGTCTACTGTAATTTTCCTATAGGAAGGAATGGCAAAAGTTTTATAGTTTCCTATTTCGCGCTATGGCAGAGTTGGAGCTACCAACACAAAATAACGATTACTTAAAAGTTTTCATATGCCATTTGATGTTTTTATGTTGGCTTCAGATGCATTCATTGCAGGAAGAGTAAGGTAAGGATAGTGTTTACCCATGGTATATAGAAGACAAGTATTCCCATTAAAATTTTGACACATTGAAGCTGATAGCCTGTGACGTAATTCTGTGACTAATGTATATACATTTTTATAGGAAAGACAGAGAGAGGCGAAAGAGTATTGTGCTATCTGTACCGTACTTTCCTATACATTTTCACAATAATTCGTCACTAATGGCGGAACGTGGTTTTTAATGGGAATAACTTGTATTCTATATACCTTGGTGTTTATCATGCTCCATCTCTCTTGCCCATACGCAGGATTCATGCAAAAATAACCATTTGAAAATTAAAGTTGGAATGAGTTTAATTTCTTATATAAGCGATTAAAATATTACTTAAAAACAAGAAAAATATTTTTTTAATTTATTCCATTTTCGAGTGTAAAATTTCCTCTAATTGGTTGAGTTTTACATGTTTTTATGTAGTAAACGTTGTAAAGGATACTCAAACTCTGACATACAGAAACACAATATTTTTTGTGCCACATGAAATAGCAAATCGCTCAGTCCATTGTCATAAGTCAGTGGGGTGATCATAGATAGGTCATATCGAGAGGAAGAAACAATCTTATTGGTGGAGGAGGGGGACCAAAATCTGTGGTTTGCTATACTTTTTTATTGTTAAACAACTTATGAAGGCGATAGTAAATCGTCTAAGCTCTTCAATACGATATACAGACTAACAAGGAGTGTTGCTAGACAACAACAAATGGATTCTCGTCACAATTTTACAAAAATCTCGTTCATCATGAAAAATTCTCGTACCAAGATTTATCGCGAAATAAATTAATGCCAAATTGCTACTGAATTAAGACTGGGGACACTTAAGTAATTTTTTTTTTTATATTTTTATAACAAAAATACAATAAGTAAAAAAAGAGTTTTCAAACAAAACTGAGGCCAAGCCGCATGAAAAAGTAGAAAATAAACTTTTTTTCACACACAGAGGTGGGTTCAGATTTTTTGATTGGGACATTTCTCTTGAATATTCTTTCTCTTCATGAATCAAATCACTTATTACCTCTGATTGATCATACTGAAATATATCGGTGATTGTCAGCGAATAAAATCTGAGTCCACTTCTGTGTGTGAAGAAAAGTTTATTTTCTACTTTTTCATGCGGCTTGGCCTCAGTTTTGTTTGAAAACTCGTTTTTTACTTATTTTATTTTCTGCCTTTTTCACGCTAACTAAATTGTTATTACGTGCTGCATGGAGTTATTTTAAAACAATTTTATGACGGCTGAAAAGACACTGATTTAACAGTTTTTCAAAAAATTTATTCGAGTAAAAATTATTATGCAACTCAACTCCGGAAAAGCGTTTTATATGAATTTTCCTCGATTTTTTCTGCAAGTTTTCACCATTGCCGGAGAGAAAGTAATGATGCCAGTTGATAGGGAACTTGATCCTGCATAATTTAGAAAACTTTCGGAAAAGTGGGAAAATTTTCCGGAAAACTCGGAAAATTCCGGAAAATTGGAAATGGGAAAACTCTGCATTTTTTCTGAAACGGATTTATCGCTAATCAAATTTGTACCAAATTTTCAAATAATTTTTCCCGATTTTCTGGGTTTTCCATGGAAATTTCCGGTTCAAATTTTGATAGATTCAATTGTCACGCGACATGAACCTGTGTGCAAAATTTCAGCTTGCTGTGTTGACGAAAAGTGGGTCTACGAGAGTGTCGAAAATAGTAAAGAAATATATAGACAAATTCGTGTACGAGTTAAAGGGAATGGCTGGCCTCAATAATGAATATCTCCAAAAAAAGTTTTATATGATACTTTTTTTTGTATTAAAAGGATCTTAAAACAAGTACGTAAGCTAGAATTGGTCAAAGACCAATTCTTTTGATACCCTAGATGAATGCCCGTATGTAATATTTAATGGTCACATCTCTGCGGAAGTACGATTTGTGAAGTGGTTTTTCGCATATATTTCTAAAACTGTTTTTCGGACAGTAAAAATGGTCATAACTAATTTTATAGGATTTCACATTCTAAAGAACTTTACATTAAAACCGACTAGGACTGATCATTTTCACAGTATTCGTAAAAATCGTAAATTTTTATACGGCAACACCAAGAAATTTTATTTATTGTTGCTATAAAAACACCATGCACTAAATTTCAGTTCTCTACGTTGACGCGTTCTCAGGCAGTGCTCAATTATATACTGAAAAACGAAGTTTTTGTATGGCAACCCTACGAAATAGTTGCTCAATTCGGCCATTTTTCGAACTTAAACATACTTCTTTTATTTTAAAAAGCCCGTCTGCATAATGTGAACTAAATCAACGCGTTCTCGAGTTATCGTACGGACGGACGGACTAACATGTAAATAACAAGTATCTAAGGACCTTTTTTTTCCTTTTTTGCGTCATATAGCTTGGATTGTTGGAAAAAGCTTATCGTGGCGGTATATATATTATGTCTATCTTAATTTTTGACCAGGTTTTCGGTATATGTTCCGTCAAAGCCGCCTATTACGTTGGGAAATCCTCTGTGTGGAAAAAACACATTGTAAACACACATAACAAAGAAAAGCTGAAAATTTTGAATGTCTTCATTGACAACGTGTAATATAAAATTCTCACCACATTCATAATTAAACAATTTATAAATTATTTACACATTGAAATTCTTTTACTAACGCTTGTTTTTTTCGCTTCAGTTTTAGGAACCTTTCTATGCTCTCGATCTCGTGAAATATCAAAGAAAAAATCTAAGACTCGATCCCAATTTTAAATAAGTCGGAAACTTCACGATGCATTTTTTGTCAGAAAATTTAATAAAAGGCCAAAGTTGTTTAAATTTGTTATATTTTATGGTAAATCACTTACCATAAAAATTCCAACATAATTTTCACTTTGAAGTAGTTTGAGGAATGGTAATGCTGAATGAGGTTGCATGTCATGTACCTGGTGACTCTTAAATTTTTCTTAAAATGGAAATGATTATACCAATAAAAACCTTTGGATATACAACTTTGAAAAAATAATAACCATTCATCTCCACCTTTAAAGTATCTCCGTCACTTGGAAATAGTATGTATTGGAATACCTCGCAATCGCTATCATCGCTCTCCGAGGAAGAAGAAGATGGTGATGAAAAAAGACTAAGCCTATACGTTGGCGTATGCTTCAACGCTATGTTTCTCATCAGCAACAAGTGCAGCATGTACGCCTAGGCAAAGCGATGTTATTAAAGTTTCGAAGGGATTATCCATTTTATTTTCTTCTTTGAATTAATTGCAAGTTTTAACACTTTATTTTACGCCAAAAATAAGTTTACTTGACATTGATTTTGACATCATTTCTTATATAGATTTGTGTGTTTTTCACAGTAGAAACAAGTAAAAAGGGTAGAATTGGTCTAAGACCAGTTTTTATGATACCCTAGATGAATGCCCGTATTAAATTTCGTATGGTCACCGATCTATGCAGGTTTGATTTTTGAAGTGGTTTTTCGCATATATTGCTAAAACGGTTCGTCGGACAAAAAAATGTTTATATATCCAATTTTATAGGATTTCGTATTCTAAAGAAGTTTTTAGTACAATAAAAATCTTTAGGACTGATTCTTTTTACAGTATATGTAAAAAACTTAATTTTTTATGTGGCAACACCAAGAAGGGGTTACCCGATTTAGCCCATTTTTGAGATTTCTTTACTATTTATTACTATAAAAACACCATGTACTAAATTTCAGCGCTCTATGTCGACGCGTTCAAAGGCAGTGTCCAAATATATAGTGGAAAACGAAATTTTCGTATGGCAACCCCACGAATGAGTTGCCCGATTTATCTTATTTTCGAACCTAATTTTTTAAATTCGTGTACAAAATTTCAGCTTTCTAAGTGAACGTGCTCTCGAGTTATCGTGCGCATAGACGGACAGACGGACGGACGGACATGCAAAAATCAAAATAACTTTGAATATTATGCTTGGGTGTCCAATCCACTTTGCTCTACCATCATTATTTCGAGGCGTTACAAACGGAATGACACTTAGTATACCATTTAGATTTCATCTAGGGTACAAAAATGAAGTTTTCGACCCAGAGAGGTGGTTATCTCTGATGTCCTATCATAGAAGTTCAATGATGGCGGATACACTAAATACCCATATAAATACTTTAAAAAAGCAAATATGAATTATATGATAGCATAATTACTCATTACAATTTTCAAATTAGGCACTCGAATAAACCAAGTAGAACTTATAAGTGGAAAATTTCTCGTCTAAAAGACTGTAATTCATTGAAAAAAAATTTCAATAAATTTTCAAATTCCATTAAAATGCAGAAAAAATCAAAGTTTTTTATAGTTCAATTTGGAAAATATAGTACTGAATCGGATTCCTTAAGTCCTGGGAAGAAGTTTGAGTACCCACACCCCTATACTCGGAGGCCTAGTCATCGCCACACTCACTTTTTAGAATTTTTCTCGCTTCTATTCGAACTGAGGTACTAGATTTTTAGCACCTTAGATCGGCTTCAACTCGATAGGGTTATGTTCGATCGGAAAACGGGCCCCACTGCTCGCCGCAGCTCATTACCAGCTACAGTTCGTGGAAGAAAATTTTTCACTGCATACTTTTAGGGTGGGGGATAGAGTGGTGCCAATACCGCATGTTGCATATCAAATTAAAGGTCCCACCGAGTACGTTCGGTTGTGTACTTCTTTTCCGATTCATAAAACTTTCTCGGCACGTTTTTGCTACCGGAAACCCCATTTTTATGCACTTGGGTCACCTACACCCCAGTTACAACATTTCGCATATACTCTTACAGTTCTATCTTCCATAGGCATTCATCCTCTGTTGTGAACATTTTTCGCATATGAAGCCATTTGGCAGGACTCACCAATTCCGCGAAATCACGAGAAGTAGAAAATTTCACATTTCCACCCAAAAAAAGTCCCTCGCTCAAGCTACATCCGATAGCCAAAGCTTTCCCCGCTTAATATAAATAAACATAGTTAATAATATATGTTCACAGTATCAAAATGCATCCTTTAAGACATCTTTCACGTCTGGACGTGTCGCGCCTAAAGTTGTATGAAAATTGGGCATTCCCCTACTTTTGACCAGGTCTGTACCTGCTATATTTCGTATTTAAATGGCTTAATACATGATTCGCATCAGCGACCATTGTAGTCGTTCATACAAGGATTAATGTAGGCGGCAATGCTATTTAAATGTTTCTACTTTCAATGGATGTCACGAGTATAAATACAGAAGACCAATTATCCATTTCTCGTCATTGTCGCCTATAACTTCCGAGAAAAATATATATATAGACATTTGATGTAGCTTTCAAAAGAAGATTGGAAGACGTACAAGTGTAGTTATTGCACTTCCAGAGGAAAGCATTATAATAGACCTCTCACAGTCGCACTCTTATTCCTATATAAATTTTTTTTTTTTTGATAACCTCAATATTCCAAGAACTATTCATCTCTTGGTAACACGAATGAGCTTCTACATAAAGCACGTGCCTTCGAAACTCTTTGTTCTTTAAGGTATCAATATCGGGGAATATTTACGAGCAATATATTGTGGTTTGTGAGGATTTTATGTCAAAGGATTCCAATTGTCGCAAAACTAATTTATTGAATTTAATGGAATTTCTAGGCACGATGAAAATGAAATTCAGTGAAGCACACGTGTGTTAAATACACACACTTGGAATAATATACTGTGTAAATGTCAACCAAGGAGCAAACACAATTTTTATCCTCAAGAGATAGAAATATGAGTAATAAAATAATATGGTTCAGAAATTTTATGCTTTTCATAGACTATCCCTAAGCAATAAGATTTATGTATGTATATGCATATAAAAATGTCTTAAATTCTTGCTGTAACTCCCGGGGGTATTAATTGGATAATTTCCCTTGCGTGATACCACCTGATACTCTTAAAGCTTTGGAAGATTTCTTGTTCAAGGTCTTCGGACCAAAGAACCTCATTGAAATTCTAGACAGTCAGAAATAACACATTTGCTTTGAGGTAATATATGTAGGCAACGTTTCCACGCATCTTATAACGAGAGAATGATGGTTAAGTCTACACTCGGCAGATTTGGGAAGAGAAACTCTTTTCTGTTTTTTTTTAGTTTCTTTGCAGAAGGTGAAGGATATTTAAACTTAATTCGATATTTAATCATCAATAAAATATGTTCTTACACAAGATTAAACAGGAAATTTATTTTAGAATGCTACAAAGGTTTGCCTAAAATCTGACAGTACAGAAAAGGATATCAATTTCTAAATGTTGAACAATCAAATCAAAGAAGGGATGATGTCGCATTAAGAAAAAAACTTTAGTGCTCCTCTATAGCTGCGAGACGTGTATGTAATTGCAATGAACAGATCGTGGAGTGATGTAATATCTTGCTGCGTTTCTTTGAAGTTTTCTGTATGATCGAAGTCATATTTAATTTATAAAAATAGTTAGATCTGCTCCAAGTATAATTTGTGAGTATAGTTTCAAGATTTCTTATGTTTTATTTTTGTTTTTCCGTCGAATAAAAGAATTCAAAACTTCTCTGATCATATTTTTCATCTCTCAAACGGGAAAATGTCACACACATCTGCATCTACTACAGCGACCATCACTGCATCATGTGCCGGTGTGGACACCCGTAGTGGTAAAGTATAGTTCACACAAGCGAAGTTACTGTCCCAAGTCGAGGTATTAGCCATTGAAGAATGTGCCAATACCTGCATTAAAAGAGCCATAAATGGCTCAACCATTAATATCCTCTCGGACAGTCAAGTTGCCCTCAAGGCCTACACTGTCAAGTCAGGGATAGTCTGGGAATGTCTACAAACCCTCAAAAATCTATCAAGGAGAAACAAAGTTATCCTCATGTGGGTACCCGGACATGAGGGCCACAAAGGCAATGAAATTGCGGATGGCCTAGCCAAAAGAGGAGCGGAAACTCAGTTTGTCGGACCAGAGCCATTTTGTGGCACTTCAAAGTGTTACCTCAAAGCTACCCTAAATAACTGGGAGAATAAACAAAAATCCCTGTATTGGGAAAGGCTACAAGGAATTCGTCAGGCAACAAAGTTTATCGACACCTCTGGCGGAAAAACAAAAGAACTCCTACTCCTTAGAAGAACAGAGCTCAAAATGATCACTGAGCTCTTCTCAGGCCATTTCCCCATGAGGTATCACCTAAACAAGCTGGGTTTGGCTGAGACTTCATCCCGCCGCTTCTGTCAGGATGCTCACGAAACCTCGGAGACCTGCTCTGCAACTGCGAAGCACTGGCCAGGCGGATATTACTCCACCTTGAACATGCTTTTCCTCCACCAAGTTACGTATGGAACCTCAAGCCCAAAATGGTTCTAGACTTTATTAACAGTCTAAACCTATAAATGGAGCAAATTCAACGGGGACTCACAATAGATCTTTCAGGTCGCAGTGACTGCGAGGCTAACGCCTATACACCCCTTTACAAATCTAATCTAATCTACTGTCCCAAGTAGCCTCGTTTTCAGTCCCTCACATCCTCTTGACATACCATGCGTCAGTTTGAAAACGAGTTCCACTCACTTCAACTTTTTAGCGAAGTGGAACCTGAGAAATAGACAAATTGAGTGTATTTTCTGCAATTGGTACACGTTTTGATTCAGGTAGTCATTTATAATATCAGCTGGTGTGGAACATGTGAAATGTCAACACATTTATTTAAAAATGATTTCAAGTAAAAAAGTTATTATTAGAAAGACAATAAATCGTCTAACGAAAAAATTAAAAGCAATTTTGGAAGAGAGAGTTCGAAGGAATAGCAAACTATGGGAGCGTCGGAAAATCTTTTAAGGGAATTACGTACAGAGCATCCAGATTCGGTTAAAAATCACCTGCGGCTTACTCCAAGCCAATCTGATTGGTTATACGGCAAAATTAGAAAGAAAAAGGATCCAAAAATCAGATTAATGGATGAGAAATGCCATCCTCGCCAAGCTGAAGCTACAAATAACTTTGAGGTTTATTGCATCTGGAGTAAGTTTTGCTTCTTTTGCGTATTTGTACAGGGTTCCAAAAAACTCAATTTCGGTTTTCCTGCCAGAAACCTTTTCCGCAATTTGCAATACTTTGTCAGATTTCCTTAAGGTATTGTACATACAAAAAATATGACATTGTCGAAGGTTAGTAACACAAATATTTTTTCTGTTTATAGCCTGCACAGAATGAAGATCATTGGAATGATATTCAAGATGGCTTCAATGAGAAATGGAATTTTCCGTTTTGTTGTGGTGCTCTAGACGGCAAACATGTCCAAATAAAATGTCCCCCCAAAAGTGGTTCTTTTTATTATAATTATAAAGGAACTTATAGTGTCGTTCTGTTAGCAATCGTTGACTATGATTACTGTTTCACTTTAGTTGATATCGGTGCGAACGGGCGCTGTAATGATTCATCTATACTGAAGGACTCTAAACTAGTGTCAGTCTTGGCAGTTGAAACAGGAAATTTTCCAGATGATGGAGTGATAGTGTGCGAAGATGCATTCCCTTTAAAAACATTTCTTATAAAACCCTACAGTCGAAGTAGACGGTTAAGTTATGAGGAATGCATTTTTAACTACCGGTTATTGGGAGCGCGAAGGATTGCAGAAAACGCATTTGTAATATTGTGTTCTCGTTTTCGAATATTTGAAAGGTCTACCTCATTAAAGTTGTCTACAATAGACTTATTAATAAAAAAATGCTGCCATTTACATAATTGGGTCCGCAGAATTTCGAAGGATTACATTACGCAAAGTTCAGTGGATTTTGAGGATCCTGCCACCGGAAAGATAACAATGGAGTCTTCGAGGCAAGATACAAATTTCGAAAGTATAAGAAATAAGCAGGGATCAAATAATAGTCCCAAGGCAGCATATAAGTATGCTACGGGATTCTTTTAAAAGTTATTTTTGTAATGCGGGGTCAGTCTCTTGGCAAGAGAAAATGATTGGTCTGCAAAAGCAATAAATTCTTTTAATGAAAGAAGTTATATTATTGATAACTAACTAACCCTGAACAAATTAATGAAAACTATTCACAGCAGAGTTTATCTTGTGTTAGTGTAGCATCATTCGATCAGTCTATCGAATCTACATCGCCCTTATTATGGTTGTCACCTTACTTCAACTGACAGCACTATGCAAAATTCATAGGAACGAAAGGAAACAAAGAAGAAGAAACATATTTTACCTGAAGAAATTAAGTGAGAATTGTCGACAGGACAAAAGTGACAAAAGTCGACGGCTCACCGCACATTTTTCATCCCACAAAACTGAGTGGTTTTCCAAATAGCCAATGAACATTAATATGTTTTCCGCTGTCCACTTCTTTCCGGACATATTGATTACAAATAAAAATATTTTAATTTATTGATATCCTTTAAATAGTATAAAAATACAGCCAAAAATTGAAACCGTGTATTTGTTTACAAGCAAAAAAACACAAATGTGTTGACATTTCACATGTTCCATACCAGCTGATATTATAAATGACTACCTGAATCAAAACGTGTACCAATTGCAGAAAATACACTCAATTTGACTATTTCTCAGGTTCCACTTCGTTAAAAAGTTGAAGTGAGTGGAACTCGTTTTGGTACTGGCGCAAGTAAACTGATGGGTATGTCAAGAGGAGGTGAGGGACTGAAAACGAGGCTACTTGGGACAGTAACTTCGCTTGTGTGAATTATACTTAAATCAATCGCCTGCGCTAAAGATTTCGACATCATCTACTGATAGCAGTAGCTCTCAACCCAATGTCATACTTGCTGAGTTTGATAAAAAAATTAGAAATGGAGGACATAAGTACTTTAAATAAACTTGATGAGATGAGGAATGACCTAGCGTAACAGCTTGTTCAGATCGAGGAAAAATTACAGAAACGAATCGACAACAATTTTACTACTACATCTACAAAGATTAGTGAATTGTCTTCATCGTTTTCTCATCTAAATGAACGTATTGATAGGCTCGAACGAACTGATTTAGCCAAAGATGTAATTTTCAATGGATTACCGAAAATTGAAGGGGAAGATCATGGTGCTACTTTTAATAAACTGTGCTCTTCATTGAATCTTTTCCAGCTACCTGGAGTTGAACGAATCTTTCGCGTGAAACCCAGGACAAATGGAATATATGATTAAATTAGCAACAAGCAACGATAAATTTCCCCTTCATAATACAGTTGAGATAAAACAAGAGAAAAAGCTATAATTGGTCTAAAACCAATTCTTATGATACCCTAGATGAATGCCCATATGAAATTTCGTGTGGTCACCCACATGAGATTTTTTGCATTGGTTTCTCGCATATATTTCTAGAACGGCTCGTCGGACAAAAATGATTATAACCAATTTTATACGATTTCTTATTCTGAAGAAGTTTTAGTACAATAAAAATGTGTAGGACTGATCGTTTTCACAGTATATGTAAAAAATCAAAATTTTTATATGGCCACACCAAGAAGAGGTTGTCCGATTTAGTCCATTTTTGAAATTTTCGTTGCTATTACTATGAAAACACAATGTATTAAATTTCAGCTTTCTATGTCGACGTGTTTTCACGTAGTGTCCAAATATATCGTTGAAAACGAAACGAAGGAGTTGCCCGATTTGTCTCATTTTCGAACTTAATTTTACTTTTTTTTTTAATGTCCGTGTACAAAATTTCAGCTTTTTAGGTGAACGCGTTCTCGAGTTATCGTGCACACGGACGGACGGACTGACAGACAGACATGCAAAAATCAAAATAACTTTTAATTTTATGCGGGGGTGTCCAATCCATTTTGCTCTACCAACATTATTTCTGTGCGTTACAAACGGAATGGCAAACTTAGTATACCCTGTAGGTTTCATAGGGTATAAAAAACGGAGTGCTGTTCATCTTAATTTGCGTGATTTGGGAATTAATTCAGATAAGGCTATATACCTCCACGAAAGCCTTACTGTCAGGAATTATCGAAGATATCGGGAATCCAACCAACTCAAACGTAAAAAGCTTGCACATCAGGTGTTCACCTCTAATGGATTGGTGTTTGTTCGCCGAAATGTTAATGGTCGCGCTCAGATGATAAGATCGTTTGATGAACTACGAAATTATGTTGGATATGTAAATACGTCTGATCAAGATAACTTTGAATCTGAATTTACCTCACTTTAATGCGTATTGACCTAAAGAACTGTATCAAGCAGCATTTCATAATTTATAATGCACAACGGTGCTCATCTTAATTTTGAATTATTATTCCTTTTTATTTTTACCTATGCTTAAATTACTTAATTTGAATTATTTAGGCTTATGAAAGTTTAGATATTATTTTTTAGTTATTTCATTGATTCTTTTATTGTTTATTAGTTTTCTTTTTTCACTTTTTACTCAATTTTTAATTTTTCCAGAACTGAACTGCAATTTTAAACCGCCACCTGTTTCTACTGTCATAGCCTATTTTGATTGTATTAATGTCTTCACAAACAGTTAATGGAAATCCCCCGAACGGTGGGCTCAACAAATGTATTGCTGCGCTTCTTAATTTTGGTGAGCAAGGTGCTCTAAAAGTGTGCCATTTTAATGTACAAAGCCTTTTACCAAAGGCAGATGAGTTCAAGGATATTTTTAATAGCACGTTTATTGACGTGGTATGCATATCTGAAACTTGGTTGAGTACACATATCTCTGATAAGATTGTTTCCCTTAATCAATATAGGATATTTCGCAATGATCGCCCTAGTAGAGGAGGGGTAGTGGCAATTTACATTAGGTCGAATTTGCGTGGTCGTGTTGTAGCAAGTTCCGACTCTACATCTGAAATTGAATTCATTTTTATATAGATATTTGCAGGCCACGAAAAATGTATAGTTGGGACAGTTTACAGACCTCCACACTCTATTTCTTGGGATAATCTAGACAGCGTACTATCACAAATTTCTGGCTCATCCTCCCATATTATTGTTACAGGTGACTTTAATGCCGACTTGCTTACCTCCAATCGCCACTCTACTGCATTTACCAATTTAATACATACTTTCGCGCTAACTGTGGTCAACTCTCTTCCCACCAACTGTACGAATCCCTCTTCTACCTTATTACATGTATTCTTAGTTGTAAAAGCTCATCGGTATTCTCCCACAAACAGATGCCGTTTTCGACTTTTTCAAGACATGATCTTATTTATTTAAATTACAATTTTCGGGAATTTTCTAATATTGCAAAGGAATTTTATTATCGCGATTTTAAGACCATCCCTATGGATGATCTGTTTTCTGAGGCTTCTGAACTAAGTTGGCTTAGTGTACTCACTATGTCATCGATTGATGAACAGGTAGGTCATCTTGAATCTCTCATCAATCACCTCTTTGAAAAGTTCGTTCCCATTAAAAGATGTCGATTGATCGATTCCAGCTGCCCTTGGTTCACTCTAAGAACACTCTAAGAGCGCCGGAACATGGCTTTTGCTAAGTGGAAGCACTATCGTTTGCCTGAAGTACAGACTGAATTTGAAACGTTGCGCAATCGAGTCACTGCAGAGATACGGTATTCAAAGAAGTCATATTTTGGCACTAAACTCAATTCAAATCTTTTTGCGAAGCAGCTTTGGCGTAGCTTGGGTAATATTGGAATTGGTCGGTTGAGGGCCCCTGAAGTCTGCGAGGACGGGGATAAGCGCAATCAAATCTTCGCAAATCATCCATCACTGCAGCACCAACGCTCAGATATCACTGTGGATAGGAATTCGCACAGGGGCGGATTTCCCTATAGGCCGAGTAGGCCCGGGCCTAGGGCGGAAGATTTAGGGGGCGGCAAAATGTTTGAATGATTTTTGATTTTTTCTTGTAGTTGTGGGTATTTCATTACATTTTTATACTTTTTCGTTTTTTTAAATAAAATAATTCGTTGGAAAGTGTTATTTTTAATTCTACTCCATTTTTTTCAAATCTACTCCGATTTATGAGGCAGCCTACTCCGCTAATTCTAGCCTGGGGTCCCTTCACTGGATATAGATCATTCAATTTTTCGTGTTTTACAGGGAGTAGGGGGGCGGCAATCTTCCACAGGCCTAGGGCGGCCAAGTGATCAAATCCGCCCCTTCGCACAAAGACTTTTCTTTTGCTTGTGTTACACCAAATGATGTTTTTTTAGCCGCCTTTTCCATTAAATCTGATGCTGTGGGCTTAGATAACGTGCACCCTAAAATTCTCAAACTTATTCTTCCTATTTGTCTACCAGCGTTAACGCACATCGTCAACTCCACTCTCTTCAGGTCAGAATTTCCCAATAATTGGAAAATTTCAAAAATTATACCTATCCCTAAGAAAGCAAATCCCAGCCTGACAGACTACCGACCGATAGCCATTTTGCCGTATTTATCCGAAATACTGGAACAAATAATGTAATGTGTGAATTTATTGTGCGTAATAATTTTCTTTCGGCTTTCCAATCAGGTTTCAGGCCAAAACACAGCTGTGTCACTGCTATGATCAAAATATCTGACAACATTCGAACTACCATGGATTCAGATATGCTAACAAATTCTGGTACTCTTAGACTTTTCGAAAGCTTTTGATAGCGTTGATCATCAGCTAATGGTGGAGAACCTATCATCGTTATATGGATTTTCTGCTATGGCGCCTGTAAGCTTATCGCCTTATATGTTAGTAACAGGTATCAGAGAGTTTTCTGTAGCAATCAACTCTCCAGTAGCATCGCGTTTACTTGCGGCATTCCGCAGGGTTCAATCTTAGGACCATTATTATTTACACTCTTCATAAATGATCTTGCAACTACTATTAACTATAGCAAATATCATATGTACGCGGATGATGTCCAAATATACTTCTCGTCATCCCTCGGTCTAATTGAAGATAGTGTATGCAAAATTAATGATGATCTCTCTTGCATTTATCGCTGGGCCGCGAATAATAAATTATTGCTCAATGCGACTAAAACTAACGCAGATGACAATATAAGAACGAACTGGATTCATCCTACTTCCCGCAGATCCTACTCGACAACTTAGGAATAATCTTAAATAGTACACTTACATGGTGCGACCACATAAATAGCCTTGTGTCTAAAGTCTATGGTGCTCTTCGCAAGCTTTCTTTCTGACTCAGGTAACTTTTTACCTTTGTTTACAAGATTAAAAATTGTTAAAAGTTTATATGATATCTTTTACCAACTTGACTCTGTATCAATGTGGAAACTGATTGTTGCATTCAATTCTGCTCTCAGATATGCATACAACCTGAGGCGATATGATGACGTATCATCATATGTTAACAATTTATTTGGATGTGGTCTGCATATCTCAAGTATCGAGCGGTTCTATTCCTCTTTAATTTGATTTGTTCTCGAAACCCTGAGTACTTGTATAAAAAAATCAACTTTGCTGGCTCTAACCGTACGCTATCCGTACTGTTGTTTCGTGCCGGCAGTGTTGCTACAGGACGGCAATTTTTTGTCGTTACCATCAGGCTGTGGAATGACCTTCCATTTGAATTAAGGCGTGGCAGTCGGGACAGCTTCCGGCGAAATATTTTCTTATATTTTTCGAATTTATAGCTATAACTGAACTACATCTACTTTAAAATCAATTTGTAAATATAAGTACATATAAATAGGTAGGTATGTATAAAGATTTTGTGAATTTTCCATCATTCTAGACTAAATTAGAAATTAGCATTTTCGTACAATAATTGTTTCTGTCTATGCACATCTACCTACACACAATTAGAAGCTAAGGCTTAATTGTGTAGAGTTTACATTAAATAAATAATAATTAAAAATAATAATAATAATAATGAGTAAGATTATACAAAAATATGTAAATCGCGCTTCACTTAATATTCCTAATTAATTGAATTTACACAGAAAAAGTTGCAATTTTTATATATATGAAAAGCTCCGCTATTAGTATGGTCATTCTCTGATTGCTGGATTGTCATACTTCTCTTATAGAACAGTGAAGTCTACCTATTGACGAAAGCTTATTCACATCATTCACTTTGTTAATTATTACTATAATTATTATTTAAAACTATTCAATGAAAATAATTTATCACCGCGTAAATGTATATATTTTTTCAAGTAGGCTACTCCTTGGAAGTCTCCGATACAAGAGAAAAGAAAAAAATTATACAGGGTGATTCAGATCAAGATACCTTCCGGTATACTACGCGATTCCTTGAGGTAAGCCGGTCAAAAAATTGTTCCACATACATACAATTGAAGATTTCGCCAATATTCGTGAGAATAACTGAGTATAACTTTTGAACCACGCTTTAGATTTTGGTTATTGTTGCCTTATTACATAGCCAAAAATAGTAGCTGTCGAAAAGTGTATTAATCTGTATTTTTTAATTAAGCATCTTTAAATTATTCTCAAATAATTCCAAAATTTTGATTTTTTTTACACACAAATTTCATAAATACCGTTATTTATTTCAAAAACTTTTGTGTGTCAAAAATTAAAATTTTGGAAATATTTGAAAATAATTTAAAGATGCTTAATTAAAATATACAGAGTAATACACTTTTCGACAGCTACTATTCTTTGCTATGTAATAAGCCAACATTATCCAAAATCTATAGGGGGGGGGGGGCATGTGGAACAATTTTTTTACCGGCTTAGCTCAAGGAATCGCGTGGTATACCGGAAGGTATCTTGATCTGAATCACCCGTATATAAAAAAAATAAAAAAATAAAAATAAAATAACAAAGTAAAAGAAAATTAATAAAATAAGTAAAAAACGAGTTTTCAAACCAAACTGAGACCAAGCCGCATAAAAAAGTAGAAAATAAACTTTTCTTCACACACAGAGGTGGACATTTCTCTTGAATATTCTTTCTCTTCATGAATCACTTATTACCTCTGATTGATCATACTG
This sequence comes from Dioctria linearis, assembly GCA_963930735.1. Taxonomy (NCBI): domain Eukaryota; kingdom Metazoa; phylum Arthropoda; class Insecta; order Diptera; family Asilidae; genus Dioctria; species Dioctria linearis. Next base: position 69,274,881 of record OZ005741.1, read on the forward strand.
AAATATATCGGTGATTGTCAGCTAATAAAATCCGAGTCCACCTCTCTGTGTGAAGAAAAGTTTATTCTCCACTTTTTCATGCGGCTTGACCTCAGTTTTGTTTGAAAACTTGTTTTTCACGTTAACTAAATTAGAAAATTCTGCATTTTTTCTGAAACAGATTTATCACTAATCATATCGATGAAAATTGTTCGATGATTTTCCGCTTTTCGGGGTTTTCCATGGAGTTTTTCACAAAAGCAGCTTTATGCAACTCATTTCGCTCTACAACTTTGTCTTAGGTTGCAAAACGCTCAAACGCTTCCTTGGTCGGAAAAACTCCGGAAAAGCGTTTTACATGAATTTTCCTTGATTTTTTCTGCAAGTTTTCACCACTGTCGGAGAGAAAGTAATGATGCCAGTTGATAGGGACCTTGATCCTGCATAATTTAGAAAACTTTTTTACCTGAAAATTTTTCAGAAAAGTCGGAAAATTCCGGAAATTTTTTTCGGAAAAATCGGAAAACTCTGCACTTTTCCTGAAACGGATGTATCATTAATCAAATTTGTACCAAATTTTCAAATGACTTTTCCCGATTTTCCGGGTTTTCCATGCAAATTTCCGGTTCAAATTTTGATAGATTCATTTGTCACGCGACATGAACCTGTGTGCCAAAATTCAGCTCGCTGTGATGACGAAAAGTGCGTCTACGAGTGTGTCGAAAATAGTAAAAAAGAAATATACAGACAAATTCGTGTACGAGTTAAAGGGAAGGGCTGGTCTCAAAAACAAAAAGAATTTAAAATTAAAAACTTAACAGAGAATCCCCTTCTAAGTACGAGCATCTTTAGCTAGTTTAAAAATAAAATAAGACAAAAAAAACAACAGAATACATTTTGAGATATTCAAGGATACAGAGAATATTTATTATCCTTAACTTTTCCTTTTTTTAAATTTTCCCTGAAAGACTATACCTTCTTCTTTAAAATAACCTAAAGAACATATCTTTGTGATAATGAGAGTCAAAGTTATGATTTTTTGAATATCACTCAGCAGACCAAAACCGGCGAATATTAAGGATTTCATAGTCCTTTAATTTAAGCGGCTTTCATTGCCGGACAAGGAAAAATAGTTGTATTCTTATCTCAATAACTACTTACCTTTATGCAAAAAAAAAGAACAAAATTGGTGACGATCGGGTTGGCAAAGTATGAATTTTGATCGATTTCTAATGGAATGACCCTATAAAAGGAACTAGAAAACTTCCTCCTGCGGGTGTTAAAGAGTTACATTTTCTGTTTTGACAGCGATATCAGAGTCATAATTGCTGGAGTATTTTGATATCCAATATATAATTTACATACCACCATCTTTTGGAACTTGTCTTTCAGTAAACTTCTGCTATTCCAAATAATGCTTCTATGAACACATTTTTGTTTTTCTGTTTTTTTTTTGTTTTTTTTTTTTTTGTTCGGGTTGTGTTGAAGTCAACAGCTACTGAGCATTGTTCCTGGTTTCTTCTAATACGTGTCAGGCACTTTCTTCCACTAATTGTCCGTGTAAGCCTATCAGTGTGCGAACTTGACTTAAAGTCCTTTTTTTCACATAAAACAATCTTCCAAACAGCAAAAGAATGACTATTTGTCCGGTAAAATAAGACTCATAACTTCTACGGAAGCAAGATAGGTATTGTACGAACCTCTTATTAGGTCGTCTTATACAAAAATTACAATTCAATAAATCAAAATAAAGGTGCTAGGTAAATGACAAGTCAGTCAGTTTTTGAAATTATACTATTTATTTATTTGGTAACAATTGGTTGACACCAGAAACTTATAATAGATTGGAAAGCTTATAATTAACAATAATTCGGTTTTTCTTTTACTAAATGGTTTACCGGTTTTTCTGCTGTACCGTTCTATCTGCAAAGGGTAGAAAAATGCAGTGATTAGATTTATTTATGACTAAAAACGTTATAGTCTAGTGATTCATACAGCTTAAAGCGGTATATACATCCACTATAGGATGGGTTATAAATGTTTTCAATGTATAACTCTCAGTTTAAAGCACTGAAGACAGTTTAAGGTACTGTAGCTAAGTCCTACTGTACTGTGTATAGTTCAAATCACCATATACAGTTTAGAGTCACCATACATAGTTTTATTGTATTTGAATAATGCTTATCAGCCTTTACACTTAAATGCGGTGTACGACTGTTTCAGTTATAAAGAATACTATAAACCTTAAAGCGGTCTATAGTTTCTGTTATCCTTAATAATTCCAATTGTATAGTTTACAGCACTATACAATTGGTGGCAACAAGTAGTTTAAAGCACTACTTAGCAGATTGATAATTTAAAGCATTACCTGGTCTGCTCAGAAAGGACTGCCCTTCTTAGAGCGCCAGTTCCCACTTATATAGGCAGTTCATTCGTTGCAAAGACTACTGAGGTAAAAGAGTTGCTTACGTAACCTTGGAAACGTTTCTATTGATTTTTGCTTTCTGTGAAACCATACACCTCAGTTGCCCTGGCAACGATTTATTTGATGTACGACTGTACAGGTATATATTTAAAAAAGGAGTTCGATTGAAACGTTTTTTTCTATACTACCTCCACAAACATCATTTGACTATCGAGGTCAAATGACTGGACTATATTGGATTCTGATGTGGGTCTTAAAAGGTTCAATAGCTTTTCAGTCTAATTAATAATTTATAAATATATGGATGGAACAAGAACCTTCAACATATGACAGATATGGAAAATTTGAGTCCACCAGAGAATGCACCTAAAGGGTCGGGGGGGGGGGGTGTCACCGGTTTTAAGGGACGGCAATACGACGGACTTTTAAACTCATAACTTAACGAGAAAAAATCTAGTTACAATAATTACAAGAATTGGAAATTTTTTTCAGACCATACTTCACACTTCAGTCTTCTTTCCGGAATCTAAAAGCTTCTTTGCTGGCAGCATACTTTGAATTGTGCTTATACTTATTCAGTCAATCAATTTACTGTCTATTGAATTTAAGTCTGCAAGCCTTTGTAAACTAATTCAACTAAAGATTCTGTTAAATTCTGTAATTGTACCTTTGTATCATATATGAAATGAATTTAAAAATTGTACAAGGTGGCTGGCAACCCTATATTCCGCATCATCCAACAATCCTATCTGGAATGTAGATAGAATATAAGACAGTAGGTACAAGCACAGAGTTGCCAGAAAAATATGTTTATCCCAACTAAATTTAGCCTTTTTAGCCGGAGTTAAACCTTTGAATTCGGCTAAACCCTTTCAACCTGAACGGCAGTACGCCAAGATTCCTACCCAGAGTATTTTTGAAACCGTCTCAAATTTTAGTGGTTTTAGCCGGGAAGATTAACTCACAGCGATTTATCGGGCGGCAACATTGGTATCTATGTGCAGAGCGCAGTTACGGCATATAACTTTTGTGAGGATCCCAATCAGAGCAATAATAGAGAAAATCAACAGGGGCGGCTATCAAAATGCAAGACTACGGTGGACCAGCGTCTGGTCTGCATATGACAGGAAAAGGACAAGGGAGCTGCTTAATGGCAGCAGAACAAACACCAGGAATTTAGTCGAGGTTTTTACGGGTCACTGGTCCATAGGTGACCATGCTACAAGGCTGGCGATAGCGGCGCACGATTTCTGCAGGAGCTGTAAGGACTCGGAGGATATCGAATCCGTGCAGCACGGGCTTTGCGAATGCCCCCGTCTAATGAATAAAGGAAGTAGGCTACTGGATAGCTACTTCTTTTCAAGTCTGGGACCTACAAAACAAAGAATTTAGATATATCCTGAGTTTTCTGAGAGAAGCAGGATGGATCTAGGTAAAGACTCTTGGAGATATTTTGAGTTCCCTAAGGCAAGTGCCACACCAGATCACTGATATGCTGATGTACTGATTATCAACAGCACTAATATCTTAAAGGTAAAAGGTAGTGATGTACTGATGTAATTCTAGCATGTTTCTGATTTTTACTGACATCAGTCGTTATTTTGTTTTCAAACTAAAATACAAATGTTAAATGAAAAAAATAACTTTGATGGTTTTTTTTTTATATGCAACAACAGCTTGTCGATATCATGTCGGGTTAGTTAAAAATATTGAAAATTAGTGAACGAAATTTTGTTTCAAATTTAGTGCAAAGTGTTGAAAAACGAATGTACTTGTGGGAATCAACGTGTGCAGACTACTGCAAAAGCGATAAAATAGATGGATGCTTATTAACTAGACTTGACAAAACCAAAGATTTCGGTGTCTTCTTTAATACTCGTCGTTCCTTCGAGCATTATATTAATAATATTAATACTATCGTTACCAGGAAGACTAATGCTACTCTGGCGTTTTTTAAAGAGATGGTCAAAAGAGTTTAATGATCCATTCATAACGAAGATCCTTTGCTGCACATTCGTTAGACCCAATTTGGAGTATGCCAGTCCTGTCTGGCCTCCCTTCTATGCTGTATAGATAAATCGCATCGAGGCTGTGCAGCGGAGATTTATCCGATTTGATTTCATTGAGATAACAGTATTATTCTGCCTCCATATGTTGACGGGCTTAAACTCTTTCCATTAGATTCTCTTGAGAATAGACGAAAAACTTTCAGAGTTGTCTTCGCATTTCAGTGTATACAAGGAGTGATAGACTTCCCTGAGCTCTTAAATACTATCAATATATCTGTTCCTGTGCTCTAATTGAGGAACTGTGACTTCATCGTTATTCCTCAGCATAGTACAAACTATGGCATGCAGGAGCCGGTTTCATTATGTTTCGTCTCTTTAACCGCCAGTTTGATTGCATTGACTTTCATCTTTCAAAAAGTCAAATAAGAGATCAGCTTAGTTAAAGTCATTATTAATGTTATATTTCATTTTTGTAAACACAATAATCAGATCTTTGATGAAGTTCTAAATAAATAACTAAATTAGACCAATTCTAGTTTTTTTTATTTTTTTACTTTTCTTTTGTTTTAAATCAGTTTGAAATTCAAACCACCATTATGATCTATAATAGATTTTAGTTTTGGTTTGAATTTCAAATTGTTTTTATTTAACACTCATTATTATTTCAAATTCAAATTGTTTTTAACAATTCTGGTTTTAGTTGCAGGGTATGCAGTATATAAAAGGTCATCTATCATATACATATGATGCCTAGTATAGGTACCCTGGAATTGTAATAACATTTTCCCCAAGTAAAAATTGTTGTTAGAGGGGGCAAGAACTAACATCTTTGCCCCCTCCCCCCTCAAAAATTTCCTAGATCCGACACTGTGCGCATCAAGCTTTATCTTTATTCAATTATTTCTATTTATTACTTATAACATTTTTCTATTATTTATCTAAACAAGAACAGTAATTGTATTTTTTTTTATTTATTTTTTTTTAACTTGAGCTCCATATAGAAGATAGAACAGATGTAGCGCTTAGTCATTTAATTTACATAACATACTTACTTAGTTTACTTCTAAATCTCTTTTCAAAATGATTGGGTTAGTAGGTTTTACATGTTTTGTCCAACAATAAAACGTATAGGAAATAATAAATTTAACTATGAAAGCTGTGCTCAGTCAAGACTGATTTGGTCAAATGGTAGGCAATCAGTAGAACCCGTTTCAGGAAATTGTCTCTAGATTTGGACAAATCTAATTACATATACATACACACATACATACATATATACATGAATTTGAAAATATATTTTAAAAAAAATACCGCATAGATACAGCCAACGAACTAAATTTCTCTAGAGAAAAACTTCTTAATAGCATGATCACGATTCTTTCGTTACGCCTCCATATATTAAGCAATTTTTGGAGAGCGAATCAATTAAGCTTAAGTCGGTTATCAATTTGCGTAAGAACGATTACGACCCTTAACATGGGTCATGCCATATATAACCTTAAATTATAAAGCTTTCGGGACTCGTTTTTAGTGTAGAAGTTAATTAATTTTAAATTGGTGACAAGAGTCTTAGATTTTTGGAACACATAAGATTTCAACGTGTATGCGCAAGCTTGAAAAAAGATATTTTGTTGGATCGTTTGTGTAAAAACTAAAGTGATGGTAGCAAAAGCCTTGGTGACAAGAGATATTTCTCATTTCAATCAAGAGCTCGTTTTAAAAATATTATTGAAAGATTATTTTTATTACATATGTACATAAGATGTAAATAATGTAAGATCATCAATACCATATATTTTGGAATAAAAACAGTATTTATAGTATGATAATTAGCGCAATAACAGGAGTTCATTACACTATGTAATTGCGCGAACGTGGAGCCAAACGATTAATATCAATTCTTTTGTTTTCTTTTATAAATTCATATAGTACCTAACCCCAGATTGATAGATCTGACGCGACAGTTTTAATTATTTTTTAATGTATATATATGGAAATGTATGAATGTAATTATCTAAATTTTTCAATTTCTTGGAATTTAATATTTACTTCTTTTTCCTTGATTAATAGTATCCACACGCGCGTGGATATGTTTTGATATTTTTGACATACAATAATTCATCGCGACAATTTTCTTTCTGCACGCGAATAGTAAAATGCGTTGAGATATGTATGTAGAAATATTACGTATTGCCGTGACCCAGAGTCAAATTGTGAATGCACATTTAACTTGTCCTAATTTGGGGGCACGTGTGTTAAAACTTCTACGACTGTTGACATTTTAACTGAAGAAGAATGGAAAACAAAATCTAGTTAGGTATTTACAAATTTTTCTTAAAACGCAGTTTTCTGCTCTATAGCAATTGAGTGAAAAATATTAAAAAAAATTAATTGTGAGTACATACATATATGAGGGGTATAAAATTAAATCCATCAATCTCCAAATTAAGAAAAAAATGAGTTAAGAGCGTATTCTAGGTAACAATCTTTATCTAAGATCATCTGACTAAAATTAAGTTTCAGAACTCATCTATTTCATGGTGAAAATTAAGGGATCAAAACCAGCAATATTTTTCTGAGCGCGTAAAACAAACATAGCAACCTCCATAAAAGTGGAGATTACTTTTATTGTGAGGAAAATTCCAATAACGTTTGACTCGGTAATAGTTTCGAATTTCATTCTTCCTTGTTAGTACGCATTTGGCTTTTTAGCTTAATAAGTTTAGTCATTCTAAATTTTGGATTTTTTGTAAAAATTGGAGTTAATCCTGCACCGGTTAGCCTGAAAAAAGTTTCACAGCCGTGATAAATGGAAAGTTAATATTGCGAAAAAAGAATCTTAAAAGATCGCTATAAGCTATGAAGTAGAATAAACTTATATAAAAAGGATTGACTAAATTAAATGACAAAGACATAATTTACGTATTAATATAAAAGCAATTAAAACACAAAAAAATCATGCACAATGCATCCCATGGCTCCCTGTTCGGCATCGCAAAGAGATAGCAGCATATCCAAGTTGATAATTTTGTAGGGTTTTCCATCCTTCACCAACCTAATATACAAGTGGCCGCGACGAGTGTAAGCAGAGCTGAGTTTCCCCTCCTGATGTCGTCGTAGATCCTTCCGTAATAGCTTACTTGTAGCGGGGGTAATGCTCTCATGTATAAAAACTGGGCTCTGAACAGCAAAGCCATCGATGTCAACTAGTTTAAAATCTGCTGAAAGCTTTGAGGGCAGCAAAGTCGTTCTTTAAATAATCCAACTAATATTTCCGTTTTTTTTTAAACATTATTTTGAAATTAACGATCTTAAGGCAAGCTATCGGTAATTAAATTAAATATTCAAGTAAAACAGCGCAATCGCACTAAGTTTTACTCAAAATTAGCTACTCATTATAACAAAACATACTAATTTAAAAAAAAAACAAAAAACAACAGTTAACTCCCCAATCTAAAAATCCTCTTGACTTCTGGCTGCTATTTACTATTTTTTCTGATTTTTTCTCTTATTTTCGTTTTTTTTTATATCTTTTTCCTTTTTAAATATTCTTTCTGCTTACACTTTTAATTAACTTCACTCTTCTGTATATTCCTCTCCTTAGAATATATTTTTTAAGGTTTGTCCCCCATTCTGGAATTTTGGAACTTTCCTTACATTCTTTTCCAATCGGTTTGTTTCACTTTCCAAACGATTTGTTTCACTTTTCAATTGGTTGATAGGTAAAAACACAATTTTAATCAGTATTTTTATGCAATTGGTCGTTTCTTTCCGGGTACGTTATTTGAAAGGTTTCTTTTAGTCGTTCTTGGGAAACTCCAGTTAAACAAAACAAAAAATTAAAACACGGTAGATCTTTTCATGTTTTTTGTCTTTTATTTAAATACATTCATCATCAGGCCAGGCCCTATGGAAGAAATGTATAAGAATAAGAAGATATTAACAAGTCTTAAAATTTAAAAAAATTGCTCTCTAAAATATATAAATAATCTTAAGTATAGTAAAAGTTTAAAAAAAAATCAAAAAAAAAATTAAAAATTTTTAGAAAAATTTGGGAAAAAGTTTTTTTATAAAGATTTTGGCAGTATAAATATGGGTAATAGAGACAAAAATCAATAATCAAAGTACTTGCATACTGAATATTGTCTCTATTACCCACGCTTATACTGATAAGATCTTTACAAAAATTGATTATCGAAAAAATTTTACAACTACTTTTTTCCAATTTTTTTTAAAAGTTATTCATTTCTTGCTTTTTTTTTTGAACTTTTACTATATACTTAAGATTATTTATATATACATTTTAGACTACAATTTTTTAACCCCCTTCCCCCGCCCCATTTTTAGGGTTCCGTACCCAAAGGGTAACAACGCAAAAGCTAACAACGGGAACCCTATTACTAACACTTCGCTGTTCGTCCGTCCCGTCACCAGGTTTTATCTCATGAACCGTAATAGGAAGACAGTTGAAATTTTCACAGACTGTGTATTTCTATTGCCGCTATAACAATACGTAATAAAAATTAAACAAAATTAAAAATTAAAGGGGGCCCCCATATAAGAAACGTGATTTTTTCGGCGTTTATTCCTCATTTTATTCTCATTCATTATTATTATCATTTCCCAAAAAGGACTAAAAGAAACCTTAGAGTATTTTTATGAAAAAATATTTTGAGGAATAATGCAATGCGAGTTAATTAAATATTGTTTTTCCAGCCCAAATGTTTATTCAAAAGCATTCTCTGGGCTACAGACAACCTGTTTCGCAACTTTCAATCAGCTGGTTATTGAAATTACATAGTTTATTTGAATTTGTGTTTTTTTTTAAATCTATCCTTTGAGGTTAAGTGATGGTATACTCAGAGTTCTCTGGTTGTTCTGGGGAAGAGTTCTGTATCCGGTTAGTTCATAAACATATTAACATTAATATTAAATTTACTATAAAATAAGGATCTAAAGCCAAGGGCGGATACAGTTAGGAGGAGCGGGGAGCGGCCCCACCCAAAGACGACTTAAAAGAATTCCAATAGATCTTCTGAATTTTTCATAACAAAATAATTCACTGCGCAGTAAATCTACTCTACTGCACTTTTTGTAAAAACTCCCAAAATTACTGGAAGCGTTCAATTTGATACGTTTAATAACGCAGCCTTTATGACTAGCGGCTTAGCTTTCGCTAGACTTTGGGTCGGGGCTGTTGAAGCCTATTTAGAAAACAGGAAGTTCTGATACCTGTAAAATTTATGTAAATAAGCGTGGCTTTTCTCGAAGTGTTGGAAGCAGGACAGAGCTTATTCAGGTAAAAGCGATGGAAGGTTTGTTTTAATTGAAAACAGCTGGCAAACTGTCCTTGACTAGTTTTCGATGTAAAAACGGTTGAATATTATCGGCGCGATTCAAAAAAAATATTTTAAAAAACAATTATAACTGGTAATTGTAGAAATTTAGCGAAACTACACAACGGCGAAGAAATCATTGTGTATTGTTGTAGTGTAGGGGAAGATGCTGTACCTTGGACATGTGTGTACCTTGGACATGTGTGTACCTTGGACATGTGTGTACCTTGGTCATTTTATTTTTGCACGGACTGTAGCTACCACCTAAATAAACACATTTTTATCCGATTTGACTAATCAACAGATGACACTTAAGCTATTCTGGGAATTAGTTTGTCGGACAAATGAGCAGTTATTGCGTTTTAAAGAAAAGTCGTGAAAAAAGTAAATATTTTCCAGTGATAAACAATTGAAAGTGTTGGAGTTCTATTCTTTCTATATCTTTGGACTCCAACTAAGGTTAAACTTGTTTATATGTACTATTATAAATCGTGTATCATGTGGTGAATTGCGGGTCTTAAAATATTTCACAGGCAGTTTTGTTTATTTTGCAAAGGGTATGTACCTTGGACATTTCAAACATTTTCACCACGGATATGTAAAAAAAGCCATAAATCGGCCTTTAGGTAAAAAATAAATTAAGGATGTATATTTATAGCAATTTGTTGCTGAGTAACCTGCTTTGCGAATATTGTTATTTTTGGTTGAATAAAGAGTGTTATTTAATTTAACTCTGTTGATATACCATCATTTCTGCAAAGTAAATTTCAAATGTCCAAGGTACAATATCCCACTGTCCATGGTACAGCTGCATGTTTCACCTTGAACCAAAAGGAGGACCTTCATATTTCCTTTCAGATATCCTGAAATATAAATGTTTAACTGCATATTCGACTATTATTGGAAATGTTATGCGTTAGACAATCTATAATAATTGGTTGCTTAAAATTTGTCCAATTAGTTTTGTAAAAAAAAAGACTATTTCAAAAACGGTACCAAGGTACAGCACCTTCCCTACATTAAACGCAAGAGATTAATGTTGCAATGAAGATGTTTTATTATTTCGTGAAACGCAATACTTTTACTAGAATAGTTAGCTCAAACGATAAATTAAAATAACATATAAATGCTGATTGGAAAAGTCTCAATTAGTATTTTAGTTAAAATGATTGGGCGGTCCGTTTTGCTTCAAAGGATGTTGATGAATGCACATTAGAATTTAGTGATATTCTAAGTCTTGGCATGCATAAATACATTCCTTATTCTTACAGCAGATCTCAACAAGAGCAAAATCGCTTTAAGTTTAGGTTCAACCAAGCAATAAAATCTAAAGAGTCTACTTTTCATCCCAATTAATAGCAACCATGTCCAGAATTGAAACAAGTTTACAAGACTGCACGGAGTATCTTCAAATCCATTATCCGGCAAGAAAAATTTATTTTTGACCATAATGCTAGCCAAATTATCTTGGCAAGCCACAAAGGCAGCAAAGATTTCTGGTCCCTGGTCAAAACGATTAAGAACAGCTTCAGGAATTCGTCTATACATTCACTACCTACTTAACTGTGGTGAAGTAATTGTTGAATCCAGTGCCATCTTTACGCATGTGCCCGCTGGGCACCCTAGCTCCTGCGATTGTATATCAACCGATGACCAATTCTTCAACCAGTAAGACAACCTATCTATTACAAGCTAATTTAGCTGTTAGAGTTTGGCTGCTGTACGTAGAGCGTGGAATTTATTCGAACTTCTATACATGGCAACAAATTTTCATACAAAGTAACGTATGGTGACTGCTTTTGCAGCCCCAGTATTTTTAAAATTTCCGGCATTTTTTCATCGTATAGCCAAACTCAATTTGGTAATCAGCGAAAATGTTTATACTACTGAGACCTTTTGTCACGAAACTTGTTGGTCACTGTCGCCATGGCCTAGTTTATTATGCACACAATGAGTAATTGTCATCCCAACAATTTGTGTTTTATATCACCATTCTTCATAAGAATATTGAAAATATCAAGGAAAGAAACGCTATTGGGTCCTTCCAATTTGGAGAGAAATTCTACTTAAAAAAATTTCTTTGATATTTCCGTACGAGTGTTGAAAAATTTGATAATTTACTACTATACAGTTTTAAGACCTGCTAAGACTTATCAAAGTATCAATCTGCAATCATCAATTGAACCCGAAGAGAGATTTGCTTGTAACTCGAAGGTCTATAAACATTTTCATGGATATTTCTCCCCACATTTTATCTTCAAGAGTATTCCTTGAAAGTTTTGTTTTTGTTGTATAGGGATGGTCTCATTTGTACTTCTTGTAATAATACTGCATTATTTATAGCTTCCTCTCATACTAGCGTTGTAGCGGATATTAAAAAAAAAAAAGATGCGTAAGTTTTTTCCTAGCTCTAAAACGTCTCCCAAAACAATGGGACTCAAACGGCGACGAAAATGTTATAAGTGCGTCCAAATTCATATAAAAGTGAAGGCGTGGTGATAGTTTCGTCACCCAAAAGTTGCTGGCCAGAGGAACCACAAAGTCACGTTGCTATTACGTCAATTCATCCGCGCATTAATATTAGAGCCTATTGGAATTGACGATTGTGTCAAAACAGCTACGTGACAAAAAGTCTCCAGTGAGCGATTGGTCTTAACATACTTTACGTTATTATTCCTGTTGCAATCCACATTATTTTAGAAAATAATTTCTGTTAGGGTGCCCCCATATCCTACAATGCCCAGGGCCCCCACTTGGCTAAAGACAGCCTTGGTTGAATCCATGGATAAAACTTATATTTTGGCTGCTAGATTCGCTTGAAATTCTCGTCTTCTACCCACTTCACAGACATCTATTTTGTATATCCTGTGTGGATGTGTACAAGAGCAAATGCACATCCGTCCGAGAGATGTGCTCAGGATCCTTAAAGATATCAAAGTCTCCAAAGCCGCAGGTCCTAATGGTTTCTTGCTCCTGTTAATTAAAAGCTCTGCCCTATTCTTTTCTTGACCTCTAAAAAACTATTCTACTTATCTTATTCGACAGGAAAATTTCCAACTGCTTGGAAACAAGTTCATTTTCAGCCAATTTCCAAGAAAGGAGAGGATCACTAAGCATTCTTGGCATTAATATTTCCAGTAAGTTTAACTGGACAGATCACATCTTCTCTGTTTCAAAATAAGCATTAAAATGCCGTAGATTTCTGAAAACGTGTGAGAAATATTTCAGCCCATCGAATCTAGTGCTCCTCTACAAGTCCTACCTAAGACTTAGATCTGAGCCGGGGCTGGTCGCATAACCTTAGTTTTATTGAAGATTGTCTAAAAGTGACCCTTCAAGCTCATTGGCGATGTGGTAATAATTTGTCGTATCGACTCACTCGAGTACTGCCGCAATGTTGGATGTCTTTCGCGACATGTATGGCCAATGCTCTGATGAAATATCTAGTCTGATCCCTTGTAAAATGATTCCTGCACGCAATACTTGTGCTGCAAGCCGCGCACATGCTTCAAATTACTTCCGGGTGTACAGTAAAATTCTCTCATGCTTTTTTACCCCTAATAGTGCGAATGTGGAACCGTTTACCATCTTCTGCTTTTCCTCCGGCATACAATCTGCGGCAGTTTAAGGGCGACGTAAATCGGCATCTCCGCCACTCTCCTCATATCCCCTAATCCTGTCCTTATCTCCTTTCTGCCATGCTCTGCTTTGCATCATAGGGTATCCCCTGAGCTTGGCTTAATATCATATAAAAAAAAAACACACCAAGTGAACAACATGGGCCCTTTTATCTTTTACATATTTTCCCAGTAGATATGTAAATAAAAAAGATTATTTAACATTTAAAGAAAATTTATTTAATAGATCTCAATTTTTTTTTTTTAACCAACACAAATGGTATGGAATGTTAAGAATCTATATATCCAAAACTATAGTTGAGCCTATTATCAATGTCACTATCTTGGGTAAGGTAACTACACTCAATAAATTCCAATGTAATAAGCGCTGTGTATATATAGGTGCAAATTTCCAAGAAATATGTACACATGTAATTCCGGTATCCACCTTTATTTCGGTTCATCAAAAGTGAAAATTCACCTTTCAGTGACATTATTTCCGGCAGCTTATAACTAATGTGACTAAGTTGTTCGTTGATAAATCGACTAATTAATTTTGACGCTTATCTTGAACTTGCACGAGGCTAATCGCTAATGTAATGCCATTAATTAATAGCCTCAACAGAAACAGAAACATCATAATCGCATTTGCCTTCGAATCAGCCTAAAACACAAAAAATCAATGAAAAAATATTTGACGTCAGCCAGACTAGAATTATTAGAATTCTTCCTGGATTTAATCGAATTATTACAAGACAGTCTTTCTTGTCACTTCTCCATTCTCCGAAGAAACATACCTGGTCTAACGTGATCTAAGCGTCTAAGCAGTTACTAGTAAATGTATTCTTAAAAATTTCTTCTACCTTCAGATTGCAGCATTCTTTATAGGATGGATCAAGTTTTTATCTTAAAAAAATTTACTTTGCAGACTCACTGAACTTGAAACACTACGAATAGGATGTGAAGGTAAAAGTACTGACTTGTCTAGATGGAACAAGTTTTGCAAATTTTTTATTTTTGTTATTTTTTCCTAGAGGTATCCATTCAATTCCGTACGCACGGTATTTTTTTCTCGGACTGGTTTCAGTGACGTATAGACAACAAAATTGGCAGCTATTAAGGCACCTCGATCTTATGTAAATTTTTTGGGCTATCGGGTCAAGTAACTTGTCTCCATATCTATGTACTTGCTGAGTAAGACAAACGATAGGTAATGTATGGAATGCAATTTTGCTATTATTATAATTTGCATGCCAACAAACTGACTGTAATCGGCTAATTAATCTGTACCTTTATTTTATTTGCTCTATTGGCATGGCAATTCCCATAATACCTGCCTGTGTACTTACATGTGGAAATAATTGGGTGGTGGACTTGTTAAGGTCATCTACTTTTATTCGATGTTAAAGTTGTTTAATTTTTGTTCTGCATTTTTTTTCTCTTTTACATACTTTCTCCCTCACAATTTTACCGTATTTTTCGATTTTATCGGGAATTTTGTTAGAGACAAAAATATGTAGAGATGTCGACCGGAAAGTTTTTGCTTTACTCTTGAAGGAGCTTCTAAGGTAAATATTTGATGATCTCTATTTTCAGGAAGCTAATCAGGGATTAGGGCAACCTTTCCAAAAATCGACCCAATTTAATTCGATGTTTTTATAAAATTCAGGAGATAATATATAAATGAAATTTGGTTCAGATCTTATATTGTTACAGTAAATTGGGGATATTTATACATACCTATGTATGTATTTTTAGGAATGTTGTTTGTAAGAATATTTTTTGAATATTCCGCATACGAATTTGCTGGAAATAGCTATAAATATTATATACCTAAATGTAAATATATAAATAAAACCTTGAAAATTTTTTTAATGTTTTACATTGTCCCATGTGCGTGAGATGACGATTTGATGATAAATTTGTCTCCAACTACTGCTTTTTTCTTTCTTGTTTCATAGCAGGGGAATAAAATATCCGCAACATGAAGGTCAAAGCAGCCCATTAAGCCAACCTGATAGTAGGAGAAGCTATAAAGCTATAACAGTTGCAAAAAGAAAATCGCAGGATAGTGTCGAAGTGGAAATTGAACCCAAGACCCCTGAGATAGTAGTCAGTGCGCATAGAAACTAGGCCAGTAAGACCACCAACTACCGTTAACTTTTATCATTATGTTTTGAAAATTTAATTTAAGCCAACTCATCTTGTTCAACTATACCAATCAATGTTCCACTTTTAATAATGTTTATACATCCAGTGGTGGCTAAAATAATAGGCACTATCGCATAATTCAATTTTATATTATTGCATGTAATAGGTGTGTTTTTTAGTGTCTCGTACACTGGTGCAGTCATACATTGGACATAGCAAGCTACACTCCATCGCTAAATATAGTTCTATTTGTCGCTAAAATCATTAAAAAAATGCTTTAATTTTTTTATATGACCAAACTTTCCATTTTTCCTCTCTAAAACTTCCTCAAATTAATATTTTTTTTTTAATTAACATTTTAGTAACTATATCATTGCCTGCATTTATCCTCCAACTTTTATAGAGTCCATATAAGATTTTTCACATATACATATATGTGGAGACTACCAAGTTTTAGAAATAAAGTTCGTTGATTCTGTAAAGCATTCCTTTGTAGAAGCAGTGCAGTGAACTGGACTGACCCAGTTTACACGAGCCTGTATGCTACTTCTGCAGCACGAAAACTTAAGGGTAAGATGATGGTTGGAGGCAGGAATGAAGCATTACCTTACCTAGAGATTATCTGTGTTAAGTCTTAATTCCTTTGTAAATATTTTAGTAAAGTAATATGGGAAGAGGAAAGCACATGTCATATGAAAAGCGGAGCATTATTTTAACTATCTGTAAGGAATATAAATCTTACAATGATATTGGAAGTATTGTTAGTTACCCAATATACATGTTAAGAAATATATTGGAATGGAAAAGATTGATTAAGAGTACCAAAAATAAATGAAGAAACTATTGCGACTTCTTCGAAAATAAGAAATGATGTATGCACAGATGTCATGTTTAAGAGTTATTCGAAGCAGATTTTAAGTAGATAAGCTGCCAGCCAGGGTGTGGCGATAAGTTGCTTACTTTAGTAAGAGCAATATCAAGCAGCGAAAAAATTTGTGGAAAATTATTTAACGTATTTCGCAGTTATTGCCTGCGATTTCATCCATCCAAAATGTGTACACCGGCGTACTGAATTGGTGGCACTGACGGGATAGGCAATACTGTAGGAATAATTAGAAAAAATAAAGCCTACTTTCTGCATCAGCTACAAGCATTAAGGCAGAGAGATGTTTTATCGTCAACTTTTGCCTTTCACCTAGAAGCTTCCACCAAACGTAGAATCAACAGAGCTTAGCATTTTTTTTTAACATAAGATATGTTGCATGTTTACCAACTTTTATCATACATTAGGAAAACTTTCCCACATTGACGCAACGAACAGAACGCCGCCGCTTATTCCTCAAGGACTTTGGAAAGAATTTGTGTCTGCCATCAGTCCTGAACAGGTCAAAAATTCAAAAACTAATCTCTCAATATTTTCTACGAAATGCGATGGAAGCAGTTCTGGGAAAGAGGATTACACCAACTCTGGTACAAGCACCACAGAATCCACCTAAGGACATATCATGTAGGACTAAGCATGCAGGTGTATATCATTGATGCTTTGCAGACGACAACAGGTGCCGCAAGGCTAGGAAATAATGCAGTATATGTAAAGAGGATAAAATGAAATCAGCATATAAAATCCACGTCAACTACTTGTGTGGACACCGGCGATACTTCTACATTATCAGATCAATTAAATTTTGTATTATTAGACATTATTTAAATAAATAATTAGTTCTTAATTATTTATTGCGTTTCATTTAATACGAAAAGAATGGAGATACTCATAAGTTATCGGGTATCGGTATCACTTGGGAGATAGATGTTTTCAGGAATGGCAAAAAAAAAACATATTTAAAATATTCAATTTGTATATAAAATATTCGAAAATCTTTTAGAAGTGTTTTTTATTATTATTTCTTATCCTCATACCATAGGTAAAGAGTTTGATGCCAGATTCAGATATTCATTGATATTCCTTTCCTACCAAGGCTTTGCTACGGCATCATAGGGTATCCCCTGAGCTTAGGCATTATCAGAAAAAAAAACAAAAGGAAAGATAGAGGATTAATGTTGTGATATTGTTTTCGTGGCATGGAATCGGTTCAATTGTTTTTATCAAAAACACGATGAAAAAGAGACATACCTAGAAATTCTAAAGGACATAAGCCGTTTACAGAGAATAATATTCCACAAATTTGGACATATAAACATGATAATGATTGAAAAACATTGACCCAAAATATTGAGAGAAACTACAGGTCTAGAATAGAAATTTAATTGTTTTAAAACAAATAATAAATTGTGGTTTTTTACCTGTTATTATTACGTTATATTACATATTAATTATATTTATAAAGAAATTCTGAGAGTATTCTGTAGTGTATACACCAGACAGTTGAGAGTTTCACTACTGTGCTGATGAGGTCGTCCTGCACTGCTGATCGAAACACAAACTATACTCTCAAAATTTCTTTATGAAATTTTTATTTGCGGCTTTAAGCAAACAAACTCACGGTACTTGTCTTTTAATTCACTGCTTAATGCAGTAGGTTATAAATTGCGTGTAGACTCTTAATGGGTTTCGAAATAGTAAAACTCAATTACAGGTATAGGTAGAATACAGGTTGTGAAATGGATAGTGCATTATGGAATGGACCATAATATATTTTGGAGTGTGGTGAAAGCAAATCTTTTTATAATAGCAGTTTTTTATACATTTGATCGACTTCCTCAACAATTCAGATACGAAAAAATATGAATCACTCGACATATACATCATTTCAAATATTGAGGTCCATTCCGGAATGGACCACTTAGCCATATAAATTTTGTATACCTTTTGGGACTGCATGCGGCATCTAGTTCTTGTGCCATCTATGCTATGACCGACTGAAAATTGCACCGGAAGTTTTCTTTAAATTAACTGTCAAAATTACTATTCCGGGGAAAAGTTAAGACGCACTTTTTATTGTTCTTGTTTTGCTTTTTTTTTTCTTTTTTAAGTTGATTCTACGATCACAGATCGTGCGTACTTATTTAACATGAATTTTTTAATTAGTAGTCAATGTCGTCGTAACTTCTACTTCCGTATTTTAATTTATTTAAGTAGGTTATTTTGTTTTTGCTAATTACTTCTAATTGCTTTTCACTAGAAAGCTTTTATGGAAAATTTTTTTTAGAAAAGTTTGGGGATTCCGGTGCTATTGTCGGAAGAATTATTTGAAAAGTGTCAGAGTAAATATGAACAATTATACACAAAAATAGGTCTTGATATCTGTGTAAACTGAAAGGAAGTTGGAATTGCGGTCCTTCGCTGTATAACATTTAACACAATTTTATTTTTGATAATTTTATCAATCTTTTCCTTCAGCTAATCCCTAATTACATACCTGTTGACCGTAGAGAGTGAAACAAAAACAAAATCAATTTATAATATTTGTTTGAGTGAAATTTACTTATTCAATGATTTGTTTTAGATCTAAATACAAATTTCACAAATCGACTACCTAAAGATCACCATAATCTAAATGCAAGTAATTTTATCAGGATTGTTCAGTTTTTCCGTCCAGAGTGGCTGACCTTCTGAGAACATCCTTTATTTATTCGTGTTAGGTTCCCAAAGATTACATTTGTAAAATTCGCCACGTTACAATATTTAAAAAAAAACAACTTAAATAGTGAAATCCTACCAATAAATATAAAAAGGCAAAAAATATGAAAAGAAATCAAAGAGTCAAAGTAGAATAAAGAATGGAAATGAGTAGCTTTCAATGTTCAAGTTAAACGATAGAGGGGATTCAAAGGTTAATATATGCTATCTGCTTTTAACAGAGCGATGGAAATATCTGCGGAAACAAAATCAGTGTGCTTGCTTAACATTTCAGTTGAAAAAAACAATCATAAGATTGTTGCCTGTGATAATTATTTGTAAACGATACCCTAGCTAGATGAATGCCCGTATGTAATATCGTATGGTCAGCTCTCTGTGCAAGTTTAATGTTGAAGTGGTTTTTCGCATATATTTCTAGAATGGTTCGTCGAATAGTAAAAATGATTATGAGCAAATTCATAGAATTTCATATTCTGACGAACTTTTCAGTACAGTAAAAACGTCTAGGTCAGATTGTTTTTACAACATATACGTAAAAACCAAAATTTTTATATGGCAACATGAAGAAGGGATTGCCCCATTTAGTCCATTTTCGAAATTTCATTTAGTATTGCTATGAAAACACCATGTACCGAATCTGAGTTCTCTACTTTCACACGCTCTGTGGCTATTACTATTACTTTTTACATGTTTTTTTTTTTACTAGTACATCTGAGCAGCTGACGCATAATCCACCCTCCGCGATGCAGCTGACAATTATTTTCAACCAACTGTTTATAAAAAAAAGTTTCATCCAGCATACTATTACTTAAAAAAAAAACTTTTGTACCACTTTCGCAGCCTCCCACACCCACACCTGTGGCGACGCGTCTGTGTTTCTTCACCATTTTCTTTCTGAACGCGTGACCAGCCACACTGTAAATCGGGCAATTCTTTTTCTAAATTCTCAGCTATTAATACCTTACTGAGCGTGGAAAGCTGTAGCTAGGTAGGCGTTTATTGACAATGAAAATTTGAGTAAACATAAGAAAAACTAGTCTGATGTCAGACTTAAGGAGATAAAGTTGTATTGTTACGAATATTATAACGTTGTGACTATTTTTGCTGGAATTATTGTAAAGCATTAACATATAAGTTCCCAACAAACATGGCGGAACGTAGAAGATTCATTTTCTTATTACCTGGACGATAAAATATCTCCTGGATGATAATCATATTCGTATTGCATTCTTAACTTCCAACGGGAGAAACTGTTACCCCGAAGGTAAAACATCTTGAAGAAAGGAATGCGTATTCTGAGCGATACGTGAAAGTAATTTGCAACATCCCTTCTTCCTGACGAGTTATTTTCATATCATGAATAAGAAACGTATTCGTTTCTTCAAGATGATTCGCTTTCTTATCGTCTAAGGTCTAAGCAAATCGCTCAAGAACTATCGAAATAAATCCTTTGGAACTTTTAGTAAGGGAATAAAGAAAATATTTGCTTAAAGTAGGTATATATTTATTTAATTAAATTTTTTTAAATATGAAGTGGTGGAATTAAAATCACTAGTGAAGAACTCACAAATTAATTACTCTCATGGTGTCTAATGACGCGTTCTTCGGAATGAAAAATTCGTGTATCATAGAGATGACAAATAAGCGAAACTGTTGTCTTCTTGCTTCCATATGTGAAATCAGAAAACAAATTTTTTTGTAATTTCATATTCTTTTCGTTTACGCAAGACAGGGAAGAAATCAGTTTACAGTATTTGATTTAATTTCGCGTGGAAGATATTTTGGCAATATCATCCAAATATCGCCCTGAAGATTTTCATCCAAATGTTTGCTGAGTTAATGGATATAATATAAAAGTTTTTAATGGGACGTCAATACATTCTTATTAATTTTCCACTTGTTAGAATCGATCAAAGATGAAGAATAGAAGAATTTTTAGGAACTTTTATTTTTAACGATTCTAAATCAAATCATCAATACAAGAGGAAAAACAACCCCCTCTTATTATTTAAGTTTTGGTGAAAAGCTTGTGAGACTAAAAAAATATTATCATTAAAAATATAAATATACTTTAATTACTTCGAATTAATATTCTAAATACAATTTTAAAACTTTTACGGATTTTTCAAATAATCTAATCAAGTGCTACTAAAAAAGAGGAAAAATTTATGAGAACTTAAAAAAAATGACATTCTGGTTCGAAAATAAGCAAGCAAAACTTTGAGAATCGGATAGTTTGTAGACTCGGGTATCCGAATATCCTGATATTAGCAATTCTTGATCCAGTTTTCAGCTCTAGTATGTATATATACATTCGGTATTGGTATCGCCATCTCTTGGGCTAATGTGAAATTAAACTTTGTCTATCCAACAAGGTGGCCAGGAACTAGGTACCTACTTAGAGGAAACAAATTTCTATAGAAACCACATGAACTTTGAGATTCTGTATTAAACTGAAAGCTATCTTAGAAAACTGGTTTCGATGATATTTCTTCCGCCCTATATACATATGTATATGTCTGCCATATAAAATGTCCTAACATGAATTCGTATCCAAAAAATATGTAGTACAATTTCGTTTTTTTAAATGCCACGCAAGAGCAAAACAACAGCAAGATTATTACAAAGAAAGCACTAAACTGAATTGAATTAAATAGGAAAGGTTATGACCCAATGATCTGAATTCTGTGGCTTAATCAAAATGACTACCGCAGGTACATTCTTATCAATACGAGTATACCTACATACGAAGAGAGGTCAATAAGTTCGCGGAATGACAGAGAAGTAAATTAAAAAAAAGACATATTGCATTATTTCCCATTGCAATACACTAATACATTTCTGAAACCAACATTATTAATATCAATCCTCGAAAAAAAATTTTTTTTTTTTGGAATTGTCGCGTAAGATCAATACAACTTTGCTTCATTTTTATCTAATTTTCTCTTTGATATATAGCCTCTTATAAGTGTTCTGACAGCCTGATAGTACAAGGCCGTTATTATGACATAATTGTACTTGTAGTCAATCTGCATTTTACACTCTGAATTGCAAAAAATATTGACTATAAGCTTTCCACGCGACTGCAACTCGTCGAATTAGAGTGTCTACCCTTTTTATGCCACTGGATGTGTAAGACTTCGACTTAAGTTATGATGAATCCAAGTTTTATTTCCGGTAACAATTCGACACATAATTGTATCCTTGTACCACAGAAATCTAAAAACTATCTTTTAACAGAAACTCTTTGGAGGTATTAACACCGGTTTTAAATCGAATACCTAACAACTGTATAATAATGAAAAGAATTAATTTTTGGTGAATTAATTATTTTCAGCGGAAAAGTTTTCTACTAACGTCTAATCTCCGGATTCTCATAACTCTTAGATTTGACAATACATCATTTTTCGGCTGAGATGCTGATTGAACAGTTCTCATTATTTGGTTGACCTCTCAAAGTCTGCATGTTTTTTACTGAAGTATGGAAGGTGTCACATTACTCTCGTCTTGATGGCTCCATTTTCTCCATGCTTGACGTTTTCTTTCCGATATGCATACTTGCTAGTAAGGTTACTAACCCGATTAAGTTAAAGCTAGCTATTTATGCTTATAATAAGTTGCACAATAAAATTCTGCAAGCCACTCTATTACACATCTCTATACAGTCTATTAGGTGAGCTTACCGACCTACACTCGTATCTACTTTTATCTAAAATTTGCTATAAATGTACAATTTTATAAAAATAGCAGCTTCACTGCGCAGGATATTCATGTCAAGAGATGGGATATTTTAAATCTATTTAGTCCAGAATTCTTGCAGATATTATAATCGTTCCATAAATCTAGAATGCAGGGATTCTTCTATAGTTAGATGGCACATACCCTAATAAAATCTACCCTCAATGAAGGTGGTATGTAATAACGCACGAAGGGATCTTCCAGCTTATTGAATCTGCTAAAAGGATTTCTCAATATTTTACAACTTTAGGGCACTCGAAAATTCTCACTGCGCGTTAACATCCCCAAGCCATAATAATGCCTGCAACGTGAAGTGGGAGGAGTTGTATGTTTTATCTATAGTCCATTTAAAATCTATGTGCTTATGAAGCCGTAAATTCGACGATGATGCCACAAGCAGTACCTAATTTGTAATACGTCGAAATAAATCGGGCTGACACGTGAACCATGTATGTATGTTTATGGGATGCTCATACATCAAAATGGTTCTGTCAGCACCTTTGATTGATGTGCCTATGAAGTCCGTCGAAATAATCCAATCCACCCATATGCAAACATTTTACCAAGTAATTTGGGTCACGATTGAAGTGCTTAATTATCGCGTATCGTATATTATTGCATATGTAAATTACACGGATATAATTCGAACAGGGCTTATTACGGTTTAACGTGTATTGCGTAATGCTAATAAAAAAAATTGAAATATAGTTAGAATAGGTATTGTATTTACACCTGTTTCCAATCAAATTTTCCGCATCATACCTGTTTAGGCACGAAGACAATAGAAGCCCTCGTCATCAAGAGAGTGATGGGCATGAATTCGTGGTCACCACTTATCCGAGGTTAAGAGCAGTAGCAAAAATTTTAATTTGTATCTCTCTTTCCCAGGTGGGTGCTCAAGAACAGCTTAGTACGGTAAGATTTTAATATTTATCGTGCATTCAACGATCGAATTCAGATCAATAACGGGCGTAGGATAATCTCATAAAAATTTCATTTAAATCGTTTTATGGGTTTTATGAAGGCTGCTGCTTTAATTTTGGCTTCAACTTACTGTTCACGGTTCACAAAAATCTGATGGAATCTAGAGTTGGAATTTTATTTAAATAAAATTTATCCAACTAGCAAGATTCAAGTATTCTTCATAAACTGGTGAGCACTTGAACTAAGATATTTGGAGAAGAGGAAAATATTCACTCCACTTCACATAGTATTTTCATGACTAGTTTTATTTCCCATTATGCCTATAACTACTCGGTTATACGAGGTTTAAACTTATATTTGTTTTTTTTCCAACTCATTTCTTATTTCCTTAAAACTCTGATTCTATAAGAATAATAATATTTTTATTGAATAAGAATGTAATGAGATGTAGGTTGTCAGGATAAATAAATAAATATTCCCGTGTCACAAACTAAAAGCTGCATTCAGAGAAATGGTATTTTTATGCGCAGGCTTAACGAAAACATATTCGACACATGATTGAACAGATAAATATTTGTTGGTTTGAAGATTTCACATAATGAACACATACATCGAAATCACCTTAGTGGACACCCTCTCTATAATCCATAGCTTTCGTTTTGTGATTCCCATATATTGGATCCTATGACAGAGGAACTTGTGAATTCAATGAAGAAGTCCAAAATTTACACGAAGACAGACCAGATTTCAATGAAATCGAGCAAAATATCCAATGTGTCCTACAAATGACGTCCATCAGAGAAACATTTCCTTCATTTAGATTAGTTTTTCTCAATTAAGCGAAAATGTAACAACAGAGGAGTGTATGTTTCCTATATAATAAATTACATCTATCCTGAAAAATAAGCTGTCACAGCAATCAACTGATTAAAAATCGAATATTTTTATGTTTACGTTTTTATACCGTAGATGAAATCAAGCTTGTCTATCCGTTTGTAACGCATAGAAATATTCATGGTAGAGCAAAATGGACTGGACACCTACGCATAATATTAAAAGTTATTTTGATTTTTGCATGTCCGTCTGTCCGTCCGTCCGCCCGTCCGTGCGCACGATAACTCGAGAACACGTTCACCTAAAAAGCTGAAATTTTGTACACGGACATTAAAAAAAAAAAAAGTAAAATTAAGTTCGAAAATGAGACAAATCGGGCAACTCCTTCGTGAGATTGCCATACGAAAATTTCATTTTTCACTATATATTCGGACACTTCCTGAGAGTGCGCAAATGTAGAAAGTTGAAATTTTGTACAAGGCATTTTCATAGAAAAAGCAAATGTAAACTGGCAACGACTTTCAGGTATTATAAACATTTAGGTTTTTTACGTATACTGTGAAAATGATCAGTCCTAGATGTTTTAGTTGTACTGAAGAGCTCTTCAAAATATGAAATAAATTGGTTATAACCATTCTTACTGTCTGATGAACCGTTCCAGATATATATGCGAAAAACCACTTCAACAATCAAACTGGCACAGAGAGGTGACCATTCGAAATTACATATGTATTTTGGGTATCATAAATAAGAATTGGTCTTAGACCTATTATAGCATTTTTACTTGTTTTTTTTAGACAGTTCACTAAATTTTTGACTCTCCCATATGGTCTAAATTTTCATAGTGTCAAGATGAAAATTTACACAAATGAGTCAAATGACATTTGGAATAACTGGGCGTTGCCATAGTTCGAAACAAATCTACCATCGCATTTTCGAGTGTAAATTCCGTTCTTATACGCTTCGATAAAACGATCAACTTTTAGGGCTTGTTCACGAGCGCGATTTATCGCATGCGACAGAGGTCTGATTGGCTGCAGCAATGTGGTTGTTGCAAAACATGCTTACTCTTTCTACGTTTCGTGCGATACAAAAATTTATCGATGCTATGTTCTTAGTTTTGTGTGATTTTCACATTTGTATTTGTTTACATTTGTAATCGGATGCTAAAGATCCGCAGTGATTTCGAAAGTTACCACGATATGTAAATATATAAATATAAAAATATAAATATATGTAAATTTCGCACTAGTATCTCCTTTCCACCACAAAACTAAACAAATTAATTTGAGGCCGCTGTCAACCTTGTGAACATATCGCGCGATAAAAACTAGTCGCAAGTAGAGATAGATCGATAGGACGAGCAGGACATCACTAAAATATCGCACGTATCATATCGCGCTCGGGAACAGGGGCAAAGTTAACCTACAGGGGTTTAACAGGACACCAATTCTATCATTTGTTGCTTTTCTTTCTTACTACAAAGCTGTACACAATTATATCAAGGCGTACATCTTACAGTGACTATCATTGCCATAAAGAGATTACGTAACTACACTAAGCAATTTTTACTTGATTTCATAAGTACCTACACTGCGAATTTGAGATTACCATGAGAGAGGAACAGGGTGTGCACGTTGGTTTGTTTCGCTCCTGTTATTAGCATTGTTTTTCTATAAATTTAGGTGATCGTGTCACAAAATTTTGCTTAATATTTATCAGGTTATGGTGAATTTAGAACTTTTTACATTTACCCCACGAAAAATTACCGAAAATTCATGTGAGGAAATTATTGTGGAAATTGTTTCGATCGTGAGATATTGAGCATCAAGAGGCGAGCTATACTATATATGTGTATATGTATTGATTCAACAGTGCGAGCTATATACATTAATAAATGAGCATGCAGACCACATATTTACCCAGTTTGATCCCAAGAAATTTGTGTTTTTATTTTTTTATAAATGGATTTGTGGATAACATAAATATACCGATAACGACATGCTCTGCTCTTGCTTGAACCGATTATTTTGTACCTGCGTCAAGGATCGCCTGGGGCCGGATTCACTAACTCGGAGAGTTGTGGAATTTTGGAGAGGAGAGTTCTTTTGCCACTTAACTCTCCACTCGGAATTCTGTAACTCGTGGAATTTGTATTGAGATTTACCAAACTCTCTATTCAACTCGGCAAAACTCTCGGCTGTGTTAGTTGTGGAGAATTAAGAAAAATATTTCTGAACTGACAGTATTGGCTGCTTTTATTGTCCTTTGTGAAGGTACCAATGTACCTAGGATTTTCAAATTGATTTATGGATTCACTGCATATCCTGGCTATGTTTAAAAAAACAAATTATGGAAATCCTTGCAATACTTACAGAGAATTAAGGAATTTTGTGTTTCAAGGTACCCGATAAAAATTGTAATTCACGCGATATGGTCAATTTGGTCGTCTTTCACTACAGAAGAGATGCTATAAAAATTTTAAATATGCACGTTAAAGCTTGTATGTATGATGAAATCGTATCTACATTTTGTCCCCTAATTAGATATTTAATTAGTTTTTGACTCCGGTATATAGTTTTGGAGATAACTGTAAAAGAAGTAAATAGGTCCTTCTTAAGATGAAAAAATGGCCGTTTTCTGGTACAAAAACTCAACTCATTATTATGAAGAACCGGTACGTCGTGGAAATTCACTTTCTATGAGAAAAATGTTCACAACAGAGTACTAATGGATATGAAACAAAGAACGGAAGAAATATATGCAAAATGTAGGAACTGGGGTGTATATGACCCACGCGCAAAAAATCCGTCTTTCGGCGGTAAAAAGTCAGTTATGAAGTTAAAATGATCAAAAAGTAAACTACGCCACTAGATTACCCGTTTCTCCCTCTTTAATTTGATACCAAACATGACATTTTTTGGACAACCCCCAATGGGGGGTGGCACGACCCCCCATCCCCAAAAGCCCCACCCACAGAAATTGTTCACCTATAATTTTGTACTCTAGACTGTAAATCCGTAGGAAAAAACCGCAATGCTCTACGACCCTCCCACACAGAGTTATCCGTCTTTCAATTTTTCGATACTTCTCACGTTTTCTTTAACTCCTCAAGTATGATAGAGAATCTCGAATGGAGAGTTAGGGAGTTTTAACCGGGGAAAACGAAAATTCTCATCTCCCAAACTCCCAAACTCTCCGAGTTAGTGAATCCGGCCCCTGATGAGAAAATACGACTCAGCCGAACAAAATAGGAAATTTTCCGTGTTTTTTAGACCGAAAGAGGTAATCTCATATACGTTTGTCTTTTGCATGAATGGGGGAAAAGAACTTGGCTATGCATTATTGTAGTGCGATTGAGACAACGAGCTAAAAACAAAAATCGAGAGAACGTAGGATCCCCCGAACGACAAAATCTTACTGAATCGCCCTCAAATCCTATCAAACTATTCATAATTTTGTACTTCGGCTCACACTACCTCACTTTTTTAAGAAAAAGATAAATTTCGCTTTGGCCAAGATGCTGAAAGGAGATGTAAAATTCCTCTCAAATAAAATTCTCGTTTTTCGCGAAAATATCAGAGAATCCAGAATGAGTTTCTCCCACTTAATCTCTTCAGAGCAAAACGAATATAAACAGGATCACGTGCTGTTCAAATTGCATAGAAATTACACTAACAAATATTGGATATTTCTCTGAGAGAGAACCGGTTTTCATAAAAGCGCGGGAACATTTTATGAAAGTAAAATCTCTGAAAACTCCGCCCCTTCTCATTTATTAACGAAAATAAATCATTTGCCATTCTGTTTCATTGCATGCAATTTGCGCTTTCATATTTTTTATCTTTATTCAAAAAAGTTTTAGAGAGAGTTTGATCTTTTTTTTAATTTTTTTCTTTTTTCTTCCTTTTCTTGCCGTGAGCATTTTAAATGTAAAACAATCGGAAAACTCTTCTGTGTCCTAACTTGACTGTTTTGTTAATCCAAGAGTTTGGATTAATTTGCGAAATTGAAACGATGCGAAGTATTGTAAGCGATACGAAAATTGTAGGTGATGCGAAAATTGTAGTGAACTGTAGATAGCGATGTGAATGAAACGAGAGATTGAGCGAAAGTGACATTTTTATTACAAAAAAAGAAGGCAATAGCATGACAAAAAAATACTACCAACATTGAATTTTAAAGTTAATTTTATGATTAGGCTACGTTCAGAAATATTGCAAATTCAAATAATGGTGTTAGGTAGCTTTAGTTTTACAAAATCAAAATACAATATTTATGAGAATTCTTTCTTAAAGGTAAGAACATTCCGCCCGCCTTGGACGCTTCAGCTTCAAAAACTCAAGAGTCGTCGTCCTTCATAGGTAGAGGACATATTTTCGCCACGGCCCGTTTAAATATGCCGGTAGGGGTCCGTACAGTGACGACACGAACTAATCCATCAGCGCCAGTGTGAACTTCTAAGATTCGCCCCAATGGCCAATTAAGCGGTGGCACGTTCTGGTCCTTTAGGATTAGCAAAGTGTTTACTGAGATGTTTGCCTCACGAGTGTTCCATTTCGAACGCTGTTGTAGATGCTGTAAGTATTCCTTGCTCCAGCGAGCCCAAAACAACTGTTGCATTAATTGTCTTTCTGCCAACGAGAAATATAGTTAATATGTTTGTCTAATATGCTGAGTTCAGGAATGGATACTAAGGGAGAACCAACGAGAAAGTGCCCCGGGGTGAGGGCTTCGAGATCATTGGGGTCGTATGATATGGGTGTAATAGGGCGAGAATTAATAATTGCTTCCACTTGGCACAGAAGCGTTGCAAGTTCTTCGTATGTGAGGCTCCTATAACCGACGACACGACGAATGTAAGATTTTGCGATCTTTACCGATGCCTCCCAAAGACCACCAAAATGCGGCGAACGTGGTGGGATAAACTTCCATTCAATGGACTCTTTGATGCAGACGTCATAGACATCCTTAACATGCTGCTGGGAGCTAAAAAGGGCTCTCAATTCCTTTAGCTTGTTATTTGCGCCTAGAAAATTTGTAGCATTATCTGAGTAGATCTTTGAAATCCAGCCTCTTCTGGCGATAAACCGTCTTAACGCAGACAAAAATCCTTCAGTAGTGAGATCTGAGACCAGCTCAATATGTACTGTCTTTGTTGAGAAACAGATACATATGCAAGCATATGCCTTTGTAGGTGATCTTCCTCGTACGAGTTGTGTTATATAAAATGCACCACAAAAGTCTACGCCAGATGTTGCGAATGGTCGTGATGTTTGAACGCGTTCTGTTGGAAGGTCTCCCATCAATTGTTGAATGCATTTTGGGCGTGTCCGAAAACATCGTATGCACCTATGTAAAACCTTCTTCACTGTGCTCCTTCCACCCAGAGGCCAAAATCGAGTTCTAAGAATGTATAGCAATGCTTGGTGTCCAGCGTGCAAATGCCTGTGATGGTAGTGACTGATTAGTGCATCTGTGAGCGGGTGTGAGCGAGGTAGTACGATTTGATGCATGCAGTCGTAGTCTAAACCCGAATTCCTTATTCTTCCTCCAACACGAACCAAGCCTTCCTTGTCTACAAATGGAGTCAAAGTCTTTAAGCAGCTTTTAGTGGAAATTTCCTTTTTTGAACTAAGATCATCGTAGTCTGGAGAGAATTCCCTTTTTTGTACCATCTTGATGACAGCTTTAAGTGCAAAGTCTAATTCATCTACGGGCCGAAAATTCTTTTAGATCTGTTCTTTAGTTTTGCATTATGATAAAAGCGAAATATGTACGCGAACACTGCTTCAAAAGGTTGTTGCGAAATTTTGAAGTAGTGACAAGGTCTTCAACCCTTTCAGTAATTAACGCGACCTTTACCTTCCGTTGCTCTGGCAAGTCTTGATGTGGAAGGAATGGATGTGTTGTGGAGGCCATGAAGATTCAGAAGCAGTCAAGAAGTTAGGTCCATTGAACCATAAGTGTGAACTCAGTAATTCTCCAGGTGAAAGTCCTCTGCTGATTATATCCGCCGGGTTCTCTGATGTGAGCACATGTTTCCAACTGCGGGATTGAGTTAACTCTTGTATCTTCGAGACACGATTGCCGACAAAAGTGTTCAAGTTGCAGGCTTGTGCAGAAATCCATGAAAGGACAATAGTCGAGTTCGACCAATAGTAAGACTTGTGAAAATCCATTGCTATAGATGAGATGACTCGATGCATGAGTTCAGATAGCATTAATGCAGCACAAAGCTCTAATCTTGGAATACTTTGAGTCTTTATAGGGGCAACCTTTGATTTTGCACAAAGCAATTTTATTGTTATATTACCTGATTTATCAGTTGCTCTGATATAAAGGCAGGCGTTGCCAGGAATGATGCAGATGAAGTCCCATAGGTCACAGTCATAAGACGATATATTTGCAAATCTGTGTCCTTTGAATTCCGCCATAGAATGCATTGCATGTGATTATCAGGATCTTGTACCTCTACCTGGCGGTACATTTTTTAAATGTCGGCAGTCATCGCATATCGAAACATTCGAAAACGGAGTAGAATTGTAAACAAGTTATCTTGGACGACTGGGCCCACCATAAGGATATCGTTAAGAGATTGACCAGTACTGGTTTTACATGACCCGTCAAAACTACTCTTAGCTTTGTATAGGTGCCCTCTGGCTTGAGAGCACAATGATGAGGGAGAAAGTAGTGGTCGACACTGAGTTCGTTTATTTTAATTGGTTGCATATGTCCCAATGTCAAGTAATCTTCCATGAATTTGCAATACTGATGTTTAATTTCGAATGATTTTGATAGCTTAGATTCTAAATTAAAATACCTCCTTTTGGCCGTTTCTAAAGAATCTCCTAATATGGATGGGCTGCATCGAAAGGTAGTCTGACCGTAAATCTACCAGATGGCAATCTTAAATAAGTTCTAAAAAAATGGGCTTCACACTCCATTTCCTCAGATGTACTACCTTTCACAATTGAAGTGTGATTTTCGATTTCCCAAAAGCGCTTAAGCAGGTTATCTAACGTATGGGATACATCTGAAGGGGGTGTAATGGCGATGTTGCATGTTTTCGAGATGACCTTAGTTTTGAAATTCCCCGAAACTATCCAACCGAAGACAGTTTTTTGTAGTAAGGGTTCATCGACCCCAAGTTTTAATTGTCCGACAGATAACAACTCAAAGAAATTGCTCGCGCCGATGAGAAGATCAATCCTCTGAGCCTTGTTATAACCAGGATCTGCTAAGTTAATATCATCAGGAATGTCTAAATCCTTTGTAACGATATAGGAACTAGGTTGATTTACTGTGATGGAGGGTAGTACGTAAGCTTCAAATGAGCTTGTATATTCATTAAGACGCGACTTGATTTGAATATTAACCTTAAATTTCACGGAAGTGTTAGATTTTCCGATTTCACTTACTGGCACGTTTACCTTTATCCTTTTGATCCGTAACTGCTGACATAATCTTTCCGAAATAAAATTTAATTGCGAAGTAGAGTCTAGCAGGGCTCTGCATGATGTGTAAGAGCCAACACTATCTTTGATTTGTATGATCGCGGTTGCTAGGAAGACATGAAAGTCATCTGCTGTACTAGAGCCATTATTTGAACAAAGAGCTAATGATGGTTGTGCTTGACCCTGACCTTGCGAGGATTGTGGTACAAATATACGTTCAGGTTGAGCTTGAAGTGATGCGAGATTTGCGTTTTGCTCAACCGGAGCCATATGGAGTAATGAGTGATGTTTAGAAGAGCAAAACCGGCAACGGCTAGATTTGCAGTTTTTGACACTATGTCGTGATCGAAGACAGTTTATGCATAAATTCAATCTTTTAACTTCATTGAAAAGATTTATCGGAATTAAAGTAATAAAATTTGGACAATTATTAATTATATGCTCTGAATTATTACAAAGGGAGCAGCTATTTAGAGTTTTAGTAGTTATTAAGGTTGTTTTTCTAACTTGATTAGTATTTCTTTTATGTTGGTTAACGAAATTTGTACTTGCCGGTTTGTTCCCAGTTGAAATAGTTGATTGCGCCATGTTCTCCAATGTCTGACAGCGTTTCTCTATAAATGAGGAGAACTCATGCCAGGATGGAACTACGTCGCGCGGTGCTTCATCTTCCCATTTGTTTCCTGAGGTTGGATCCAACTTCTGCGATATAAGATAAATTAGCAATCCATCGGTTATTTGTTGATTTTCCACAAGAGACGATAATGCACGTAAATGCGAATTTACACTATCGTTCAGATTTCTCAGATAATAGAAAGAACCCCTTTCAGCAGTTGGTTAGTTATAAATATCATTAATGTGAGCCTGATAAATAAGTCTTTTATTATCATATCTTTTCTTTAATAATTCAATGGCTTTTCATAATTTTCTGCTGTCATTTCTAACGATTGTATTGTGCGGAATGCGCTTTCAGATAGCGTGGAACGCAGATGCTGAAATTTCTCGATATTTGACAATTCATCGTCATCATGCACTAATGTCTTCAACATAGAGAAAAAGTTCGGCCAATCTATTGTTTTTCCGGTAAATTTTGTAAGCTCTAACTGAGGAAGTCGGGCAGTTTTGCTGCGATATGTTGCGAAAGAAAGTTGACTATCTGCCATTAATGACCCCCGCGGTCTTTTTTGTGATATGCATGTCAAAATTTTGCTTTTTATTCCGCAGTAAGTTTCTTCAAAAGCTTCCCTTTTTTCACCTTTAGCTTCATCCTCATCAATATACTCAATCTTCGATTGAACACTATTGAAGGTATTTAAATATCCTTCAAGAAGTCCAAGTCGTGTTTCTAGGTCAGCCAATGTTGTATTTGGCCCAGATTTCTCCACGTACGTTTTCATTTTTGTTTGTCGGCCTTGAACGCTTCCGCGCTGAGCCTTTAATTCAGCAAGTAGCTTTATTGTAGCGGGATCAGTTGGAGGAGCCATTATTATTACAATTGTGGCACTAATTAACTTGCTTGGTACTAATTTTTTGCTTGCTTAATAGCGGTTGCAATGGAACAATGTGATGACAACAAAAAATTGCGAAATTGAAATTTTACTAACTGCGATACGACTTACAGATTCTGATGATAAATAGCAATATAAAATGTCTTACGATCTGCTGTGTGAAATATTGACTGTCGATGCGAATATCCCAAGTCATGTGATGAGGCAAAGACGATAATCACTGCATTCGATAAAGGGCTATGCTTGCTTGCTTGCACGTTGTTTGTTTCTGTTGATCTAATTCCAACGATGCCGATGATGATTACAGATTATTTTTTTTTTCGAATCACTTTCGAGTGGTAGATGATGATGATGATGTAATCCAAAGGCAATGATGATCGACACGAAATTTGTGATACGAGAGCGATAAAAACGATACCAGTGTACTATCCGGTATTGAAGGACCAAATGTGTTGTTAATCCAAGAGTTTGGATTAATTTGCGAAATTGAAACGATGCGAAGTATTGTAAGCGATACGAAAATTGTAGGTGATGCGAAAATTGTAGTGAACTGTAGATAACGATGTGAATGAAACGAGAGATTGAGCGAAAGTGACATTTTTATTACAAAACAAGAAGGCAATAGCATGACAAAAAAAATACTACCAACATTGAAGTTTAAAGTTAATTTTATGATTAGGCTACGTTCAGAAATATTGCAAATTCAAATAATGGTGTTAGGTAGCTTTAGTTTTACAAAATCAAAATACAATATTTATGAGAATTCTTTCTTAAAGGTAAACTTTGTCGAAAGTGCATGAGTGTTTCCTACTTTGTCTTCTCCATAGATGTGTGTGTTGATGGATAGGATATATGTATGCAAAGTGATACACACTTGCTTTCTGCAGCATAGCGAGTAGAGTGTATTGGAGTATGTGTAGTGGATTTACCTTACCACTTCGCCTCCATTCCACTCCCCCAATGCCCTCGAGAATACTTAACAATCCATGAAACAGACTCCCTCCCTACCACAAGAGAGCCTCAACTGAATCCTATAACATTCTAAAATAATTGCAGTGACAAGCTTGATTTGAATAGCTCCTCCGCCCTAAACCACTATTCATACAGAAAAATAGTGTTCTGATAATCTTAAGCCTGCTTTCTTATCTTCCGAACCGAAATAAAATTTGTATACCTTTCTTAACAAAATTATTTAAAAAACTTATCTTAACCAAATGACTACGATTCCTCAAACAAAAACTCTCAGCTGAGTAATCATTGTATATGACGCTCTGCCATCATGGTATGCCGTGATGATCTCGAATGTAGCTGCCTACAGATTCGGACTCCGACTGCATAAACATACATGGAATTATTACTCAGTTGAGATTTAATGAGCATAAAATGGTAAGGTTACTTTGCATTGAAAACTATTTTATTATTTTGCTAAGTAAAGACAGAAACACATCCAGGCTTCGAGGCTTCCTCGAGGCGTTGTCAAAATATCCAACACGGGCTTTTTAGATGAGGCAACACAAAACCAAGCCCAGAAGCTAACCTCAATGCGCGCTTTGCTCAATGTTGAAAATTTTTCTCTCTCAGGCCTACTTCTGTAAACAGATTTTTTTTTTATTTTGTTCTGTCAAATGAGATATTTAGCAAATAAGAATCACTTGAAATTTATATTCAACATTTTTGAAAATCGATAATAAATTATTTCTGCCCAAAATGTAAAGGCATTCCACAAATACTATCAAAATTACAATGACAACCGGGTTTGGTGGTGTCATTTTGTTTTCAATTCTCTAAGGTAAGCCTTGAGGTGAGCTGCGAGAAAGCCTGAGAGGCCAGACCTGAGGCTTGCTTGTATGTGTCTGCCTCAAGGTATATAGTAATTGTACCTAGCCTTTGGGAAGGTAAGGAACCAGGCTTTGAATTGATAGAAGGCAATTTTCCTGTATATATAGTAGTTTGGGCTCTATAGCATATATAAAATCAATGTTTGGCACTTTTCCATCAGTATCAATATAGAAAATTTTAGAGAACGAACTCTCAACCACAGAAAAATATTTATGGAAATTTGAGAAAAACACAACACTATGAGAAGATATAAATCGCTCGAAATCAAAACATGCGGGGTATCAGAATCCTCGAAAAAACTTCCCAAGTTCCACACCAGCTGATATTATTAAAGACTACTTAAATCAGAAAAAGTAGCAGTTGCAGAAAACGTACTCAATTTGACTATTTCTCAGGTTCCACTTCGCTAAAAAGTTGAAGTGAGTGGAACCCGTTTTCGTATTGGCGCAAGTAAACTGGTGGGTATGTCAAGAGGAGGTGAGTAACTGAAAACAACGTTACTTGGGACATTAACTTCGCTTGTCAAAACCATGCTTTAGATATGAGCTGCTGTTGCGGTTATACGCCCAGCTTATTCCAAATACCTTTTTCCAGGGATGTAAAGGAGTCACATTTTGACTCAACTCATCGCTCAACTCAAGCAGTGAGTCCGCTCAGTCACTGAGTTCGCTCAACAGTTGAGCGGTGGTTCATCGCTCGAAATTTGAGCGGACTCACTGGTTGAGCGGACTCAGTCGTGAGCGGACTCAGTCTTGAGCGGACTCATTGCTTGAATGGACTTGAGCGGACTCACTGCCTGAGCGGACTCATCATTTGAGTTGAGCGGACTCAAATCATTTTTTAAATAAGGAAGGAAGGAGGAAGAAGAAATGTTGGCTAAGAAAATTAGCAAAAGCTAAATTAATAAAATATAATATAATGAATGACTTTTTTATAAGCTTTTCTTATTTTATTGAAATTTCAGTTCCAATT
This sequence comes from Dioctria linearis, assembly GCA_963930735.1. NCBI lineage: Eukaryota > Metazoa > Arthropoda > Insecta > Diptera > Asilidae > Dioctria > Dioctria linearis. Next base: position 69,311,268 of record OZ005741.1, read on the forward strand.
TTAATTAAATCAGATTCTCTTTATGTTATTTAAAATATGATTTGAGTCCGCTCGACTCAAATGATGAGTCCGCTCAGGCAGTGAGTCCGCTCAAGACTTGAGTCCGCTCAAGTTCATTCAAGCAATGAGTCCGCTCACGATTGAGTCCGCTCAACCAGTGAATCCGCTCAAATTTCGAGCGATGAACCACCGCTCAACTGTTGAGCGGACTCAATGATTGAGCGGACTCAAATCCTGAGTTGAGCGATGAGTTGATATGATAAATGAGTCCGCTCATTTACAACCCTGCCTTTTTCCTTATGTGTTTAGACTAGTTGGGGGGTATGGCTGGGCCTGGCCGCTATACCAGGATCGGTGTAATGCTGGGCCATACTTTCGATACATACATAAGTACCTACAACACACCCGCATACACATACACATACTTTTAGCCTACTTTTCATGATGTGTCTAGACTTTTCGTGAAGTGCTGAGTCAAATGTCTACGACATTTATCAACTCTTCTCCTAAATTGAATTTTTAAATTTTTTCGTCGAAAGGTGTAAAAAAACAAAACCTCCAAGGCAAATCATAATTAAAGGCCTGAGTAGAACATCCAAGAAAAGTAAAGAACTTAGTTATACATCTGAACATTTTTAATTATTCAATTTGTAAGCAGATTTACAACCTTCACCACTTTCTTTGTGCCAAAGTAATATTCTAAAGGTAAAACACGTTCTTTGGATTACTACGTTAAGAAATTGAAGCAGTTGCTTTCAATCAACCTTTTATATATCGCCCGCAACTAAAAAAAGCAGAAAAGTTTGAATAATCCCTTTGACAATGAGGATTAGCTTTGTATGCCTTATTTCCACTAACATCAGAAATCTGTAGAGGCACTCTTTTAAATATACCTAGGGTAATCGCCCGATTTTTGCAATGTACTTAGCTTAGATATTAAATTAATTTTGAAAGCCCTCTGTAGCAAGCAAGTCTTCCAGGTTTATAATACTCCAACAAGCAAGTTTCTTACAGAAATTTTCCAAAAGCATGTCTTTTAGATTTTCTGACAAGCCTTTGCCATTTGAAAATTGTTCTTTACAGTTTGTTGGATAATGTTTTAGTTAATTAATTAACATGTAATCTGCTAAAAATCAACTCGTTTAAAACTATTATTTTTATTTTTCTTCAATAATAAATAGGGGAGGCTGGATTAGATTGATACACGGGGTGCATAGAGACTGGCTTTAAAATTAAAAATATTTCACAGATAATCTAGTCACTCTGTACATTTGGAAATGTAAATGAAGTAAGAAATGTGAATTGAATTTATGATGTAGGTGGATTTAGAAAAGCTGAACCTCCAATTGTCGACGAATATTTCCTTTGTGCGTTTTCCGTCATCTTGAAAAAAATTGGGAGCTGAGTTATGAGATTTTAAGAGGACAGAATATGCAAAAAGAAAATCTTGGTCTACAATTTGAGGTTTATCTTTTCTGAACTCCACCTATATCATAAATTCAATTCAGATTTCTTACTGCAGTTGCATTTCTTTGTCTCTTTTTCGGACATAGTGACTGGAATTCGGGCAAAAGTTTATCTCAGTCTCTTCAGGTGTTCAGATTTTATAATTAATTGTTTATTTTCGCTGCATTTGTTATATACCTAAGATGTCATAAAATCAATTAATTTATTAGTAATTGTATTATAATTCCATATATAAACTAATCATGCTTAAAACATGATTAGATTATCTTTTAAGAATACGAAAAAATAGCATAAACATAATTTCTTCAAATTCTCGACCGTGAAAATAAAATTATTCTCACAGAACGACTTAGAAGAACAAAAGTATTAAGTTACATCCCAAGTCGTAATCAAAAAGAAAACTCTACGACAAATCTTACCTTGAGTGAATTTTATACAGTGAAGACTGAAGCTGAAACGGTCAAATCTTCACCGAAAAAATATTTCATCGGCGGACTTTTCGCAGGGTGTATGTGCAACTGCATACAAACAGCTTGCCGAGGGCTTGCGATAAATGGCAAAAAATTGATATGAATATAAATTAATCCTGTTACACTAAGGAATCTCAGGATACATCTAAGGTCTTTATTTTGCAACTCTCCTAGACTTGAAAAGATGTAGATACCTAATAGCCTACGTCTCTTATTCATCAGAGCGGGGAACTCGCATAGTACGTGTTGGACGGATTCGATTTCCTCCGAGCCTTTACAGCTCCTGCAGAAATCATTCGTCGCTATTAATGGATGGGAGGCACTCAAAATTTCTGTTGAAAAATTGACAAATATTTTGCGTCTGCTAGGATTCTGTCGGGTATTGCATTTCAGTGATTGTGGCTGATAACATCTCTCCACTGGTGAACGTAAGAATGTTCCTTAAAATATTTACTGCGCGCTCTCACGGCTTCAATATATTATACCTGAATGCTACAAGCCTTAGGAATAAAGTTGGTATATTGAAGGAAGTTCTTATGAATAACAAAATTCATGTCCTGTTGATCTCCGAGACTTGGCTCAAAAAAAATGTAGCATCCCAAGCAATTTCTCTACATAACTATAACATCTTTAGTAATGATACAAACGATCGCATAGAAGGAGGGATTGCTATTTACGTACATGATTCTCTTAAAGCGACTGTGATAAATTCCTCTGCTCCAGGTGATAAACTAGAATTTCTCAGTGTTGAGGTTGAGTCTGCAATTGACAGATGTATTCTGATAAGCGCTTATTGCCCACCGAGAGCTTTCAGTAATGACAATAATTTAAGGAATCACTGCTGCAACAAGTATCTAAATGTCAACAACCTCAGTTCAGGTTTCAATGTGGAAACATGAGGAGGTGCAGCTTAAGCAAGGGGCAGCAGATTCGCACTTTTTCAAATTTTAAGAATTTCAAAGGCTGTCAACCTCGCATTTAAAATGTGAAGGATGGGATAGATGAGCCAGGGAAAACAAATTTTTATAAGATGGGGCGATAAATGATCGGATCCCACTGCCTCAGACTTGACACCATTAATGGCGTTAACTACTTGGACAGCATCAACATAGTTAAAGCCGAAATTACCGTCATAAGCCAGATGATCTGGGACATCCAAAGAAGTGGTAAAGGAGTATCATCTGTATCAGTTGAGGAAGGGATGTTATGAAAAGTAAAGCACTTATTAAGGCAATTAGGATCAGTATCGCACTCTGAGACACCTTTACCGAACGCGTCAGCATTTCTAAAATGTTTCCACATTTTTCTTTGCGGTAGATTGGAATCGAATTTCGATTCAAAGTATCGAAGCTTACCAGCTCGAATTTTAGTATTAGTAAAATTTCTAATGACTTTGTAAGCATCACGATTAACTTCGGTCATCATAGGCAAAAATCTGCGGTGTAAAAAATTGCGTTCAACAATCAATCCCTTAATTTCCGCAGAAAACCATGGACAGCCCTTCTCATTCAGTGTACATGATCTAAGAGAAATATATTTATTAAAAAGGTAGGATATATTTAAGTTTAAGAAGGCCGTTTCATCATCTACGGAGGGATAATAATTAACGGACATCCAACGGATAATTGCACATAATATAAAGGGTAAAAGGATGTACGCGGTTTACAACGCGAGTATTGCGTGCATTGACCATACATGTAACGATAAAGGACAGATAGGTATCCAATATTGCGGAGGTGCTCGAGTGAGTCGATATATATTATCAAACTGCCAATCAACTTGTAAGGATATCTTTTGGACAGTATTTAATGAAGCTAAAGCTGTGGGACCAGCTCCGAGCCAGATATGGGAATTGTATTCCATTTTTGATATTGTATAGGACCTGTAGAACAGCGCTGGATTCGATGGGCTGAAATATTTCTTATACGTTTTTAGAAATCCAAGACATTTCGATGCTTTTTGACAACAGAGAAGATATGGTTTGTCCAGCTTAATTTACTGGAAATAATATGTTATGTGGTGAACTCTGGATGTAGAGGATGTGGTGGCCTGGAAATGAATAAAACATTTAAATATAATTACTGTAATATATTTCAAGCAGATTACCTATGTGTACATGTTGGTTGCGTCTTGTCTTGTCTCCTCAAATAATAAATTTGGTTGATTCGGCAAAGATTTTCGCATTACTTTCAGATCGTGAGCACTAAAATGAAATTACTCACCCTCCATAAGGCTCGAGATACCTCCCTGGACTGCAAGATCGATTTTAAACGATACTTTCCTTGCCTGGAGTTACCAAGGATACTACCGCACCACTGCGAGTCTTGGAAGATATATATTATGTTTAAGCAGAGTGAAATTTTCGAATTCCAAATAATATACCTGGTATATCCGCCGATATTGAGAATTTTTGGAATCAGAGGATCGTTGCGCCTATAAGCTATTTTTAACAGTGACATTTCTACACTCCGTTGTATTTCGCCACAAATGGTATCGGAAAACGCAAGTAGTTCCTGAAATTTTTTATTAAGTTTAATAGGCACATTGAATGAATTTAAAATTTTATTTACCTTTATAAAGTTGATGTAAGCCTGGCAGGGGTACTGAATACCTTAGAAATGGAAATGGAATGATATTTATCTTTATTTAGAAAAATAGCGTTTTCGGAAATTGAAAATATTTTACCTGGGACAGTCCCCCCTTCTCACGCACCATAAAGTAGTAGAGCACAGCCGTTAACATAACCTAATCACAAACAGAAAAGCGAAAAGATTTCTCTTGCAGAACCTGAATTTTCCGAAGTTTTGTATCGTTATAAGGGCTGCCCGTAGCCCAAGGCGAAATGTAAAAGACCCTATAAGAAGCTTATACGGTAATTTAAAAAAAAAGATCTAAGAACATCTGTCAAAGCATTAAATTCTTCAAAAAAGTTGGCAAGAAATACTCAAATTTTTGGTAAATAATCAAACGGTCGGCTGAGTTTCAGAAAATGAATTTTAGAATAGAAATAAAAATAGAAATCAAATTTTATTCACCGAAGTAGAGCCGATTTAAGCCGATTTGAAAAAGTACCTGAGATAAAGCCCGGAAGTGCAAAATAGGGGGACTTTTCTTATAAAAGCTTTGGTAGGTGAGGCGGGCAGCTCTCTCTCTCTCTCTCTCTAAAAAAAAACAGAAGTGTCAAGTGAAACAACGAAGTCAAAGCAAGAAATATATAACGAAGAAGTTTTCTTTAAAAAGGGAAAAAAAATAAAAGGAAGGAAAACAAGGAAGAAAGTGAGTCGATCGAGTGGTGTAACAGATAAGAAAAAGAGGAAAAGGAATACCTTGAAACAACGTAAGGTCTGTTCGATGAAAACACAGTGTAAAATACCGTGTAAATTTTCTCCCCTACAATATGGCGGCTATTTACCCGGGGTTTTGTGCACTCATCGAACAAGATTTTTGCAGTTTAGGGTAAACCTAGTGTAATGACATATCTCTGACAGTTCTCCTGAGTATAATTTAACTTCTAATTTCCAGTGATTTGTGAAAATTTATTTATAAAATAGGTGAAATAATTAAAAATTTAAGAACAAGTATTAAAATGCACAAAAAATATTTCTCAGTTATTTCTTAATTAGATATTCTTTTATTAGCTTTTTTACATCGATATTATCCCCTTTTTTGTAACTTTACTTTGAATAAATGACAATAGGTTCATCTGTGACCTGATATAGCTCCATCATTTCTGCAAGAAACAGTTGTGCTGCACTATTTTCACTTTTATCATCAGTTTAGTTTGGATGATCAAAATCTACAGAAATGATTTTCTCTATCCCGTTAGCTTCTTCTCGAACAACTATTAAACCCTTTTCTGACATCTCAAACCTATTTGCTTGGTAGCTGCGAGGATAACGTGAAGTCTATAAAAATTACTTGTTAATAATGGTGAAAAAACATTTTTAAGTTCAAATTTCTTACTAGAAAGGCAGATTTTAAGATTTCATGTACCTATGTTCTTCGACCTTAATCGCCTCCTCGAAAATATCCTCATCATTTTCAATCGAATTTTCTATGTGCATATTATCGATGGGTATTTTATAATCCAATTTCTTATCGAACTCCTTTGTATAATCTGAATTTGGTATAAGCTCCACGAGTTTTTCACTTTTATTTTCCGCAATCGACCAATTGATCGCAATCACCGTACAAATTCCAAGTGACAATTCACAAATGACAAATGTCAAACATTTACCTCTAGAAAATTTTAGTTTAAGCTCGGGCACGAAATCAGAAACACTAGGCTTTCATCGAACGAGTTGCTGTAACCCCGTGTAAGCCCAGGGTTTTCAAAAAACAAGATAGTGTAGCCCGGTGTAGCCCGGGGTTTACCCGGTGCTTTCATCGAACAAACCTATTTAAAGCACCGTTTTTGCGGTGAGGTCTTGGACCAGCGCGGGATCATCTGAATAAAGGTGGAAGTTCCACAATAGAAGATAAAGAAAAGTACCATTTTGCATTTTATTCCACTAAACGTTCTGAATTGTTTCTGCATTCATATTTTGTGTTATTATTATTTTTTTTCCAATTTCCAGTGTCGGGCTCGATCTGACAGAGCCGATATTACCATTACGTGTTGAATTTCATTAGTGGTTATTTTATTAATTAATTTTATAACGTTTGCATTAAGCGGAAAACAAAGAAGTTATTCATTCATAGTTTCATTGTTTTTATTTGTGAGTTCGTGGACTCAAGGAAAAAAAATACTGGGCGCCGAACAGGTGTTAAGGTCCAGCACATAACCCCACTCTTCTCCAGCCCTAGCTGGGTGGACACCTTAAGCGGGGTCCAAAACGGCGTAACAAATAATGCCAAGAATTTTTAGTAACGGTGTATCGAAAATGAATGCTAAATAAATAAATGGACAATAATTAAATAATATAAAAATGAGATAAAAAAAAAAATTGAACTATTTGATATGCATACATACAGTCCGTTGCAAAGTTATAATCTCTGTAGCAAAAGAGGGAGATATGTGTGATGGCAAAAGAAATTTTCTCTCTTGTTATCGCTGACACCAATAAAAAATTTTCCGTTAAAATGGTACTTTTCGAGTGATTCGATAGAAATGTGCAAAAAGAGTGTTGAATTATTATAGACGCATCCAGCTTAGTGAGTACTTTAAAAAAAATTTGAAAAATGTTTGTGCTAATTTTTTTGTGATTTTTATTTTTATTTATTTTTTGATTGAAATACAGTGAAAACTTGTCATTATGCCTAGAGGAGCTTCACTGAGTGATCATCAAAAAGGTGCAATTGACGCGCTGTGGAGTCATGGAATCATCAGGAATTACCTGAAGAACCGCGAGAATTACTAGATCCTACCCAAGAAGAAGAAAAGTACTAGGAGAACAGGATTTGAGAATGATTTGCTGTGCTTAGTCCAATTCAACAATCTCTTTCATTGAACTTAAAGTAAAATGCGGTATAACAGCTCATAAATCAACGATTTGTCGCGATCTAAAGAGCACTCCGAATATTGTCAGAGAGATTATGCAAAAAGCGAAGTACACCACAAGCTCGCGCGTGTCACGTTTGCTCGCGCTCATATTGCACAAGACTGGAGTCAGGTATGCATATGATTAACTTTTGGAGGCGGGTCCTTGATGGTATGGAGCGCCTTTAATATTCATGGAACTGTAGAATTGGCCTTCCCTTCCTGCCATATGAATAGCCTCGAGTACCTGCAGTACACAAAAGCTCCTTCCGTATATTGCGCGACATGCTGATGATCAATGAATTTATCAACAGGATAACGCTTCGATCCACATCAGTAACTCCACAAAAAGCTGGTTCTTGAGGCACAACATAAACTTTTTCGGCTGGCCGGCTCGTTCTCCGGATGTAAACCCTATGGAGAACACATGGGGATGGATAGTTCGAGCAGTTTATAAAGATGCTAAGCAATTTAACACGATCGGTGAGCTTAGAGATGCCGTTGAAGCAGCTTGACTAATCTTAACTCAAGAAATGTTGAAGCCCTACGTAGAATCAATGCCAAAAAGACTTCTGGACATTGTAGCGAACAATGGTGGAGCTACTAATTATTAATAAAAATCAGTTATTACTTGTTGTGCATTTTCATTATTGTTAAATTAAGTAAAGTTATCTGCGTCTATAATAATGCAACACTCTTTTTGCACATTACTATCGAAATTCTTATTGGTGTCAGTGACAACAAGAGAGAAGATTTCTTTTGCCATCACACATATCTCTCTGTTCTGCTACAGAGATGGCGTACCGCACAATTGCATAGTGAGTCTATAACTTTGCAACGCACTGTATATATTAGATTAGATATTCAAGAGCTTCCCCTTTTCTATGTTACAATTAATATTTGTAGTAATGAAGTAATATGGTAAAGCTGGTACTACCTACCAAACATTTTAATATATTTTATGCATATTGATATCAATTAAAATAAACGGCACAACTGCAAAATGTCATTTATAAAAATTTTCTTCCATATACATATTTCTGTGGTTTTTTTCCAAATATTATTAATAAATAGCAACATTAACTGTAACTAAAGATAAATTAAAATCAATTAATTACAAGCAGATATTTAATTAAATATTTTCACATCCTTTCACGTCCAAAATCTTTGTCGGGTCTCCAATTAAATTACATATACATAAGTACATGAAATTGTACTGAGTCTAGACCTAGTCCAACATTTAGTGGGGTATCATTGTTGATTTATATACTCGTAAATCTGCATTTTGTTAATATATCGACGTTAAGCTTTCTGAAACTAGAATCAGATATTTATTTAACTTCTTTGAAATGTATATATATGAATTGTTAATAAATTAGAATCTGTTTAATAAATATCGCAATCTCTAAATTCTTAGAAATAGTTATCGTTAGCAAGTCATCATAATTAAGTTTTAAGCTTGTCACGAAATGTTCACGTCAACAGTTTTTTCCTGTTAAACCTGGTGCGCAGTCTCAAGTCAGTCATCACGCAACTAAAATATATTACGTAAAACTCATTAAAACTTCCAATCATTCTCTCAAGATTGGTTAATTTTGTTTTTTTTCACATGAAGAATACATTCTTAAATATTTCTGGGTAATGTGCAAATTCCAAAGAATATCTAAATTAAATAACCTCAAAAATATATGTTCACCCCTTAGAAATTTGAAATTAATTTAACTGCAGTAAGCAAACGATCCAAAGCAAAAAGCACGTCTTATGTTCACATTTCAATATATTAAAAGTAAACTAATTTTGCTTTTAAGGGAGAGGGGGAAAAAAACAGAAGGAACGTCAGAACGACCTTTTTTTCTATTGACTCCTAGACAAGGGATGACAATTTGTCGGAAAGATACGACCTGAAAAACTCAAAATGTGTTCACCGATTGCACGAGCAATTATTCAACACGTTTACGAAATCGATAAAAAACTTCACCAGGTCTTTTTATGGATCATGGGGTTTATTCTTCCTGTCTTTTTGGGTATTCAAAAACAAGACATTGGGGGTGTAGGCAAAGAATGGTTGTTATGGATATACAGGTTACTTTGGAGGAGTTTTCTAATATATACTTTTAGAAAAATGTATGTGTAAGTCGTCTTATTCTTACCATTGTGTACAAACAAGTATTATATATTTACGTGTATATCGAAAACATGCGAAGGTTATCAATTCCATTTTAGGTCTCAGGTTAGAATTGCCTTTATACAAATATTTGTTTCTTCACTTCCCTCAAATATGCACGCTTTCTAGATATATTTTAACATTTTAACCTTGAAATATCGGTAAGGGATAATAGACTATATGACCGACAGCCATTGAGTAAATAGACGTTGCCCCAAAAGACGGTATTTAAAAAGCAAACAAAGATCTATAGCAAAAATTCACGTGCTTCAAACATTCCTATTGCAAAAGTGAGAGGTCCAAGGAAAAGGAAGTGATAGTACTCACCTAGACAACAAATATATTGTATCGCAGGGGACATCTTCAGAATTACAGAGGTTGATTAAGAAATTTTAATAGTTTTTCTCGAAACACCCTGTATCATGAAAAAAAGTAACAGATCTGAAATTTTTAAATTAGAGCGTCACAACTCCGGGGTTGAGGAGAGTAGGAACTGGGACAGCCGTTGGAATGGTCATGAGGTTTTACATCGAATGAGGTCTTAATGGTGACCGTACAATGTGTTCTTTTAAAGATATGGAGTGTTTCGTGAAAAGCTGACATAACTGGTGTAATTCTGAAATAGTTAATAGTTGCTCCACCCTCTGTCAAACAATTTATTTTTTGCCTATGTGAGTACTATTATCTCCTTTGCCTTACCGGGAAACGTCCTATATAATGTAGAAAGTTATATGGCAACATATTGTTTTTTTCTGTTTTTTTTTCTTATTTCTAAAGCCAAAATAAAAATAATTGAAAATGTTGAAGCTATCCCCTTGTGATGTCCAATGTATTTCGGGACGGACTTATCTTCTATTAAATAAAACTCACTTTTGTTTATCAGATTTTATTTCTCAGATGTGCTGACAGTAACCAAAAAGTACAGACATCTTGACGAAATCACAACTGACTTATTACTTGATAATTAATGCCCTCTATCTGTGAGATTACGTAGAATGTAATGTCAGGCTAAACTTAGGTTGAGAATACAATGTGTACCCTAGATAAAACACCTCTTTTGGAGTTGTGTACAAGAAAAAAAAAGAAAAAAACGGAACCATTATACGGTGGTTCATGTTCATCTGTCTGTCATTGGCTTGCTTTAATTTTGTTTTAATTTTTAATGGTAGTGGATTGGGCCCCTAAAAAAAATTTATGTTTTTTTTTATATCGGAATATCGTTTGAAAGGGCTACTTTCAAGGACTCAAAAAAAAATTTCAAAATGTTTGATGAATTGGTTATAAACCCTAAAATGTGCAAAAAAAATACCGTTCTCCCTGATCTTCTGACATTTGATAATACAGTAGTGTTTAAAATATTTGAATTATAGACCTAACTAAGCACAATGTGGCACAATTCAACAATTCAAATTCGGTCGATCGGCAATTCGTTGATAAATTTTAGGTACGAAACCCTAATAGCGCGAGCCCGATTTGCTTTTGACCAAATTATTTTTGCATAGATTTGAATAAACAACGCATTTTAATGCATTTATTATGAAACTTTAACATACCTATATTATTTGAAGGAAAGAAGAGTAATACTCTAAATTTGAATTTAACGCAACATAAAATGTTAAATCTAGGAATAAAATAGCTTGGCAGTTTAGAATAACGGAATATTTTGTATATTATTAGTCATCCATGATTTTAAGGGTAAAAAACCAATCCACCAGGGGAGGACCTAATCATGTCACATATATTAACAACAATGAAATCCAAGCCAATGAAGGAAAACTCCAGCCTCCGAAGAACGCCAAGTGCTGGTTGTCTTTTTCAATAATCTTTTTTAATACACAACCACACCAAGGCGGTCATCAGAAAAGCAAATTATGCCTACCGCCTACTAAATCGTATAATTAGAAGAAGAATGGTCTCCCTAAGGATACAAAACTTTTGATATATAAGGAGCTTATCCATCTGATAATCAGCAACTGCTTCGCCATCTCGTAAACCATTTCGCCAACTTTCATATGTATTAACACTCAAGAAAGGACTGTGTACAGATAGCCGGTCGGTAACAACTTCCCCAAGACTTTGTATAAAAGTTCAAACATTACCCAAATGTAGGACTAGGTATATCATTTAGATCTCTCCAATAATATAACGTGAGAGGATCCGTCAACACCTTAACCCCCTCAACACAAATACATATTGAAGACTTCCAATATATGTTACCTTTTCACCTCATTCACTCGGAAAAAAGGATCATTTATAACTTGTATGAAAGATTAACTTCTTCACCAGCATGAACAACCATCATCGCGGATAGTAGAGCTTCCAAAACAGGACTTACCAAGATAATTAGAACTGCTCGTTTCATCGTGGGATTTATCATTGTAGCACCATCGAGATTATCAGGATAATTCCCGCCACCACGAAAGGAACACGTATATTCAACAAATTAGAAAATCTCTAACATTCCGCAAGCCCAACCCATCCAGGATCCCCTTTCCTGACATCCATATTCTGTAAAATTGATTATCTCTGAACTCAACCAAAAAGTTTTAATTTCTTTTTTCGGACAGTTAAAGTGCTAAAAATGAAAAAAAAATTTTGTTACCCCACAGATAGGTACAATACTATTACACTTGCGTAGGATGATAAGGTAAAAAATTTACAATATTGTAAAAAATATGTTATAGTAAAATACCGTAGTTATGGATTCAAGAAGAATAACAAACGCGAATTTGACGTACTATCGATGAGTTATAAAATGAAAAGATCATGGATTCTAGTTAGTCGAAAATAAGTGGAAATACGAGAGTGGATCAATAAGTACGCGTGATAGGAATAAAAACACAAACTTTTGGCAAATATTGTTTTTTTATTTTTCAAAGTAGTCAGCTTTTAATGTGATACACATTTCCCAACGTTGTTCCGGCCATTTCTTTAAACCTTCTAAAAAATACGATTTTTCAAACGCATCAATAATAGGCTTCCGTTTCACCGATGATCTCCATATTTGAACTGACCTTTTTACATCAAGCCACATTTTCATCTGAGAACTGAGAAAAAAACACAATAGGTCTGTCTGTTTACTCGAAAGTTTTTACTCGGTGTAAAAACTTTTACGCATTTTTACTCACAAGCCGTCTGTTAACTTTTAGCTAGTAAAAATCGAGTAAATTTATACGTTTCCCCTCTTGCACAAAGTTGCACATTTTTACTCATGATTAAGAGGATGTGTAACTTCGATATGCAATCAGCTGACTGTCAAAAGCATTAAATTTGAGGTTAAGCCAGTTGTGTTATCGAATGAATGTAAAAATGATAATCTAATCAGTTGAGATTTTAAAAAAATATTAAAGAGGGTGAATTTTTTAAAACGTATTTCAAATTAATTAACTGTTTTCTGTTTTAAACAGAAAACGTAGCAGCCAAATTGTTGACACATGGCAAGCTGAACAAAATTTACTCGAGAATTGTCTGGTAACTTTTCTTGAGTTATCCCCTCTACCGCATAAAAGTTTTTACTTGATTTTTACTCAAAGATTTTTGCTCAGAAGTAAACAGACAGACCTAGTGTGTTAGATTTGGCGAGTACGGTGGATGCGGCAGCAATTCATAATGCAATTCATGTTTGGCCGCAACGATTCCGGCTGAGGAGCTGGTGCATTGTCGTGATAGAGCAAAACTTTTTTCTTAGCCAAATGGGGCCTAGTCTCTTTCAATTATTGGTCGAATCGGTCCAATAACTAACTGTAGTACTCCCCTCTTATCGTTCTTCCTCTCCATACATAGATATCCAAGCATTGCTTCGAAGTTTGCAGCCGTATCCACTTGTTATCTGATGTGAGAAATTGCGGCACACATCGGGCCGACAGCTTTTTCAACCGCAAATTTTCATGCAAAATTTTGATTTTCGATCCGTTAGAAACGCCTACGGCCTCCCCTACTTCACGCATTTTCAATCGGCGATCAGCAAGAATCATATCATGAACTTTTCCCACGATATATTCTGTCACCACGTCTGATGGACGGCCTGGGCGTTCCTTATCAAAAATAGACATGCGCGGCCACGTTTAAATTAATTAAACCAATATCTAACTGTTGTCATAGATTGGGAAAGGTTCCCATAAACTGCATCTAACTTCGCTTTTAATTCTTCACAACTTTGCCCGTCCAAAAATAACAATCGAATGACCGATCGATACTGTTCTTTTTCCATTGTAGCGTAAAATAGCAAACATATTCAACACAAATGACTATCAATTCAAAACTAAACTATGAACTCAGTCAAAATTCTCGTGTACTGTTAATTGACAGCTGACAGAATCCGATGGTAACAGCAACATTCCTCAGCAGCGCCATCTAACTTCAAACAGGGCTACTTATTGATCCACCTGTTTAAGTCTGGAAGATAATAGCGAAGTTGAAAAAGAAAACAATTACAAAAGGAAATATTTCTAGTATGGCGCAAATTCAATCTGAAATTTCTGATGAAAATTCGAAAAAACTATGTCACTGAAAATGATGAAACGGCAACTGTATTTTTTAGGCAATACATAACGGGAAGATGGCGGCCAGATATAGGATAAAGATATTTGAGCTAACCTCATGTAATGGTTAGGTGCTAAGTCTTGACACATATACATATATATCAATGTAAAGGTGTTTTATATCTGAAATCATAGAGGATATTTTGTTTCATTTGCTAGAGAGATATTTGAACAAAAGCCGTCATACAGTGTTGGATAATTTTTATTAAAGAATAGGCTCTTCAAAAACAAACCCAATATTCCGAACCCACACTGTGGGAACACCAAATAAAGAAAGTCCCACTTTCGCTAAAGGCGAACATATCTACAAACGCATGACAAGTATACACTTTTTAAAAATGGAAAGCTAACTATTACCTTTTAATAATTACTACCAAAATTATATCTGTTTCAAATTGTTATGGAAAAGTTCACCAAGTACAACCAATATACAGGTCAGCGATTAACAAGACAATGTCTGGTATATGTACTGACTGATCCAAGAAGGATAACAAAACAATCGCAGGGGTGCTGGGTCCAGAAGGGAATACCGCATAGTGCCTCACTTTTAATTTTTCAGGCAGAAGTCTACACTATAGAGATTGAATCTTAGAAAAACTTAAATAAGGAATGCAAGAACTTCAACATCGGCTATAATCGGAACCGACAGTCCATATGATGGAGTCGTATACTGGTCGCATCTAAAGGCATTTTAAGGGGAAACTATAATAATGGAAAGACAGGCAACTTTCTCTGGTGTAGCGCGTCCACTTGTTAATTGGTCTCACAATCAGTAGATATTCACTCAGGTTGTTTATTATTTAGGATAGGATAAGAGAGGCAAATGTAAAAACGAAGAGGAAGGAAGATGACACTTAGCTGCAAATCACTGGCAAAGCATTTATCTCTCTAAATATATTTTGCAAGCTAACCTCAAAGGCAATACAGTACGATCAAATTAAGCCGAATATCGGCAATCAGGGGAGGATGTGGAGGGGGGTTTAAGGCACCTTTTTTCAGGTTGTTTTTCCTCATATCGCGAATATCTGTACGAATAGCATTATGTTTACTTCTGATAAAAGTTTCTACATAAAATTTCCTACAAATTTGGTCATATTAATTTATACTCTACGATCAATACTTTAAGAGCTACAGGTTGTGTAAGTTTTAACAGAGAGATAAAAAATATACGATTTAAAAAGTAAAAACGAAATAGGTTTTAAAATTTTATTTAAAAATATAAAAAACAAATCAGTTCGTCTTTGTTATGTTACTCGTCGTCTTTTACATCAACATCTTTGTCTTCTTCTTCTATGACATCTACAGGTACACCGTTTGTACATGAACCCAAGCAGCCGAAGCATACTAGACTGCATGAAATACCGGGGTTTTCGACATCCTCATTTTGCAGTGCAACCACTTTTGAGCCACAAAAAAATTGAAGTTAGCACGGTGTCAGGAGCTCGAGGATCAATGGTGGTAATTGGCTCGAGGGTTCCATCAGCTACTCGCTTTCAACCCCACATTTCAGGAGGCATTTCGATACCCAGCCACCCTTGTACTTGGTGAAATACTCGTAATGGGTGATATTTTGCTGACCCTTTAGTATGGGGGAGAGCAGAGAGATCAGTTTTGGACTCGGTGCTGGATTTAACAAAAAGCGAGTATCGATGGCTGTTAAGATCAAGCTGAGTAGTGGGTGCACGATATATCGTCAAAAACATCGTTTCTCCTGATTTTGCTATGGCTGATATGGTTGACACTTTGATACTTCTACCCTGTCACTAATCACGTCTTTATCACAAATTGTACATTTATCAGTCATATTTTATTTTAGAACAGATGCAACAATCAAATTACAAAAACTGCACGGGACGATACCAAACAACATCTGCGTGGATACGAGGTAAGCGTTGTAAGCATACTAAATGAGGCGGTGGGGCAGGCGGGACGGGAAGGCGAAGCGGGCGGTGAGAACGAGAAACAACGGTTTTAGTTCAACCTCAGAGGTAATGGTATGCGGCGGTCCGCTCCGCGCTGAAGTCTGTCGTAGCTAAGGACTCACGGTATCTCGCAGCGTGGATACGAGGTAAGCGTTGTAAGCATACTAAATGAGGCGGTGGCGATGGCGAAACGGGAAGGCGAAGCGGGCGGTGAGAATGGAAACAACAGTTTTAGTTCAGTGATAATGGTATGCGGCGGTTCGCGCCGCGCTGACGACCGTCGTAGCTAAGGACTCACGGTACCTCGCACGCTCGGCTCTTGATTACATTATCGCCTTTTTTGTTTAGAATTCTCAATAGATCGACATGGGGTTTTTTATGCTGGGTCGGCAGATGACCAAGCTTGCTTATTCTAAACTTAAAATGTAAGTGATAATGAACAATGACGAAAAGACGACGCCGTTTCCTTAAATCATCCATTTTTTATCTCTCTGCTAAAACTTACAAACCCTGTAGCTCTTAAAGTATTGATCGTAGAGTATAAATTAATATGACCAAATTTGTAGGAAAGTTTATGTAGACACTTTTGTCAGAAGTAAACATAATGCTATTCGTACAGATATTCGATATATGAGCAAAAACCGGAAAAAGGTACCTTAAACCCCCCTCTACACCCTCAGCACACCCCCTACCCTTGAGGCTTTTAGTATGTTCACCTGGATACCGCAAGGTATAACTGTACAAATTTATAAAACTACACGAATTATTTCCCCTGATTTTATTAATCTTCTTGAACTAATAATATAGCTCATAAAAGGCTAGATTTAGCCGAACCACTCTATGGGATGAGACAATAGAACAATTCTAGTCCCGGTGTTCGTATATTCCTAGTGGGGCCTAGTATCCCCTACTCTTAATATAACCTAACCTAATATACGCGATGGTCCATTTATAATATTTTTTGCTAATATATCCCAAAATATATACATGGAATCAAATATTTTGGAGGCGCTTTTTCTTGTGTACCTAAAAATTAAATCTCCCCCTGCCCGCGTAAAGGGTAGGGCGGAGGATGATTTTACATTTTTGAATCTATTAAATAACCGGCCAAGTGCGAGTCGAACTCGCACACGAAGGGTTCCGTACCATCGTACAAAATTTAACACTATGTACTTTTTATTTATAATTTCAAATGAGAGTAGCCGTCATTTGACAAAATAATGCCTACTTATGATAATAATAATGAATGAGAATAAAACGAAGAAAAAAACGCTGAAAAAGTCACGTTTCTTGTATGGGGCCCCCTTTAATTTTATTTTATTTTTATTATTTATTGTTATATCGCCAATAGAAAAACACAGTCTGTGAAAATTTCAACAGTCAACTTATTACGGTTCATGAGATACAACCTGGTGACGGACGGACAGACGGACAGCGAAGTCTTAGTAATAGGGTTACCGTTGTTACCCTTTGGGTACGAAACTCTAAAAATAATAAATTTTTATTTTGAATATTTTTTGTAATACTAATTCCAAAAGTTTTGAGCATACGTACATGGAATCAGAAGGAAAATTATAAATGAAACCTAAACTTTATTTTTTTAGCTCATCAAACGTAGACGTGCTCATTCGAAAAGTCTTAAAGAATAATTTTTCGCAGTCGCTCAGAAAATCCTCTAAGCTTTTACTTGTAACTTGCACATTAAATGGCATAAACCCATAGTTGCTAAGTGCACTTCATGCATAATACAAAGCTTCCGCATTTTTTTCTATAAAAACGTTTCTTAATATTCTACCGATTGCGGTGGCACTTAACTTCTGTTAACTTCTATTATGACAAGCAACAAGTGGCAACGTTTTAACAGTGAGCGTTCCATAATGATACCGGCATTTTTACTCTTAAGACTTAGTAATAAAGCAAAAACTTGCTAAGTTATATTTATGGAAAATGTTTTTCTTTATCTTTTTGTAAAATAAGCAAAAAGTTACATGATTACAATACTTTCTTAAGTGAAACGAGCAATATCAATGAATTCAATTTCTGGAGAGATTGTTCACTTTTATGTTGCTCCTTTGGACGAGCGAAACTGAGATCGAAAGAGAGAGAAAGAGGGATATATTTTTTTTTTCAAAACTGGTCTAGTTTTATAAACTTATATAACAAAAAAAAAATTAAAAATAAAACAGCTATTTATGATCGAATAAAACATCAACTACCATCTAAAAGCAATGTCATTTACGCCTCTCCATTCTGATAATCTTCAAACGGTAGAAAATCTTTACAAAAGACATAAACCGTTAATGTATCTGAAAAAAAAATCATACATATGTATTTACCTACATACTTATATCCATGCAAACGCTAAAATCATTAATAGCAATATTGCAAAAAGAAGGTAGGTATATAAAAGTCACGAAAAATTCCAAAGGCCCACGCAATCGATTGATCTACTTTCACCTTACAAATCATTCCATAGTCACCTGTAAAAGTGCCTGAACTGTGACAGACAATTCGTGGTGCTTTTTTCTTCTACCAAAATTTATGTGCTGTCTTAATACACCCGCAATAATCTTACGAGGTTGACTGTAAAAAAAACCTAATTGAAATTTTATTCACTTACTCGGTACTCATAGAGTGCTTGAAGAAGTTTGTTTCTTGGGATGGCTATGCAAATTAAGGTGGAATAAGAAGCAAATGAATAGGTCATTTCACTGCATCTAATAAATGCAAATTTTATTTTGTTTTCAAGTCGAAATAAATTTGTTAAAATGCA
The DNA here is from genome assembly GCA_963930735.1 of Dioctria linearis. Lineage (NCBI taxonomy): Eukaryota > Metazoa > Arthropoda > Insecta > Diptera > Asilidae > Dioctria > Dioctria linearis. Next base: position 69,330,084 of record OZ005741.1, read on the forward strand.
ACTGTAGGAAAGAGTGTAGTTCATATACTTCATTGAATGATAATGAATAATGCGTGTTTAATGTACGTATAATCAACTATTTCCAAATTTACATAAAATTTTAAGCTCTTTCACGTACTTCGGCTCAAAATTACTCATTCATGTATTCATCTGAGCTCATATATATTCGCAGGTAAGAAAAAAAAAACATTATCCCGGACTGTAAGCTCCGGAAGCTGGTGTAAACATTTTTTTGTCATTTGTTTGGAATTCAATTATATGTATCTTTGATATTTTCTATATAGTTGCTAGCCAATAGAATCCAGGACTGGCAGGCCTCTGTAAATGTTACTGATAGAATCTGTCCAAAAGGTTTAAAACTGCATCATCATTAACAAAAAAAGAAATAACAATCATCCGTACAATAAAATGAAATTTTAGCTAATGAATTTGGTGTTTTCCAGTCCATTACTATTTCTATTTGGACAAATTGGATTAGCATAAAGGATCAGCCTTTATGAAGATAAATCCAACCCACTCTATACCAGTGGAAACCAAAAAAGCTAAAGTCTTGAAAATTTTGTAGACTTTGTTACGGGTCGGCCAATCCCCACAGATGATGTAATTTGCAAATTTACCAAAATATGGCTAGACAATTTGAAAAGTCACTATAAGAATTTATTTCCAATGATATGTCCATGCCTAGAGCGTTGTCCCTGCTCTACTCTAAAATCATGCTGTGAAAAATATTTTTTTCACATAATCTGCATATACGTGAGCGAAATTCATTTATACGCACCCCAATTTTTGTCGATTTAAGGAAATAAAGGAGAGTATTTGATAAAACTGAATTAGAGAATCAGCAAAGAATCAAAGATTTACCTTGTTTGTAAAATATTCCTTTCTTCGCATAATTACAAACAATCAATTGGCAAACTTTAACAAAAAATTGTTTCGAAATTCAATTATATGCACATTTCCTTTTTTATAAAGATAATGAAAACAAGAAAAGTAATGATAATAAAAAAATTGTTTAATACTGTGTATGGCATCCTCCATTTCTAAATGTGTCGAAAATCCGATTAGGCTTTGAGTTTCTTAAATTTTTGATATCAGTTGATGTAATTCTGTTCCATGCAATTAAAATAGCTGTTTTCAAAGTCAGAATGTCGCGATATTGTCGTCCACCTTCATAAGCCAGTCTTACGATATTCCCTCACAAGTTTTCAATGGGGTTGAGATCGGGGCTTATGGCTGGCCACCTCAATGTAGGGATGCATTTATTTCTAAACCACTGCCGGACAATATAGGAGACATGGATTGGCGCGTTATCTTATTGGAAAGTGAACTGCCGGTCACCGACGACTTCCTGCAAATAAGGAATTAAGACATCCTCCAATATCTCTGTGTAACTTTTTGAGTTTACTGTAAAGGTGAGGTAGCACAATGGGAGTTTTCTATTAGACAAGAAAGCTTGTAACGAACTATATTGTAGGGGAAATATTTATAGAGACGATTAATTTTTGTTCATGTAAAATTCACAATTAGAATTTGAAAATAACATATAAGTAGAGGCATAATACTCAGGCAAAGGCACCGCTTCCAGTACCCCGAATCCCCACCTATCCCGGCGTTTAAATGCCGAACTGGCTTGCCCGGAAAGCATTTAAACATCCAGAACGCAATCCGACGGTAGTACGTGTGCTAAAACTGAATCCACACCCACACTGAACTGAAGAACGGAAAGTTGATTGGTTGCACGTGTGATGCAACGGAAGCCACTCAGCCTGTACGTGTACAACGGAAAGCCATCCGACCGCCTTACTCCTGTCAAAGCCAGTACGTGAGAAACGGAAAGCTATGTGGTTGTACGCTTGATACAACGGAAGCCACTCAACCTGTACGTGTGCAACGGAACGCTAAGTAGTCTACGAGCCCACATCTCACATTTGTAACAGGAACACAGCCACAAGAAGCAATAAAGAATCAAGCATATAAAAGAGAACCCAGCGTTGTCATTTAGCCCTGAACTCCATTACAGCTACCCAGCCAAAAATTTGACGTTTTCCACCGACGACCGTATTGGCGCCCGAGCAAATTCTGACCGACCGAGCAAACGACGTCACAAGCTCCCATACCATAACACTTCCACCCTGAGAGTGCCTGCTCATTCGGCGAGGGTTATTTTTCGTGAGATCGTACAAGTAGTAACTGAAACTGTCAGGAACATCAAGGTTAATTTTTTTCACATCCGAAAAAATAACCTTGCCCCTCTCTTCAACCCATTGCCTGTGCTCACGGGCAAATTGCAGGCGAGCCTCTTTGTGATGCTGCTTCAGCAGTGGACGTTTTTGCGGTTCTTGAACACCACGTTTGGCATTGCCTTCAAAATTTGCTGAACTTAGTCACCATTAAGCAACAATTTTGGCTGCACTTTGTTTTAATTTTGTTGATTTTTCCTTAATTTGCCCCTTTCGTGTTACAGTCAACTTCTTGTTCCCTGTACAGTAGTAGTTTCTGTTATAATTTTCCTTTAATTTGAGGAAATTCCGGATGACGATTTCCGAACGCCTAATTTTCTTTGCTATCTCTTGATAAAATGTTTATTTATCACACATTTATATAGGAGGGGCCTTAATATAGAGCCCTGCGGGATACCAACATATATATATGGTGGGTCATCGATCTTACCTCACTGATCTTTTAACGAACTGAAATCTTTCACTAAGATAACTAACAATAAGCTTAAGCTGCATGCATTGAATAAATAACTAATAAGGAAGCGGAGTATCGTGCGAATACAATTTACGTGCGTAAACCACACTTTCACGTTCAAACCTAAAAAAAATTAGTTAAATTTGACGTTTCTGAAAGTAACCATTTCAGAGTCTCTGGAGTTCGGATAAACTTTTTTAAATATAATTGTTTTAATAAATATTAAATTTTTGAAATTGTGTTATTTCGGAATTTGTGATGTGTATATTTTGATTGAGTTCAGTTTATTGCTAAATTAAAGCAGTTAAGCTGTTAATTTAGAGTAATGAATTCTTCGGTGCAATGTTGCAGAAAAAATTGCCTAAATTCAGGCGGAAAATTGTTTTTTATGCAAGTGAATATATTTAAAAAGAAATATCTTCTTGTTTTATAATTATTGGTGAGAATTTTTTTTTAATATATATAACAGAAACATGCGAAAGTTTAAGATGGTTTAAGATCATGTGCGATTTGTTTATTTGAGAAATATCAGAAGATTTCCTCCTTTCAATGGCAACCCTATATTTCTTTTGCCTAAAGGGAGGGGGCGCTAGCGATTTGTTTATTTTATACAGCAATTTTGATTATAAAAATGTGCCCCTTAAAAATGTCAAATGTCAAAATGTTCATCCGATATGCTGCTTCCGTATTAGTTCTGTCGTCTATGGCTACATGATAGGAAAAGTTGAATTTAGAGATAATCTTTTTCTATGACTAACTGCATCAAAAGCTTTAGAAAAATCTAAAAGTAGCTACCTGCTAGGGTAGTAGAATTATTCACGTCTATTGCTTGGTGTATTTCTTGAATTATTTTTATTAAAGCTATTGTGCAGCTATACTCATCTTAAAAGTCCGATTGTTGTTAAAAGATTGTGGCATGAAATATATCGACAAATTTGGGTATGCCTTTCAGGTTTTGAAAAATATGGAAAATGTGTATAGATATGAATTCCTTCATTGAAGAGTTTTTAGGTATCGGGAGAACATTGGAGAATTTTCAACAAACAAGAAAATATGAGGACACGAAGCACGTCAGATGATACTCTTTGAACAAGACAAGTAAGTCGAATTTTTGGAGATTTGGGGATTGGGGGGATTGACGTTGGACGTTATGTAACTGATTGGATTTTGTTGAAATTGAATAAATCATTACAAATTTACCGATTCATTTCATCAGAATCGGTTGTGAATTATAATTGTCCAGAAGATACTACACTTGCAGTCCACAAATTCTTTCACAATTATTTAGTGGATAGGAATCAATATTGAGCAAATCGAAATTATATTTATTTTTAGCTTAATTGATGCGCATGTCATCTTGTCTTTAAGTTCAAGGTATTCAATCCAAAGCTCCTGAACACAAAACCTTTTCCATCGTATGCTCTACGAATGTTGATTAAATGCTCGATTCCAGCAGGGACTTATGGTGTGGTGTTATGCATAGTTACTACTTGTTATTAGTGGAACATGTTAGTCATGCAGGAGAAGAATAAACTTCACCTGTGTCTTCAGGTTTGTCCAAAGAATATACCAGATTCCAAGTTACAGACTGAATAGGCTGTGTTTTCATATTAAATTTATAGATAACAATTATCATATGTTTGATCTTCTGGTGTATTACCCATACGCACACTGAATGTATTCCCGAAGATCCTGCCAACACACAAATATTTTGGACGAAGCAACGCAAATTTCGAAAATCCTATTTTCATTTGGGGATACGTATACGATACGCGATAAATATCTTTTAAATTACCCAATATTAAACGTTTTTGTACGTGGTCCTTATTTCCTTCAATCTAGGAATAAGAAATTGGGAGTTTTCACCAATGTAATATGATATTATAATACCAACCTTTTCTGATACAAAATCCTTTTTTCCGGGCATCACTCGACTTATTTCATCCTTACAGTGAAAGTCTTCTACTGCCTCAATGGCGTCAGTATCAATACTTCTATTACGCCGATTCGAACATGTATGATTAAAATCATCACTCTCTAAGCGTTTTTGTTTTATTTATTTGATAAGTTGACATATTGGAGAATTCTTCCGTATATCTTCGTCACTTGTTTGATTATATTTTGTTTTCATTTATGAACTATCTTGTTCTCTTCCGAAGACGGCCGCTTTGTTTCATCCTTTAGTCCGAAGATTCTTTCCGATATGATCTTTTTAGTTTCAATAAGCTTTTTTCGCACATAATTTTCTCTGGCAAACCTCCTATCAAATGATTCTTCCCCCATATACCGAAGGCAGTCATTGATTGTAACGCTGCCGGCTGGTGTGTTAATCTTTGTGTTACAACTTCACTGCGCTTTATTTGCACCATCTCCTTCATCTTGCATATCTGCAATTTCAATGTCAACGTCTTCATCCATATTAATATTCGCATCATCAAACTCTTCTCGTCGTGGAATATGATCTGTATCTGTCCTTGATGTACCCGGTTGTTTAAGCAACTCTTTCCTGCACACAGAACACATTTTTGATGTTAAAATCAACTGCCGTTTTTTTTTCAGTCCATCCAAGGCTGAACAGCTCTTAAATCCGTTGACCTTGGATTATGTTGTGCTTTTCTGAAAGGATTACAACACACTTTCTTAAAAAAAATTATTCTTGTATCGATCTCCATGACAGTGTACTATTACATTCACCTGACTATACAGTTAACTATATAAACAATTTCTAAATACTTCTATTCATTAAACGCTTCGACCCCGGCAGTCTATTTAGCACGATCGCAGTTTTACAAGTAAATATCTACAGTGCTCATTCCAAGGAGGGATGCATTTTTGATAGTCCAAGGAGTTACCTGTCATATATTCAAGCATATCACTCTAAAAGAATTATTACCGAAAAGGACTTCAATGGCTTATGATACAGCCAATGAAATCTCGGTCGCCTTCCTTGATGTTAAGAATGTGCTTATTCTTCTCGGTTCCGAGCGTAATACGTAAATGAGTAGATTTTATGAGTTTATGATAGGGACATTACAAAAGAAAAGCATTTTTATACCATAGAGTACGTTTAGACCGCAGCTATTTAGAACTAGTTTTACGTAAGTCGACTTACGTAGGACTAATCCGGCTGCCTTTTAGTCCACTCGTATTAAAGCTTTGACAGTTGTCAAATTTGTCAGATCTGCCACTTCCTCACGAGAAAAATGAGAAATAATATTTTAATTTTTTGCAAGAGAATATAGCATAAGAAAAAAATTAAATTTTCCAAATATCTAATTTTTTACCATCCATTACAGACAGAATACTTTCTTCAATAAATCAAAAGTCTTTAACAGAATTTGTGTTTCCCACTGACCAGTCGCACGTTTTTCCTTCTTAATTCCACCCATTTTCATTAAAACAGAATAACAATTCTCTCTATTAATGAATATAACGCATTCAAGTTTGTAAACAATTCCTTATCGGAAGTTTATGACTACGTTTAATACTAATTTTGTAGGTCAATACCGCATCAAATACCGGATTGAAGTAGGACTAGTTTTTCCTAATGTGGCATGTTTACACCACTTCATATTAGTTCTACGTAAGTCGACTTACGTAAAACTAGTTCCACATGGCACGGTCTAAACGGGCTCATTGATGAAATCTATAGGGTATACTAAGTTTGCCATTCCGTTTGTAACGCACAGAAATAATGATGGTAGAGCAAAATGGATTGGACACCCTCGCATAAAATTAAAAGTTATTTTGATTTTTACATGTCCGTCTGTCCGTCCGTCCGTGCGCACGATAACTCGAGAACGCGTTCACTTAGAAAGCTGAAATTTTGTACACGGACATTAAAAAAAAAAGTAAAATTAAGTTCGAAAATGAGACAAATCGGGCAACTCCTTCGTGGGGTTGCCACACAAAAATTTCGTTTTCCACTATATATTTGTTCAAGAAAGAATTTTTGTGGGATTCTCCGGTATATAGCAAAAGCTAAAAAATGTTCTAATTTGTTATTTCATCACACAACTCATTAATTTTTGGTGACAAGTTTCAAGTCTTGGTTTGACTCATCAACAGGTCCCAAATAGCGAAATTGGGTGATTTGAAAAACAAATGAAAAAATGAAAAAAAAAGAAGAAAGAAATGAAAAGTTTAAGAAAAATAGAAAAAACAATTTTTTTATTTATTAAAAATTTTAAATTTTTTCATTTGTTTTTCAAATCATCCAATTTCGCTATGTGGGACCTGTTGATGAGTCAAACCAAGACTTGAAACTTGTCACCAAAAATTAATGAGTTGTGTGATGAAATAACAAATTAGAACATTTTTTAGCTTTTGCTATATACCGGAGAATCCCACAAAAATTCTTTCTTGAACAAAATTAAGTTTAACCCGGTAAAAAATCCAAAAGAGAAATCTTTTTATTTATTTACTATATATTTGGACATTACCTGAGAACACGTCAACATAGAAAGCAGAAATGCGGTACATTGTGTTTTCATAGTAATAGCAAATAAAATTTCAAAAATGGACTAAATCGGGCAACCCCTTCTTGGTGTTGCCATATACATTTTTTTTGTTTTTTACATATACTTTGAAAACGATCAGTCCTAGACATTTTTATTGTACTAAAGGCTTCTTCAGAATAAAAAATCCTATAAAATTGGTTATAATCATTTTTTTCTGTCCGACGATCCGTTCTAGAAATATATGCTAGAAACCAATGCAAAAAATCAAAATTGCTCAAATGGGTGACCATACGAAATTTCATACGGGCATTCATCTAGCGTATCATAAGAATTGGTCTTAGACCAATTCTAGCTTTTCCACTAGTTAAGATCAGGTTTGCGACTTAGGCGAGAGAAGTAAGTACTTAGAAAATTGAGAAAGATACACGTATATATAAGTGCACGTCTAGTTGAATATCCCTAAAGGCGACTTAGGTTTTTTTTTAAAGCGTGTAATAAATGCCGTAAAATTTAAGACCATTTATCATCGCTATTATGAGTCAGAAAATTTCTGGAAAGTTATAAATTTCTATAGAAATTTTCACGAAATTTTCACGAAATTTTCAAGAAACTAAGAATTTATTGTGTGCAAATCGAAGATTGGTGAAATTTCCTTTAGTTTTTTCTCCTTGATCCCGTTGAGATCCAAAATTAAAATTTTAATATGTTTTCGTGGATAATATGAGGTATAAAATATAAAAAAATTGACAAAATCAAAAGTACGCCATCCTTGATATCATTTTTCGCGTATATTTTTAAGATTATATTTTTCTTAGATAGCTTGAAATCTTATCTTTCAAATGAGCGATATCTCACTGTCCTAGCATACATAGAAAAATATATATGAATTTTTAAAGAAGACCAGGATAGCATTTTTGCGAAATTTTGAAAATGCCATAACTCGTGAAATACGCATTGTATTTAGAAGGAAAACTTTTAATTTGTATTTTTGTTTTCATAAATCCCCTCCAAGTGTGTAAAAGTTCAAAAAAATTGGTGATGGACATGTCACACTTTTCGTGATTTTTGGTCGATGTGCTATGGAATGAAACCATAGCGTTATTCGATATCACAGCAAGAGAGGTTTGACTATTGAAAAATATTGTATATATATTAGCTGTAATGAAAATATCAAAGAGTGTGGATGAGAGGTTAGAGAAATGCGTTGCCGCATAGTTTACTCGACACAAATCGAAGGAAGACAATATTCCATAATAGCTATCAACACATCACCCATGGAATTAAGAAAACTGGAACTAAGGTTCCTCCCAGCAATAATATCTTTATACCTAAGAGCAAGATGCATGATATCATTAATGAAATTTGTGGTACATGAATTTCGAGACCTGTTAACATATCCTATCAAGCATCTTGTCGTCCCAGAGCCAAATTCACAAAAAAAAACAAAACCAAAAATATATAGAATCAATTTCAGAACTACCATTAACGTTGGCTAAAACTTTACTACACTACCAACTACCCGAAGGGAAAGTTGTACAAATCTGTACTGGAAAGCCTCGATGCGGTTAATATGATCCGCAAAAAACGGATGCCAGACATGACTAGCATACTCTAGAATAGGTCGAACAAATGTGCAATATAAAATCTTTGTTATATATTGCCCATTACACTCCTTCGACCATCTCTTAATGAAACTCAAGGACGAGTTAGATTTTTTTGTAACTTGTTAAACCTAGTGTGAGATCTAGTCTCGATCTTGAGGGAGGAAAGCCGGTATAAAGCACAACTAAGTCTTTTTAATAATTCAAATATAAAATTTATTAGTACTTCAAGTATTACATAATTCAATATACTTAACCTAATATCACGAAAATTCAATTAACACTTAATGTGCGGGGTGCCGCTCCCGCGTCACTAGTACGTGTAGCGGTCAAAACCCATCGGAATGTGATAAAAAAACAAACTTTAGAAAAAACGTTCTATCTTCCAAACCGTTTGTTATTTTTTAATGAAATTTGGAATTCTCATTTACCACAGTATGGTCCTCGATACTGTATACTATCTATTAACAAGTCGCCTAAATTTTTAAAAATGTATTGAGGTAATCACATATGTCACGCATGTATTGCAGGGTGCAGGGTGCACTATGGTGCACTATGGGTGCACTATGCAGGGTGTAATAATTGGTGCGGCACCCCCCCCCCCCCCCACCTCCGAAATGATGCGCCTTACCACCCCCTGCCCCTTATAATTTTTTGCTTGACTCCACCTCAGCTATCAAACCCTTGAGCTAGGCGCACCAATTATTACACCCTGCATAGTGCACGCATAGTGCACCAAACATCAATTCTAGCTTTTTTACTTATTATTTACTACATAATGGGCACGAAAACAAAAGAGTATAGTGGACGTATATTGGGATTTTTTATACATGTAGATGTAGTTTGGACCTTTACCAAGAGATTGGTATACAACATTCGTATACACAAATCGGGTAGTTCTACCTTTCCCGCCTTTAAAGTAGAGTCTGCTAAAAAGGTAGAACTACCCGTCCCGCCATTTAGCATCAATCGGCGCGCGGGTAGAACTACCTTTCCCGCACATAAAGTGTTAAAAGAAACTTAAAACTACTAACAATACTTCAAATAAAAATTAAAAAAAAAAATTAAAGCTGACCACACAGTCCGCCACCCTTGTATTATTTGTTCTGAAATAAGAAAAAGAAGAACGGAATTAATTATCTGTCAACAGAATAAACTTCAATGGTACAAATGACACTGCTACTGCGTGAAAACAGAAGACTAGCAAAATGTTCTGTGCTAGTGCATGAGAGCAGAAAGGTAACGAAATGCTCTTTGCTATTGCGTGCAAGCAGAAGGGTAGCAAAATACTTGTATAGAAAGAATAGGACATTCAGATTATCCCTGACCAGAATTATCTTCTGTATGATAGGAAAGGAAGTACGATTCTTTAAACTCAGATCAGCTCTGATAGAGATCAACTCTGTCAAAAGAATGGTGACATCTACTGAGTTTCGGGGGCTTTATATAGCTGTTGTAACCAATTATGTCTGTATCGCCTCTTGGTGTTGCCCTAGCGACGATTGCTTGAATTTTATTTGAGGCGAAAACAGGTAATGTCACCGGCTGTGAGCACAAACTTGTAAATATACGGAGGATAAGTTTGTGATTATTTGTAAGTATACTTTTGATTATTCTCTCTTTTTAGATCAAATGGTGGCAGTTTTTTATGCAGCGTGGAGTTGTGGTCGGATTGGACACTTTTTTTAGAAGGGATCTGCTTAACTAAAAACTGATGTATAAGATGCTTTAATTAGATAAGTGTTCTATTATTTTTTTTATATAATTTGATTTGAGTGATACTTTACTTTACTTTTTGTATTTTCGTAGATTCAACGTGAAGCTGGAAGTACATCGAGGGAATATTGTTCTGCTTGTTGCGTTAAAGCTTTGTGAAGAACATCTTTAATAGTAGGAAATTCATCGTGGGATCCTAAAGATATCTATGTGAGGACTGAACACTAAGTAACAATGCAGTCAACTTTCTTACCAGCTTCAACTGCGAAATAATACAAATTGGACAATACTAGTGGATTAGTAGTGATGGATTTACCCTTCATAAACCCATACTGAAAAGAGCTCACGAAAGGCTTACAATCAATCAATCAGGCTTACATCATAAGACAGGGCTTCAAAAATGTTATCAATGCAACATAAATTAACGACAGGTCAATAATTCGAAATATCACATTTTTTGCCTATCTTATGAACAGGAAAGATCACAGATAGTACCACAGTGTTTCGGAAGGCCTCCACAAGAAATAGATAAAGACAAAGAACAGAAACAATGGCAAAGCAACAATTTTTCAGAAAGTATACAGGATTGTTACCAGTACTAGAAAAAAAAGTTATCAGCCATTTTCGAATTAAGCTATAAGACATAAGCTTCGTCAAACACAAGTCGGCGGTAGCCTCGCCAAGTAGGTAAAATCCTTAATATTATCATCGCAGTCAATATCCAAAAACGGAGTCCTATCGAAGTTGCTGTGGTCCAATATGCAAGCACGCAAGAAGCTGGTAGGTGTACCGGTAGGAAAGTAGCAAGTAATAGCGGAACACATTTCTTCGCACAGTAAAATGTTCGCTTATTGCTGATTAAAGTCAAGGTTGCTTACATTATAGCGGCAGTTATTAAACATGCTACAACTCACGGTCATTGCCCGTTTTGTTTACCCCAGTTACTTGCTTTCAGTGACATGGGCCAGCAGTTTGTAGAATATTACCGCATCATAATTACATATGTTGAGGGTCAGGTTACACTTACGATTTCCGTGTGCAAGTTTCTGAGGTGGGCAACTGAATTGGTGTGATTAGCTTGAGTTTCAATTGACAAGCGGCCGGTGGTAAGTGATAGTAGATTAGTGTAAGTGCTAAGGGACACCATGAAGTCACCAAAGAGATTAGCAGTTATTAGAGAGTCATTGCATTCGAAGTTGTTAAAACACAACGTCAAGGGATAACACATCACATCATCAGACTTACACTTAGGATTAACAAAGCCTAATTCTATGAATAATCGTTAAAGGAAGCCTACAGAGAAGAAATAAGTTTGTTTCGTAATATATAGATAAAGATAAATAGCGCGGATGGCACCTTGAGGAACAAAACCTTTTTTGAGCTTTATTTCTCAAGTTTTTTTTAGTGTCGAACAGAGCTATTAATCCAAGGCTGAAAAACGCACAGCCTATTAGATTTAGTAATAACAACACAGCTTACAAAACATATAGAAAGAGTATCATAGAATTATTATACAGGGGTATCAATGTCTCGTTCATTTATTCGTCCAATCACAAGCAAAAATCTAGTCGTTAAGTTTACAAAGATCAGCTGTTTTAAAGTTATAAATACGTTTACTTGAATCACTAGAGAGTATACCCAGGATCGAAACAAAAAACCACATAAAGCAGTGCATGATGAAGAGAATCAGGAAACAAGAGAGCCAAGCATCGCTTAACGACGGTACTACAGGAGCAGAAGAAAATACAAGGTCAATAGACTTACTAAAGTGATTCAACCCAGAAGAAGCAGCGCCATCAGTAAAGGACGAGACATGGTGAAGAGCAGCTAAAACTGAGAGTAACTCCAAGCAAAAGCAGGCATTTTAAGCAGTAAATCATCCGATGGACGACAGCTGTAATTTCATGAATACTAGTAGCTCGTAACTCATAAGTAGCCAGAAGGTAGCCAGGCGAAACGTAAACGGTGGCAAGGTATATGCATGAGGGAGCCTCAGGACACATCAGCTCCAAGGCGCCATAACCAGAAACCTCAAAGACCGCATTGTTATGAGAAACAGCATATAAATCTCCGGACCAGGAACTCAGGGCCAAAAAGCTCGACTTTCAAAATTCCACCACAGAGCCATCCTTCAATCAAACCGATGACATCGAAGCAGGACTTCGTCGAACCAGTGAAGTCATCTATAAAACGAATTCTAGTTACGTTTGCATAGTGGAAAGATATCTGGCTGATTAGGTTTTTGCAGTGGCAGCCGAGAAGAAGCTGTGAAGGTGCGGCAGTCATGATCGCGCCTCCTGGAGTCGATCCACGAGGAGAAATAAAGGCATTAATAGCATCTTCGGTTGTATCGGGATGAAACTTCGAAACTAACAAACATCGTGGACGCATAACCGATCTCAGAGCAATAGCCCTGTTTCGTCGTTGAGGTATGCACTATTTTGAGAAGTGATTACGTGATTTGTGAACTGAGGGTATATGCAAGTGTATTCCTTGTTTAATAACGTCATCTAAACTTCTCAAAAGCCTTTTAAGGTCAGGAAAAAAGATTTACGAAAAAACAATACTATTACTATCATAATTACCTTTTTTTGGAAAGTTCTTGTTTTTACAGATACTTATATCATGAGCGGATTTAAGATACGAAAGATTTAGGATTAAGTATGAGTGCCAATCAAAAAGAGTGGCCATAGATATGAAAGGATATTCACATTAAAAGAAAAAATATTTATCCAAACTAGATCAAGAAGTCTGCCATCAAATCATACTGATTATTACACATATATCACACAATTCCATATTGTTTAATAGAGACCTAGAAGTATTGCTGAATTATTCAAGGAGGCGCACATAATATTGTTAATCGTGTCCTGGATACCGGATAAATAAGGTAAGTTAAAGTCTCCTAAGAAAATAACCGTCGAGGTAAAAGACAACTGAATAATTTTTTCACCCATATTGGAAAATAATTCGCAAAAACTGAAATAATCGCAAATTTCTTGAGCGTGAATCACACATACCTATTATGTAACACACATACCTAAACACACCATCACATATCTAATCTAATCTAATCTAATCTAGAAATGGCACACGAGGAACTTTTTTTTTATATGATTTCTTCATGCACTATGTTTACTTAGGGGTAATTATTCATACGAAAGTGTGCCGATATTATCATTTCATCCCACTGCATTTTATCCATCCCATGTAAATCGCACTAAAATATTCTCAATTAGATAAATTGTCCATTCCAAATGTCAATTAGCAAAAAAATATATTTTTCCATTCATAATTTTTTTTTATTTATAAAAGTCTCTCTTAATATTTATAGAATCCGTAAATTGTTTACAAGATTAGATTACCCACAGCACAGTCAAATGTGAATTTTTTTTCCCCAGATAATTATATGAATAAACAGAAAAAGAAGAATTTTACGCGTAATTAACTTTTGTGGACAAACTGGATTTGTAAGTTTTATCGAATTTTTAGTAGAAAAATTTGTTATAAATAGATCTTTTGCCTGAAATTCATTTCTGGAAGTGTAGATTAGTGTTAATGAATATTTTATACAAAAATCAAATTCTGCATTTCCATTCTCTAATTAATGACATCCTTTATACCTTTGTATCTTTTTTCATCTTCTGTCGGAAGTGCCCTCAGCTGCTCAGATTGTATGGAATAATTGGATTATACCAAAATTCCATAAAAGTTTTGAAATTGTTTGTTTGCACTCGCCTTACTTAGAGGACAACAGCTTTTATGAAACTCACCTCTAAATCCCGTAGGAATTCAATTATTATTTTCCATGCTGCACATCCAATGACCAACCTTCGATAATGTTGGAAACATTTATTTGCATACAAACAACCGAAGACACCTCTTATGAAAATAATCTCAGCATAGCACCCTGGGCACAGAGGAGAGATGACATTGAATTGAACTGCTACCGGAACTCAGTCTCTGCCAATATAACTGGCCTGACATGAGTAGTAGCGTGTGATGAGTAAACTTTAAAATGTAAACAATGTGGGAAACCACCATTGCGCTATCTTCTGAATATGCTTTGCTTTTGGTTGTGGTGTGATAAGGTAGACAGTGTTTTCAAGTGAGGCAGGTCGTGCGACAGAATTTTGTTTACAGGTATGCCATAATCTTGTAACTATTATTATACCCCGGATCGGACTTTGGATTGGGGCTTTACCTGGGTCGTACGTGTTGTCGGAGAATATTAGTTGAATTGAAATCACACAAGGATTTCAATGCAAACACGTGGGTTCCCCATTTTACGATTACGTGGAAAGAATTTAATGAGGTCACGGTACATACATTAGCAGACAGTGGTTTTTTCCTCAAGATATCTTAAATTTATAAATAGAGTAAACATTTACTTGTGTGTTTATAAGATGAGTAAAAGTTTGTGAGATTATTCCATACTTACAGATGGGGCATTTACCCGGCTAATACCTATATCCATATATTAAGTATACCTAAAGCAAATTAAAATACAAAAATTAATAGTACAATATTTAATTAAGACAGTTTAAGGGCAATTAAATCTGTGTACAAATTCATTGCTAAAGGAAAATTTATAATCTAATTGCCGTCTAAGTGATCTATATACCTTAGATAATGAAATCACTAAATATACTAAGTCTATGCATTGTCTGTCTATCTGTCACGTTAACTTGAGAGCACGTTGATCTAGCGATCTTGTTAAAACAAGATCACGTTTTACTACATGCTTGTTTTTCTACTTTTTGAAAATGATTGAAACTTTATTCAATTGAAATAGTAGTAATTGCTCCATTAAACATAACCTGAATAAATGGGAGGCAAACGAGTCACTTTTCTGTTTTTTTTAAGGTAGTGCAGCAAGAGATCCCATCCCAAGCACTATGTGCTATCCTGCTAGAATCCCTTTCACCAAAACCTTCCTGTCCGCTTAATGAAGCGCATCAGGTGTTGGTGAAGAAGGTTTTTCAGCTCATCTGTAGAGAGAAGGGTAGATCCTAGAGTATCCAGCCTGCCCCGGGCGAAGGCCGTACACGTACACAAAAAGTGCTCGGTTGTCTCAGACTCTCCTTCCAGGCAGGACAGACACTCAGGACTTTCAACACCTACCATCCTTGGTAGATGAGCGGGAAGCGAGCTGTGGCCGGTGATGATGACAACCACAGTTCTACATTGTTTCCTTCCGAGCGCCCATAAGAAAATCAGAGATATTGCTATTGGGCCCATCAAGAAACAGTTTTGTGCACTTACAAGTACTCAGGATCTCCCATTTCTGCTGATGCTTCCTATGAACATCCGCTTTGTAGACAGACCCAACACTCGAGGTGACAACGCCTACGGCGGGTTCCGGTCCAAAGAACGGAGAATCAGAGCCAGCCCTAGGTAAAAGGTCAGCCCTTTCATTCCCCATGATCCCCATGTGACCAGGGACCCACTGAAAGGACACCTTGTTGTGGATAAACCAACTTATCCACAGACGACTTGCAATCCCCCGCCCCGGCTCCCTGGTCAGTGAGAGAGTCGTCGGTAATGATTTTTATAGCTAGTTTTGCTATGAAAATTCATAGTGAAATAAGTCAATCGGAAATTTACTCAGTTTGCTGCTAAGTCTGCAGCTCGAGAATTGAGTGGAAAAAACTCTTTATGCAAACGAAAAATCTTTGAAAAAAGAAATTTCATTGCAAAAATATAGCGTAAGTACGACTTGGTTCCTGCCTGTCGTATACGTATACAACTAATTAGTGTTACTACTACAATCAACTACAATCTGCCTATTATAAAAGTTTACCAGAGTACCTAGTAAAAACATTTAAAACAATTTCAATTCTCTCACAATGCTGAAATAAATTTCATTCTATACTTTCTACAAGATTTTCTCTATTAATGTGTGCAACTGTGTATAGGTGCATGTGTATGGAATATTGTCGTGGAAAAAGTAATTTTCCGATTAGATTGGTACTTTTTATAGTATAAGGGCGTGCAACCAAGGTCGTAAACCGAAATGGGATGAACATGTTGTATCTAAGTAGAAGTATAGCTAAAATAGTATGTCGTTAACATTGGAAAGTCTGTTGTTGCTTTTTCGCGACATATAAGTATAAATTTGTATGGATGTATTTATTAAAAGATTCAGACAGTCTTCATACATATGTTTCCCATCGTGTTCTTGGGAGAACCACAAAAAGTTAAGGAAGAAATCTTGAGAGCTGCCATTACAATCTTTTCAGGGTTATGTTAAATTACCAGAATTTTATGAACATTTATGTAAGCTTTAAAGTGAGCAATATTAGAACAAGGACGAAATCAATATGTTTCCCTGACATACAGTATACAGATAAAATGCTATTCGGACATGTTTTGCGACCAAGCATAAAAGAAGGACAATATATTCTTGAATAAATTTTAGTGCATAGTCCATACGATTTACGTAATTACCGTAAACAGCTGTTATGGATCTATGTTGAGTGATTGACTTGGACATAAAGTCCAGACTGCTAGCATGAGCTGACAGATCACTCGGCGGACAGGAGTGACTGCAGGGCGGCACGTTAGCTCGCCTCGACTATTGGCGGATAGTGTGGGGAGGCTCCCAGAAAAAAACCTGCCGCTTCCTTTTGCAGGTAGATAATAAAAAAACGTGATCAGTATAAATACTGTTACCCGTCACTCTGATGCAGGTTATGATAAAACGTGACTCACTCTCTTTTGCTGGTAATGATAAATGCAGGTACTGGGCCTCCGTAGGGGTATAGTTGTAATGAGCGGGTCTCTTGGGTCTATGCAGTACTTGGAATATTGCACGCGCACAGTATAACCTATAAGTTTTGTGCGCACGTTTTCTTTCGGTCCGCCGCCTGGTAGACTCTGTTGTCTTGTTCAGGCTCAGGTTCTATTGTGGGAGACTCAAGATATACTCCGTGAGGAAAACCACGATACTTGAAACTGTCGTTTTTCCTCACTTTAGGTATAGAGAGAATAAATTTCTTCACTACGTCACTGTTCCTATTATTTTTCTTTACCGCTGCCGGAATTTCGATGTTTTTCTTTTTCTTCGGATTTTCTTGTGCTAATGAGGAGAATATTTTAACTAATTGAAAATATGCTATTAGTAGAAATAAATACTCTTTTGAACTTACGTGTGACGGGTTGATTTGATCGTCGATGTCGATGGAAAATTCTTGATTTTGTTCGGGCTCCAATTTTCACGTCTGTTCGTTGCACGGTTTGACAAGATAGATGTCGATTGTCTTCTTCTTCTCAATCACCAGGTAAGAGCACATCGATTGTGGGCTGCGTTCGGGCTGTCGGTTTTGACCGCTGGCCGACATACATGCTGCTGTACGTCTCAGTGTAGCATTCTTCTATATGCATTCCGCTACGACCATAACACAGCCGGACAGGTGAGATATACAAAGCAAACCGATCCTCAACTGTTAATACCTTTAATCAGCGATATTTTAACAAATTTTGTTGAGTTTCGTACAAAAATAATTGCATATTTTTGAAAGCATTAAATCACGAAATAATGGTTTGCAGTTGTTAACCATATTTTAGGTAGAAGTTCTTGGGTTCGAAACTATAACTATATATAGCTATAAAACAATATAAAAAGTGGTGATGCTGTGATGCAATATACCTGAATTTTAATCGGATTTTATAGCAAAGTTTGATGTCGAATTTTGACGAATCTTAATTGGATTTGATATTTTAACATTGAGAACTGCGAACTCTTCCACAATGATCGTAATTACTGGCGGGGGACGGAGATTAAACCTTGATAGATTTGATTACCTCTGATAAACCTGATCTTGTAATATCTCAAACTATCTTTGGCCTTTCAGCTATCAGCGATCAACTGCCGATCTTAGGACCATAGTAGTTGGAAAAACGTATCACTTAACTTTCATTTGGATGCAGCGAATGTCTCATGGGATCGAATTTATGCTACTAATGTTTTTGATGATTAAATTTAATATTTGAACAAGACCATTGGTACTCTGTTTGACGAATTTGTACTACTACGCTCTTTTACTTCTGAGTTCAGGTCACCAGTGGATGAACGGCCATGTCGTGTCTTTTCGCTTACTTGACACTTACGTAATAGAGCTAACGCTGCTATATATCATGCAAAAGTTAATTTCAGCTCTACTAACCTTTACTTGAACTTACCTTCAAAGAGATTTTGGAGTAATATAAAGCACATGGGAACTGTACCTCGACCAAAATATCAGAAAATTCCTGATCATTTGGTTGGAAGCCTTTAGGAGAATCAGTTTTCATACCAGTTTTAATTCAATTCTGCGGTAAATGACAATCGCGTTTCATTTTTGTTTTTTTCTTAATACTACTGATGCTTTCTTTTTCTTTTCTTTTTCTTTTTTTTTACAAATGAATGGGGCCCCGTAGCTTACATGTAATCTGGGTTTAATTCTAAATATACATATCGTACAACAACTGCAGCGACGACACTAACCTCCTAGAATCTGTAAGTTGAAAAAAGTATCTTACCAGATTATAATTACTTAATTTCTCTAAAGTATTTGATACTATGAATCATAAAATTAATATATGAATGTCACTTTCTCTCACCTGTGTCTGAGATTCGCACAACTAATTTAAAATTTTTACAAAACGAGTGCCGCAGCGTTCTGTCTTACTCTCCTTTTGTTTATTTTGTATATAAGCCTTCTGATTAAGGTTAATCAATATTTTAAAGTGCCATCTTACGCTGATGATGTGCAGCTATTTCTGTCATAATGCGAGGTGTATTCAAAACAATTCTGCTAAATACAATTTGGAAAGTATTTAATCAACAATTGGGCTGTGAATAATAAACTGAAATACTCAACTCTGCTAAGACTCACAGTATAATGTATACTCTACAGCCGTATATTGAATGTGAGTTGCTTCCCGAATTTATATATCGACTACAAGGACTGCGTGAAAATTTGTTGGGTCGGATTATGCATTCCTCTCTGTCATGGAAGAGCCATCTAAAACTCATAATTTCTAAGATTTAGTGTTGCTTATTACTTTTCAAGACAAATAATGGGCTGCTGTCTTGTTGCCATGCTGAAAATAACAGATATTGGGATTTTTGCATGTTCGTCCGTCTGTTTGTCCGTTCGTCTGTTCTCTATATAACTCGAGAGAGCGTTCACTTAGAAAGCTGAAATGTTGCTCACGGTCATTTAAAAAAAAAATTGATTTAATTGCGAAAATAAAGAGGATCGGGCAGCTCCTTCTAAGGATTGTCATACAAAAATCTTGTGTTTCAGCATTTATTTGAACCTGAGAACGCGTTGACCTAGAGAGCTGAAATTTTGTACAGGCCGTTTTCAAAAAAATATTAAATATAATTTCAAAAATGGACTAAATCGGGCAACCTCTTCTTGGTTGGTATAGGAATAAAAAAAAATAGGTTTTTTCATATATATACTGTCAAGTGTTCAACCTTAAATTAAGTCTTGAAATTGTAGGAAAAATCAAAAAAGAAAACGCTTTGCTTGAGCAAAATAATTAACTGAGCAAATTTATTAACAGGCACATGCCTTAAATAACTAAAATATATTTACAAATTGTACCGCTAAGCATTTTGTGTGGTGCCCGTCGGTCAAGCTCATTGACCCATGATGTGTGTATAAAAAAATGCTGTGCTCGATAAGTGCAATGTATGAAAGAATGGGTAAATGAGCTTGAAAATATTTTTGTGGAAAATAATTTAACCTAATTACAAACAACGTTTACAATAAAAAAAATGTTAAATTATTGTTCAGCCCTGAACATGCTGGGGGCCGCCAAGTGTAGGTGGTAGTACTCTATCAAAGCGTCGCATGACTGAGCCTTTAGGAGATGAATGTACTTCTTCACTGGATAATTTTGGGGGTTTGAAGCTCTTTTTTGAATAGGTTTTGTCTGCTGCTTGCGGCAGGGTTGAAGCATTGGCCTAATGCTGGTCCAGTAGCTCCGGGTCAACATTTCCAACACGCATATGATCATAGCGTTGTTGTTGCGGCGGTGGAATGTATAATCAAAGTCTTCTTAAGCATGGCAGGATGTAATTAATACTGTCAATATTTGTTCATTTGGACCTATTAGTCGACCTGGTTGCAGCATTGATGGTGGCGTGTTGAAATTGATGATGACTAGATTTCGAGGAAATTCCTTCATGTGCGTGTTTGGAACATCTTTATTTTGGTCCAGATTCGTTTTCAAGGTAATCTCCTTGGTTTTAAGATAGCAGTTGTTGTGAAGGTGAATAATTCCCGTTTTGTTTAGGAGTAACTCTCTCCTTGAGCCCTTGCAGATTACAGCAGTGACCTTGGTTTGGTTATTGATGTAGAGTCAAGTATTCATCATCATAAGAGCTTTCCATATTATTCCGATGTACTTGAGTTGACGCATTTCACAAATCGTTTTGGGATTACGTTCATAAATTTTTCCTGAATGCTGTGTACGATTGTTGGAGTACACAAATTAGTATGACTATCTTCAACTAAGGAAGCCCTTAATTCTGGCTCCTGCAAGTTGAAATATATTTATTGATCGAAGTTAATAGCAAAAGTAGAGAACTTGATGTCTGGAATTGCAAATTTGTTGTTTTCGATCATATGAGGCGTTGGAGTTACATGTATTAACTCGTACATGCTCCTCTCCACAATGTTTAGGTGCCCTTATAACCTCACAATGTTGTTTTCTGCTCTCAGATTCAAGCGATCTTGCGGATTTGGTAATATTATGAGATTAGACCCGAGCCTTTCAGTTATGTTCTGAACAACAAAGTTGATATCATGCAGGGGCGTGATGAAATTCAATAAATGGCCATGATTATGAACTGCGTTTGGCCAGTGTTTATATTTTTCCAGAAGTTCATCATAGTAGTCCTCCGTGCTAAGATATGTAGCTATCATCAAATGCTGATCCTATTATGATCAGCACTCGAGTACCATTCAGTCATCTGGTTGATTGAGTTAATGACCCGGGACAATGTGGTGTCGAAATGTTTCAGCTTTTCGAGCACAAAGAATTTGGATTGGTTGAGTTTTGTATTAATGAGAATTGCCTGTCGGTTGGTCAAATACAGAAGAGTTTCTTGCTTGTTGTGCAATTCCACGATGTCTTTTTCAACCTCGTCGTTTACACTGAATACACTTGTAACGAAGTCACAAATTTGAAACCGAATTAAATTATTTTTGCCCGCCACTGGGTTATTTAATTAAAATTTGAACTTAAGTTCAAGTAGCCAGGCCACTGTGGCATGCAAACAAGCTGCCATAGTCACAGGCTGCATGATCAGCACGCCAGCACATGTACTAGTCAAGTACAAGAAAAGCTTTTCAAAAGAGCTTGCAAGCTCTTTTATACTTACGCCAGTAGAAGCGTGAGGCACTCAGCCACTGAGAAGCTCTGACCCCCGGCTATATAAAGCGCGCCATTCGCCCACAGAAATCAGTCTGGTCAGCGAGCTCGACGAGTTAGGTGATCAGACATTTTACTGGGTGACTAGTGGAGCGCGAAATTCCCACACTTGTAAACCCTTGCACGCCGTGTGAATAATCCCCGTGCATTTTCTTAACATCCGTCCTCATCCGTTGTGTTAAGGTTAGCGTGAACCATCCCGCCTTAACATTTCCTTGGTACGTCGTGTGATTTTTCACCGTACCATCCGTCCTCATCCGTTGTGTTAAGGTTAGCGTGAACCATCCCGCCTTAACAGTTCCTTGGTACGTCGTGTGATTTTTCCCCATACCATCCGTCCTCATCCGTTGTGTTAAGGTTAGCGTGAACCATCCCGCCTTAACATTTCCTTGGTACGTCGTGTGATTTTCCCACAACCATCCGTCCTCATCCGTTGTGTTAAGGTTAGCGTGAACCATCCCGCCTTAACACTTAATTGGTACGCCGTGTGATTATTCCCCGTACCATCTGTCCTCATCAAATATTCTCTTGATACGTCACCGTCTCCCTCTCAGGTTATTATACTGTTGAATTTAGAATTATTAGCATAGTGGTAAGCCGTGTGAAGTTCCCCTTACCACTACATAGTCCCTGGTATAGGTGATAAATAAAACTAGATTAAGTTAGCTGTGTAACTGGTAGGGTATTTTTTCTAAATAAAGAAATATTTTATTTATATTGTAACTGAAGGAGTTTCATTTTTAAGAAACCCTGGTCCGACGAGCTATCCGCAGCCATCCTACCGAAACTTCGTTACACACTGGTGAGAAGTTTCCCTAAAATGCCTCTTCATTTTCCAAGTTTTGAGTTCTAGATGAAGGATCTCTTCAATTTCCCTCAGTAGATTTTGTCTTCTACTGGATAGATGCTGGAAAAGTACTAGGCAGTACGTACTGTCGGTGAGCTTCTCAGTGCGATCACACATTTGTTTTATTTGGTTCCAGGTGGCATCTATATTTTTCTGGTCAGTGAACATTTCAGCCATTGGAAGTGTGACTTGAAGTCTTAAGTTTCCTCGTTTAACTTGAGCATTACCGATATTTTCCACGTAGAGTCCTGACTCTGGCGGAAATATGGTATAATCTTGTGCGAATCCTACAGTCAACCAGTAAAACAGTAGCAAGGTTGAGTGGAATAATCTTGATCCCAAGTACAAGGTGCAATCCTTGTTCTTTTGTTTTTGGTGGGTAGAGTTGGACTCGAATCAGGTTTCCGCTTTCTGGCCTCTGTAGTAATTCGGTGAAAATGCTCTGGTTGGTTTTTATTATATAAAATATAATTATTAAAAAGTGGCTTGGAGTCAATGGTTCTAAGTCTATGGGTCACTTGATTGTTGCCCTATCGGCCTCGAGTTTAAGCATGCCTCTACTTGATATAATACTGTGGTAAACTCCTCAAAGGTCAAGGGTCTCTCCCAGCACACACTTAAGGTGCCCTTTGACAGACTTGACACCAGCCATAAACCACCAAAATGGGGGATGGCTACAAGAATGAACTTCCACGCTGTTCCGTCATTGACTATGGCCTCTACTACTTGTTTTGTGGATCGGGTAATTGCGAGCTGCAAGTCCTTATCCAATTTGTTGCTAGCTCCGACAAAATTTGTCCCATTATCGCTGTATATTTGCTTGCAGTGTCCCCGGCGAGTAATAAATCATCTATCAGCCGCTAGAAAGGCGTCTGTGCTAAGGTCGCTGACTAGTTCTAGATGGACAGCTTTTGTTACCATACAGACAAATAGCGCTATGTAGCCTTTGATGCTTTTAGTGCCACTTCCCTTTGACATTTTGATAAGATATGGGCCGGCATAATCAATTCCGCAGTTTGAGAAGGGCGAGGAAGGATTTATGCGTACTGCAGGCAAGTCACCCATCAATGGTTGTGTGGTCTTTTGGCGATATCTTACGCATGTTATACATTTATGGTTTCTGCCTTGTACTACTCTTTTACTGTCAATTATCCAGAATCGCGACCTAATGTAACTTAAGGTTAGTTGTGTGCCACCATGTAGGGTTTGTTTGTGAGCATGGTCAATGACAAGGTTTGTTATGTGGTGTTTCTGGGGAAGAAGCATTTTATGCTTGGCGCATGTATTGGTAGGTCGAGTTCTTCAATCTTCCCCCCCCCCCCACTCTTAGAATTCCATCTTTATCTAAAAATGGATGCAAAGGAAGCAGTTTGCTGGTATTCTTTAGTGGCTCGTTTTTGCTCAACGAATTTATTTCCTCGGAGAATTCTTCTCGCTGCACAAACTTGATAATGTGATTTTTTCCTTCCTGCAGTTCGTGAGAAGTGTGATAGTCAAAAATCCGTTGCGCTTTCGGCACCTTGCAGTTCTTGATAAATCGGAAACAGTATGTAATGATTGTCAATTGCCTCGTATAACTTGAGCTTGTGAATATTTGGTCCGATGCAACTGTTTGTTTTTCTTCCTCAGTTGTGACGAAATTGGGGTGATTTGAAAGCCAAACATCTGGAAGTTAAGTTAGCCAAAGTTGACCTTTCCACCAATGGTTGTGGGAAGCAAGCTGGGTTGGACTAATTCCTCTGGAGGCGATATCTGCAGGAATCTCATGAGATGATATGTGTCTCCATATTGTTTTGTCTTTATATTTCACTGACTCTGTTAACTACAAAGGTTTTCCAGTTGTTCGGATTTTTCGCTATCCATGCTAATGCAATTTCTGAATCGCACCAAGCGAATATTTGAGGAGAATTTATTCCCAAAATCGATCGTGGATTTTAGGAGTTGAGTAAGCAGCACAGCGCCACAGAGTTCTAATCGTGGTAGAGTAATTTTTTGCCTCAGAGGTGCTACCTTAGTTCTCGCAGTTAATAGTGTAGTATGTATTCTTCCGAAGGAATCCATTGTACGGGTCTATATTACGGCTGCAAATGCCCTTTCAGAAGCATCGCAAAATCCATGCAGTTGGATTTCTTGACTTGTACGGTGTGTGAACCACCTAGCAATTCTTATTGATTGCAATTGTTGCATTTCTACTTCCAACTTTTTCCAGGAGTTTATAGTTTCTTAAGGAGGCAGCTCATCCCAGCCTGTTTCTGTTTTCCAAAGAGACTACATAATGAGTTTCGCGGTTATGGTTACTGGAGCTAGCCAACCTATGGGGTCGAAAATTTTTGCAATTCTCGTCAATAATAGCCGTTTCGTTAGCTTAACATGGGTGGTATTGATTTTTAGTTTAAACTGGAATTCGTCTCGTTTGGAATTCCAGTGTATCTCCAGCATTTTTATTGTGTCCTTGCCTCCGATTTCTAGAATCCCTTTTTCTATTAGGACCTCTGGAATTATTTTCAACAGTTCTTGGCTATTGGATGTCCATTTCCGGAGCTTGAAACATCCTTTCTTTAACAATCATTCCTAGATGTTTTTATTGTTCAGAAAAGTTCTTCAGAATATAAAATCTTTTTAAATTGATTATAATCATTTCTTACTGTTCGAGAAATATAAGCGAAAACGATTTTAATAATCAAACATTCACAGAGGTGTGACTATACGAAATTACATACGGACATTCATTTAGAAGAATTGGTTCCTTGATCAATTCTAGCCTTTCTCCTTGCTACAACTAGGCTTGAGCGATCCTCTTTGTCTACTTATGATCTTCATTTTTACTTAATGTATTCGAATTAGTTTCTCTCTTTTCCGTTTTTTCTCAGTGAACATATTATCTTATTATATATGATCTTCTAAGTCCGCGAACCTTGGTTCGGGTCTTTCAAAATAAGGAACAGTGCGCAGTTGCTCTATAAATGATCCTGAAATTGTGCATAAAATAAATTCTGATCCGACTTTAGATGAACATGAAATCCTTGAATATTAGAAAAGCGACTGACGATAGTTGCTTATTAGTTAATGACCAATTAGATTTCACTGATAGAAGCCCCCTCCTTAGCCCTCAATTTATATTTTAATTTCAATTTATTCGTTCTAATAAGACATTGTACAATTAAGATATAATCTTTTTTACTTGTCCAAGTTAAATACAACATAAGCAATAAGAAAAAAAAGAGACAAAGAAAAATGAGACAGAAAAAAAAATAATAAAATATAATAAAGTAAAATAAGTAAGATACAAGAACTAAACACCTAAATCTACTGCTAGAACCTTAATCAAAAAGAAAAGGAAGAAAAAAATCAAAATTAATCACTACTTAACTTGCTATTTATGCTATACTATAAGGCAACCTCAAAATATTTGGCTCCTAAGTATTTAAGTATTGCTGCTTGAAGACATGATTTCAAAATTTCCTTGGTGATTGGCAAAAAATCCCGACACAATCGATAACTTAATACTGAGGGGTAACGGATTGTAAACTTTGATGGCATGACTAAAAGACAGGCGTTTAGTAATTAAGTATTCAGATCTGGACAGAATGCAATTAACTGTTCTAGTAGATCTCGCGAATGTAAGAATGCTGTATAGGTAGATTGGACTGCGGAATTTGATAATTATTAACTAGAAGGATTACTGATCGGAAATTCAAGAATGTTAAAAGATCACAACCCAGAAAAGATTTTGCATAAACTGACATGTGATCATATCTTCTGAAGTGATATATATATCTAATAATGGAATTAAGCATGATCCGCAATTTCTTTAAATTAAGGCAATCAAGTTTTCCAAATACTTCGCAACCGTACATTATGACAGGAATAAGCAGAGAACGAGCATGAAAAATGCGCGTGAAAAGTGTAGTAAATTAGCTCGAAGTCCACAGAGAGCAAAAACCACCGTATATTTTACGTATTATTGATTTGATGTGAACATCCCAAGTGAGTGTGTTATTGATAACTACAACTAAATTGCGGACAAACTATACCCAACGGTAGTATAAGTAGAGGTATCAAGTTTATTACGCTAAACAGCTAAACAGCACGATTTTCCGGGATTCAGTATCAAACCATTGTCAATCGTCCATAAATTTATAGAATTTAGGTCTTCATTGATACAACCAATTCCATCATCGACATGTCCCAAGGATAGCAATAAGAAAAATTGACCATCATCAGCATACAGATGCATTTAACTGTGAGTAAGAGTCATTAATAAGCATTCAAAAAAGTAGTGGGCCAAGAACCGAGCCTTGATGAACACCAGAGTTAATTCTAAGGAAGTAATTACCATTTGAAAACCCTATTTGATAACGCCCTGTTAGATAACTAAATATAAGCTTCATTTACTTATAGGAAAATTATAATTGGTAATGTGTTTTTTACACAGGAGTACGTAATCTACAGTATCGAATGCTTTGGAGAAGTCAAGGAGCACCAATAGAATTAATTTATCAAAATCTATTGCTTCTCTAATTACAATGACTAGCTTCAATAGCGCCGTGGTACAACTATGTCGAGGACAAAAACTATAGATTGGGAATCATGAAGGAGACTATTATGCATAAATAATGAAATATTTGCAAGAACATTAATTTTTCAAAACCATTAAATAGGAACGGTAAAATGCTTATGGGATGGAAGTCGCGCAGACTTTTTAAGTACAGGTATGACTTTAGAGAACTAGAGACAAATATTTAGATGATAAAACAGATGTTAAAAATGTGAGCAAGAGGCAAAATCAGATATGGTGCAACAATTTTAGCAAACCTTGGAGAAATCCCATCCATAACTAAAGAATTAGACTTGATACTACAGAAAGCTGCATTAACTTCAACCGTAAAAACTCTGATCAAATGGAAAGGAGATAAGGTACATATATATTACATTGAATTAATAATATCACTGTCATTAGCACACGATAAGAACTGTAAGACAAAAATTTGACATTCAGCACATCAGGAAACACTGTGCATCCGGAATTACCAGCGCCCGTCTTTTTGAGATTACTCCAGAGAACTTTAGGAGGTAGCCCAGTGTTGAGATAATAGTCTTTCTATTTAATTGATTGTTCTTTCTGTATCAATTAATTATCTGAAAATAATATGGATATGTAAGTCACTAAGAGCAGTGTCAGAATATGTATGCTAGCCACTAAACTCAGTGTAGCCTTAGTTAATATGTATCTTAGTCATGCGAAACGGATCGGCCTATCCGAAAAATTTTGTATTTAATTGTGTTTATCTTAATTAAATGTTCTGTGGAATATATTAACAAGGGTTTTCTTTCCCTATTAAAGTGCATTGAATTAATTACATTAAAAGTTTTCCCACAGATCATTTTATCCGTTTTACCTATCTTTTTTTTTTCTTCCATTTTTTCTTAATTAAGGTGAAATTAAGAAAAAACAATGTTGATTAATTCAATTTGCTCCCATTCACTATCACCAAAAATTTTCCTGGAGCAAAAAGCAAAATATATTTTTTTTTTTTACTTTCTTTTTATTATTTTACAATTAATGTTCAGCATTTCTTCTGATTGCCCAGAGTAGTATGGTTTAATTAATTAAAACTCTCAGCACAAGGAGCATAGGCATAAAAAATATAATTTAGATTATTGCTTGTGTACAATTCCCAAGTTTCTCATAAATAAAAGTCTCAAAAATTATAAGAAAAGAAATTTATCGTTAATTGACATCTAGGCATGTGGTGAACTGCTGTGGTATTGCAAACACAATTTCATTAAGAGAATAACGCTCGTCTAAGTATGTATGTATATCCTCGTCGTTCATCCAAAAAACAAAAACAAAAAACGAATTTCTAATTTAGAAATATCTATCTATCTAGACCTTTAGGAGTTTAAGAAACAATTCTTAGTGTCGACAGTATTACGAATTCGAATGTCGAAGGAGAAAGAATTCGACCCCTTGTTGTGAGATAATGGAAAGAAGAAGGATAATAAATAGGTGGCCCTATTTTCTTATTTGTCCGGTTGTAGTTATTTAAATTTCCCTGAGACTAAATCAATATACTTAAGTTAATTTTGTGAAAGATTTCTGGTTCAATTCTGATAGTAAAAAAGAAACCTTCTCTGCTGGCTGCAGACTTACTTTCTATTGAGATATAATAGTTTTTTTAACATATCCTTCAAAAAGAGGTGAGGAGTAGAGTTCATAACACTGGAAATTCAGTAAAAAAAACCGAAATTTTTTAATTAACAGTTAAAACATATTCAAAATTCGACTGGTTAAATGATGACGACCATTTATTTTCGTACAAGGACAAAAATCGGACAATAGAACGTGAGAACTCTACTCATCAGATTAAGTCTTAAGAAAAATGTGCCATTACACAATTACGGTTATGGATCTCAAGGGAAATCAGGTGGCATGATGCGGGAAAACATATTTGCGTAGGTAAAAAGTCCCACTTATGATTTAATAATCTATCAGCACAGCAAGTCTTATTTTCTGGCCACCAGTATCCTATCATTTAGTGTTACATTCCAATTAAAAAAAAGCAAATTGACTAAATCAATGACGAACTGTATATGTACGCGACTGAATGAAGTGTTACACTTCATCCCCAGAGATATCATCGTATTAATCAGTTAGTTCTCGTAAACAAGTTATGGATGAGATCTTCCTTTAACATAAAAAGATAGATAAGGAAACCTGAAAAACTGGGTATGAATAAGCTAGGAATCACATAGATTATCTAGCGCCATCTGCCATTTATATAACGGAGGACGTTCGGAATTCAAGCGAAGCAGACATATATGTAGCACTATCACTATAATCGAGCTTGGGTATTGCTGCGGCAAGATACACATGATATAATACGAGATCCGAAAGAGACTTAACGTCGAGATAACTTTCTAGAAAGTACCAAACAAGTGGTATTTGTGGACATGCGCGTAGCGAGGTAGGGGCACGGGTGGGCAATGCCCCCCCCCCACAGAAATACGAAGCAATTATTACTAATAATTTGCAATTTTTTCTTTCATTCACTCTTCCTTCATGTAGTAACATATATGTACATACAAGCATAATTGATTTTATTCAATTATTTGCAAAATTTTGAATAACTTCAAAATCCTTTCAAAATATTCATAATAATGAATTTTTCGTATATCTACTCTACCTCAATTTTTTAAGAAAAAGACACATGTCGTTTTGGCCAATGTGCTGAAAGGAGATGTTAAATGTCTATCAGTCAAATAAAATTCTCATTTTTCCCAAGCCCATCAGAGAATGAGTTACAGTAGCGTTGGGAGATTTTTGCGGATAAAATTCTCTCGAAAATGGGAATTAATGGCGACTTTTCCCACAAATTATTATATTATGCGAATTCCGACCATTTTTATCCTAGGTACCAAAAGCATAAGAAATACACCAAAAGGAATAGTTCGGCTCACGTAACTTTCGAAAACTAATGAATTTTTATTGATATAGGAGAGATTTCTATAAAAGTACATTAGCAACTAGGCGCGAAGTAATCAGTGCTACTATACATATTAATTTACTACTTTTCCATATCTTAATGGCAGAAATTGCCAGAATATGCAATTCCTACGATCTCCCAATACTGATAACACCCACCCTCTTTAGAGCAAAGCGTGTAAACAGAAGCACGTTCTGTTCAAATAACATAGGATTATACAGCAACAGCTTTGGAACAGACTTTGGTGACCTCTATCAATATCTCAGAAAAAGTGCTTTCACAAAAGCGGCGTATTACATGAGAGTAAATCTGAAAATTCTGCCACTTGTCATTTTCATTTATTTATGAAAATTAATCAATTTGCCGCTCTGTTTCGTTGCATGTAAATCTGCGATATTACATTTTTTGTCTTTATTCGTCAAACCAGAAGGCAAGAAGACTGTGATATTCGCCTGCTAACCGGCAGGCTTGAAACATCGCCTAGGCAAAGTAAAGGAAAGGTGTACGCGTAGATATTGTCTCTCATCTACGCAAACTGCAGCGTGTGTTGATTTTATGAAACTTTGATTACAAGACGAGAGGTGACGCCACCAAAATTTCACTATGTTGTCATATACAATTTAATAAATTCGATAATTAAATAAACGCAGTATGTTTTACGCATGAAGCATTTAAGACTTTTGTCAGTCAGGTCAGGGTCATCTGGTGACATTCCGATTCCATTCTATTCAAATTCCCCTCAATTCAAATTTATCCCAAACTTGGTTGCAAAATCAATCAATGAGCTTATCAAATTTAAAAAAATTGTTGGTCTAAAATAAAAATTGTCAAGTGTATTAATTAATTAAATTATTAAATCATATTAGTTTTTAAATAAACATAATACATATTCATACAACTATTGCATACTAGGTGGCACTAACTATTTTCTGCTGGTGCTGTGCAAATGACATGTATAGTTTTTTATTTAGAAGGACATGTTCTGAAATTGTAGTGTCTTGTGTATAATGAATTTTAAGATTTTCAATTAAAATAACATTTCTTATTGGTAAAACTTAAAGGTATACTCAATTAGAATATTAATTTTTAAAATCATTAGTTTATAATAAAAAGAACAACAGATCTTTGAGCACCCAACTTGAGTCGGGTTGCCTGATTCAAAACTCGGCCATCTTTTTAGTGCTATACAGCTGAAAGTACAACGATGAGTACAGTGTCAAATAATTTACCTGTTTTTAAAGAAGTAAATTCATTAGAGTTTTAAGTAAGTTAAATAAATGTCGGGGAGAGGTCTATCTTTAGGAAATTCATAGTGTGAATTCAGATTATAACGTAAGTGATGAAGAAAACATCTCTAAATTTCGGCGTCATGGTGCGAAGCAGCATTTATTTGAGTTGTGTGTTGTGTTGTGTTGATATAACTAGTTACTTAAAAGTTCTACTAAATTTGTAAATGAGGTCTGTTTTGATTTCCAAATTCCTAAATTATGTTTTAATTTGAGATTTCAATAATTCTGCCTCAATTACTTCTGTCATGTATTACTCTCGTGTAAAGGCTTTGAGGATGCCACCAAGTCAAAGTGAAATTGTCA
The DNA here is from genome assembly GCA_963930735.1 of Dioctria linearis. NCBI lineage: Eukaryota > Metazoa > Arthropoda > Insecta > Diptera > Asilidae > Dioctria > Dioctria linearis. The sequence continues at coordinate 69,361,914 of OZ005741.1, forward strand.
TATCGAAATTTTGTTTACAAGAAGAGAAATGATAGAATGATAGCGCACTTCCAACGACGCGTTTCGTTTGCTGTATGGGCGAATTCTTGAATTAATTTGTCTGGCAGTGATTTGGGTGCATTTTTACGAAAGTGTTTTATCCGAAGAAATTAATTATAGTCTAATGACGCTTTATTCTAAAATGATTTTAAACGTAAAATCAGGTTATTTCCTGGGGCAACAAGATTTTGGTGGGTTTTCATTAACTTGAAGTATGCTTACGATTGGCAAATCACACTTTATACAGTCCTCATCTTGTTGGTATTTCGATTTTTACAGATTTTTTAATTTCGTGGCTTTTGATAATGGCATTGGTTTGGCATGCTATTTAATTCAACACAAAGTGATAACAATATTTGAAATGAACAGGGCGCGCAAGTGCAAGTATTTTCGCGTAAAGCGTATATGACGTCAGATCAATGACCAGTTTACCACTGCTGCGATTGTATGTCGTTCGACCCATGGCCGACAAGAAAATCTACTCCAATAGCCACCACCAAGCACCATAAATACTAGACTAGAGAGTGCGACGTGACTTTTGACTTGTCAAAAGGTATACAAATTTCAACAAACAGTCGAAACGAAATCAAGGTAAACTTATATGAGCACTACTTCATTTTATAGAATGGAATGCCATGCCACAAGTGCGTTTCTATCTCTAGTCTGCACCCAATCTCCATCGTCCTTGCGATGTGACTGCTCTGTATCCGTACTTGTCTGATTTATAAATTTTTTTTACCGGCGACTATCTTTGTATATGTTTTGGTTATTGTAGAAGCAAGTAAGAGAGCCTCTGATTATGGCAATAAATTTTGTGAAGCAGTCATTTCGAGCTTTACTATCTCTTACAGAATTGAAAATGCTGCTAAGAAACGAGATGAATTTGTGAAACCGATAATGTTTAGCGGAGTTGTCGGAACTATAAATGCATCTGAGGAAAAAAGTGGATCCATCGGAAATTTTACTTTTACCAAAACAATTATTCTTTTTAGGTATGCTGTTAGCAAAAATTAGAGGCCCTGTTTACCCTATTGGAGTTGGAGGACGAGTAGCAAGCTCTGCTAAAGTGCAAGAAGATTTCAGTGCCGAATTAGATTTTAATGCAGTTATGCGTGAAGTTTTAGAAATGGAAAATCAATTGAACCGACAGAGTGGTACGTGCATGTATTTAGATGGGCTATATTGGCTATATATGATCAGGTAACATACTATGAGTTATGATAGTCTCTCCATATTACTGTTAGTAACTTTTCAACTTACAAGGAGATGGTGGTAATGGAAACATCTTAAAAGAACTTGTCGCACCTGGGTTTGCCGCAGCCATAGTTTTTACAAGGGAGTTTCAATTGGGAGATCCAAGAATAGTAGCCCTAGAATGCCGAATATCAAGAAAATAATGCCATGCCTTGCAAATCTGAAGATAAAGAGCTGATTCAGCAGATCTGCAACCACTGCCCCACTAGTTTTAATCGGGTGGTAACTGGCAATGGATATGTTTCATTAATCGAATCGAATAAATATTTCGATAGATATGGCGTTTAATGATTTAATACAGATCTGCTTAAATTTCGGCTATCTCACTGGGAATATTAATTATTTGCGAATTTTGTATGAATTTAAGAAATTGAACTTTGAAGTTAGCACTATTAACTTATTGAAGAATTGTTGAATATGTTTGAACAGCGATAGATTCTGCAAGAATAATTTAAATCTGTTTAAAGTATTTTTTGTATGTCATTTATATAAAGAAAATGGATTGTAAATATGTATCTCTAGTAATATTTGTTCTTTATTTTAAAAATGAATAAAAGTACATTTAAATCAATTCATTGCTGTATCTTCATCCACTTAAGCGTATCTAACAACCACTTAACAGACGAATATCTTGCACACAACAGTGTACTTCGCATCGCTTTATTCTGGACTGTTTACTGAATATTATACCCTAAATGAAATCTATTGGGTAAACTGAGTTTGTCATTCCGTTTGTAATACATAGAAATAATGAAGGTATAGCTAAATGGATTGGACACCCAAGCATTATATTAAAAGTTATTTTAATTTTTGCATGTCAGTCCGTCCTCACGATAACTCCAGAACGGATTTACTTAGAAAGCTGAAGTTTTGCACACGAGCTTTTCGAGAAAAAAGGGAAATTTAAGTTCGGAAATGGAATAAATCAGGCAACTCCTTCGTTGAATTGCCTTGCCATACAAAACTTTGGTTTTCCACAATATATTTAGACACCGCTTGAGAACGAGTCTACGTAGAGAGCTGAAATTTTGTACACGGCGTTTTCATAAAAATGATGAGTACAATTTCAAAAATGGGATAAATCCCGCAACCCCTTCTTGATGTTGCCATATAAAAATTTAGGATTTTTACGTACAGGTACTGTGAAGACGATCAGTCCGAGATGTTTTTATTGTACTGAAAAGTTCTTCAGACTATGAAATCCTATGAAATTGGTTACAATAATTTTTACTGTCCGACGAACCGTTTTAGAAATATATGCCAAAAACTACTTCAAAAATCAAATTTGCGCAGATACATACGAGCATTCATCTAAGGTATCATAAGAATTGGTCTTAGACCAATTCCAGCTTTATTGAAGAAATAATTTTCTAATTTCAGAGCTATTATTGGGATACATTTACAATTTATTAGAACCATGAATTTGAAATAACTGTTTTTTAGAAAACCATATAATTATATGTTAGTAAATTATTCTTATTTTATTCTTGTTTTTAGGAGATATTCTTATTGTTGTTTAATTTAAGCATACATTGGTTGAAAAAAACAACGGTAATCAATGAAATAGTTTGCTTCATGTAAGGAAACTTGGATTTAACACTGATTAACGTTTCAGAAAGTTATACACATTTTTGAAAAACAATACTAGCTTGAAGAATATTCTTCTTCAATATTGTGTCAGTCTGCCCCCTACTGCCCACCCCACAACAAAACGCTGGCTACGCCTATGTTTGTGGAAAAGGTACACCAAAACGCCAACATCAACGAAGACGTTGAAGAAACCTAGGTTACGTCCAAATGGTACGTGATCCTGGAGAGAATTAAAGCTGTAGTCAACAGACTTTAGACGAATATAAATTCCAACTCGATAATATAAAAAATGATTATGACTCCTATACTTAAAAGAGGTAAGTAGATAAAATACATATATATATATTTTTTTAATTCATGAACATATGGAAAAAACTACCGAATTTAAAACACGGTCTTGGCTAATGGTAATGAAGCTTAGCTGATAAAAGTTGAACACTTGGAGGCTGAACACATAAAAATCTTTTGTTCTATGAGCTAAGCATATGATCTCAGGCGCGTATCCAGACCTTCAGCCTGGTGGGGTTCACAACTAAAATGTTCGAAGGGGGAAAAAAGTCGGAAGTAGTCGCTTTTAATTTTTTTTTAATCATATTTAAGTTATATGACACAATCCAAATTTCGGTTTGATTTGGAATACCTGTCGATAATATTATCCACATCAATTTCGATCTCAGAGTGGACAGACATTAAGGACTCATATACAGATTCTCTTTCTCGTGCAAAGATTGTAGAAATAGATATGAAGCAACCGATTCTATCACGGGTGAAGTAAACGACTGAGAGTAAGAGCTTGCACGCTGAATTACATTCAAAGAAATAGGAGTAGAAGTGCATGATATGTCACTGACTATTTCTATTTGATGGGAACTTGACTGATCTTGCTTTCTTCTGAAAAACGTTATCAATGATCTTATCAGTCTTTTGCTTTCCACTTTCGCTACTGTTTCTACCGCCATCGCTAACTAGTGTAGCAAGTTTATCCCTCTCCAAATTAAAAGTAAATAATAAGTTAAATTAAACAATACTACTTTAATTAATACGAAAGTACAAGCAAAGCAACCGCAACTACCGCAGAGGAAAGCGAATAGTTTTTATTTTATAGTCTTGGCGTAAAAATTTTGAAGAAAAATTGTAGAATCAATTTTAGTGGCAGCAATCCAACTGATCGTTTCAGCAACCAATAGTGTATGAAAATTCGAAAGAAAAATGTTTAAGTAAATTTCTAAGAACAAAATGTATGCTTGCCAATGCTCATAAATATCTTTAGTAATCCAGCTCAGCCAAGGCACCTGAATCAACATAACTCGTTGGAATCATTGTCCGCCACAAATATGTAGTGTATGGAAAATCTAAAGAAAAAATTTCAGATCTTTCTAAGAAAACTGAAAGCTTGTGCCCCTGTCTGAAAGAGTGAGCCACCAGCACTACCAACTCGTTTAGACCGTTGTCGGTGAATAGTTAAATTACTGTTGTTTGATCAAAAACAATAGCATATTTAACAACTTATTTACTTCATAACAGAAGAATACATGAATTCCAGTAAATCACAGAAAATTAAAAAGCTCTTAAGGGGGTTCGAAATTGGGTGGTTTACCCCAAGGTATATAGAATACAAGTTATTCCCATTACGAACCATGCTTCCCTATTAGGTGTCGTAATATTCTGAAATGTATAGGAAAGTACGGTACAGAGAACACAGTACTCTATCTCCTCTCTGTCTTTCCTATAAAAAATAAGTCACAGGCTATCACCTGCAATGTGTCAACATTTTAATGGGAATACCTTGTCTTCTATATACCTTGGGCTTAATCTATCTACTTTTCGCACATTTGTTTCCGCATCATACCTATTAAGTAAATTTGAGTATTTTTTTCAATTCTAAAATCTATATTTCACTCTTAGTTTGTCCTAAGTGAACCAACTACATGAGAATATTGCGATTACGAACAAATTTCTATACTCTCTTCTTTTTCCAAGTATTATTACAAATAATTTTGTATTTAAAATTAAATTATTTTAGTGCTTGCAAGCATTCAAGCAGAGTTCAATCTTCCATGACCATAACCGCAACCTTCAACTTTTCCTATTGACAAAAACACAATAAAGACACTCCACATGCAAAACAAGTTATAAAAGTTGCGACAATTTTTTATTTAAAATAATAAGAAAGTTTACTACAATTTTATATACCAATTTCAACCCTTCTCAAATTCAGCTTTATTTCGAATGAAAAACCTTAAAATCTTTTCAATATCCTGCCCAACAAAATCAGCGTAAAACCTCCAGATGTTTCCACGTAAATAAAAGTTTCCTTTCAACACAGAGTTTGAAAACTATTTCGCAATTCCATCGGATATGGATCGAAATTTATCACTGCGAGGGACTCCATCACAAAATCAGAGGAAATAATTCTGTTTTGATTTGATTAAATAAAAAAAAAGAAGAAAAAATATTTCCCAAGGGCAACTGAAACTCCTGTACTTCTATTTATTTTCCTTCTCTGGGATTACAGAATCTATTTGTCCAGTTATAGATACATATGTGCAGTCATAGAATCTTCAAGATTCAACACAGTTCCGATTTCTGCACAGAAATTTTTAATAGAGTAGAGATCAAGGGCAAGTACTAGTACTGAAAAGCTTTCGTGAATTTTCAAATAACTTTGTCTGTTCGCCTTGGATATAATCTCAGTGTAATGGAAACTATGGAGTAAAATTAAATTTAAAGTGATATAGGAGAATATAGGTTTTCATTCTTTGAAAATTTTCTTCTGTTATAGCTATTGTCTGGAGAAATATGTAGCTGAAAGTACGAAACATAGTGAGATGAATTAAATGTCATTTACTCACCGGACAATTGAATGACTTGAGTTTGATTTGATTTTATTTCATTTGGAGAGTTTCCAGTACGATATTAAAATTGTAACGTCGGGTGTGGTTCTGTGCGGATAGCTCGGGAATAGTCCAGGGTTAGGTTCCTCGACGCTTATGCTACTAACAACAAAGTTCGGGTATTTTATATTCCTTTTATTCACTATCTCTTATTTCTAACATTTCTAGTTTTTAGCACTAAGAACTATTTTTTATGAAATCTATATATTTCATATTGCAATTCAGTACCGTTTCATTATTAGATCTACTTTGTTAGTTATTCACTAATATAACTCACTTTTATTATTACTGAAACTAATTCACTATTTACTAACGTAATTCATATAATTTATTTAATAAGTTCTTCGCAGAATATTTAGTACGACACTTCAATACTTTAATCACAACTGGTGTATTCTGGTGAGTATATAACGAAATCGGGTGCCTTAGTATAAAATATAAGTGCGGATATGCACGTCTTAGGCAGAAATAGCACGCGGACGGATAGACGGTAGGCTTGCGTGCGGATATTCTGACCCTGGCCAATACGAAAATTGTACACACTTCTTGGGTAGAAACAGCACGGGGACGGATAGGTAATAAATTTGTGTGCGGATATTCTGACCTAGTCCACTACGAAAATCGTGCGCACGTCGTAGGCAGAAACAGAACGGGGACGGATAGACGGAAAAATAGTAAGCGGATATTCTGACCTAGACCAATACGCAAATCAAACGCACGTTATTGATAGTCTGAGGGCTGGGAGGCAATTGACTGATCACTGGTGCACTGGCTCTACTTATACTTCCTCTGGTCTGATCTATTCTACTCAGACGGACTCGGCTGGTTGTCTCGAAGTTTAATATGCTGGGCTGGACTGGACTTCCATTTTATCTTGTCTCCGGTAGTAGCTGGTGCTGGAGTTCTGACTTACTCGAGCTCTTGATCGAGACTGATTTCTGGCAGCGGCGGGCCCCTTTATATACGCGCGGTCAGCAGTGGTGCAGTGCGCAATAGACCTGGTGGGGCGAGTGCCTTCTGTTCTCCCACTGTTGGCGACTGGCATCCTCGATCAGTATCTTTGTGGCGCGCAGGCGCAGTGGCATTGATTATATGATGCTCTGTCATGCCCTGGCCACGTAATCGGCTCTGATTTCGTTGACGTCTTTCTCTGTGGGGGAAGCTGATTATTAGTCTATATTATACTTGTTTAATACGGACTTTGGCATGTTTTATTTTTCTACTTGTGAGAAGTAAATCATGTAGATGATGGAAATTTGGATGGGTTTAATATTATTGTCTGTAAGTTGGGATGGTAGTGTACTCGTCAGGCATGTGACTTCGTTAAAAAATAACCTCACTATTTAATTATTATTATTATTATAATAAGTAGGGAGTAGAGCCGGATAGCCAACCTCTAAACACTGCGACCTAAAAGATTTTTTGTGCTATTCCCCTGTCGTGTTAGATTCAGCCCACGTTCACCCTTTAGGAAGGTTATCATCTCATTAGGATAAATTTTCCGGACATGTGATAGAGTTACAAAATATCCAGACATTAGAGTCCTTGGCAAGGAACTCCTTCGCATTCGCAAATTACGTGCTTTGCAGATTCCACCTTTTCGTTACAGAATCAGCAGTTATCGTCTGTGGTCTTCCCCATTTGCTTGTGCTTGTACCCAGTAGGGCAATGGCCAGTCATTATCTGGTGCTTATTATAGTTGATGACTTTTTAAAGTCCCTGTATGTGAAGTTAATGAGCTTTTTGGTGTGCTTTAGTCCAAGAAGAAGGGTTCGGGCCCGGTAATTGGAGATTGCACTCCTATCTAAAGGTTGGTTTTTATAGTATATGTTTGCGTTCCGATAGCGTCTTTGTATATTTATTCTAATGCAGGTTTCCATGGAGTAGACTTACGCTCAAATAAAGGTTGCGTCGATCCCAGGACCTTTTGTGGCTTACACCTCGGCCCATAGACACGTACACCCACCATACCTTCTTGCTTAGATCCGTCTGTGTATCAGGCGATTGATTTTGAAAATCTTGTGGAATTTTTTCGCCCCATGTTTCCTGGAGCTGGTATTTAACACCTAAAGAACTTTGAATGGAAATATTACAAGGAAGTAAACCCAACATCAGTTCTAAGGCTGATATGGGAATAGTCCTCATAGCACCTGTTATTCCGACACAAGTCTTTGCCATAGGCAATAATAGGCTAAACGATAACGGTATAAAACCAATAATATTTTGGGATTTAGCCCCATTTTTTCCCATACAGTCTTTGGTCTACATAGAAACCTGTTGTGGCTTTCTATGTAACCTTCGACGTATGGATAATCTCTAGAAACTTACTTCTTTAAAGAGTTCTATGTTCGTTCCGGGCAAGGGGGGCGTCTTTAGATTAAGTTTTCTTCACCTTGTCTTGTGTAAGGAATATAGTGGTTTTGTTAGAAATGATGCTTAGACACTGCTGTCTTACCAGCTAGAAACAAAATTAAGGGCTCTTTGCATTAGGTCCGAGATCTTACCATCATTGATTGATTGATTGAAAGTTTCGGTTAAGGCCCCTTATATGGGCTCTGGAACGTAGGCCATAAAAGCCCCATTGTTTACCTTCAAGACTTATTAGGGACGGACGCTCTTACGAATTTAAGTATTGGCTCCCAGCCCTCCTTGCCGGTTTCATGCAGCTCGTCCAGGAGGTGTGAGCCAAGAAATATGTAACGCTTTCACGAGAGAGCTGTACAATGACAAAGAAAGTGAGACACTGTCTCAGGTTCCTCCCGGAACCCCGACATGCAGGGTCATCAACAAGGAACAAGCCCTACCTTGTGTAGGATCGTACCATTATGCCTGTTATGATTACGTCATCGGCGTAACCCATTTGATCATATCCCGCGTTCGAGAGATTTTCCAGGAGCTCGTCTAATATCATCGACCACAAAATGACCAGTAGAGTCTCTCCCTGTGGGCTGTCTGCCGATGTGTACTAATTATAAGATTCACTGCCTACGGAAGCCGTAATTCTCTGATTTTTTAACATGTCGTTTATCCATGCGACTGTCCATGGTTTGCAACCTTTCTTTAACGATTTGATATGTAGCAAACAAATCGAAGAAATTTCGAGCTACAAGCGAGTCATCTATTTCGAATTCTCGGAAATTAGGGCAAGCTGCTAAAACTTTGTTTACGGTAAAAAAAAAAATCGAAGAGATTTCAAGCTACGAGCGATTCCTCTATTTCGAATTCATTTCGCTACGGCGGAATTTCGTTCAATTGTTTGCAGGGAGGTTTAATTTAATCTTGCTTTAACGTGTTATCCATTTAAAAACCTCTTTAAAAGTTATCATAGATTGCATTAAAGTAATCAAATAATCTAGGATAACAAGTGCTCTACATGTTGTGCTAATAAGAAAATTTCCAATGCAAGACGTGCACAAAAAAGCAGCTGAGATCACATTTTATCATTTTTTGCTATGCAATTTTCTATTTATAAAATCATCAAACATTACTTATGCACGACTGAAACTAGTTAATTAGATTTAAGAAATGCTGCTCATCGGAAGATGAATTTAATTATGGTTAATTAAATTGTCAATAAGGTGGTGTAACATTTGTAAAACTTCCGTAAATATGAAAGCAAGTAAATCAATTAATTAATTTGATTCTTGGCAAGGGGCCTTAGTTTTGGTCTAACGATATGCGTACAATCTGAACACTTATGGTTTGCAAAAGATTGGGAAAAACTAAAATCTAGTAGAAGTTGAAGTGTTCTCAAGGATATACATATAAGAACTTTTATTTATGTATGTTTCGCTAGTTGTTCGTATGTTGCATGCCCGCTACTTACAGATGAATGTATTAGGAATCTTTTATGATCGTAGATTTCTTTTTAGCCATTATAAAATTTCTATGTTCAGCGTCACTCAACTCTTTCAGCCCCTATTATCGCTAAAAAGGTAATCTAACCTATTTTTGCTAGAATTAGGAAGGGGTTTTACCAGATACACATAGACCGACCATATTATGATCGAATAGCGACAATTGTCAAATTTAATTAATGTCAGCTCTAACGGAAAGGCCTACTGAAATTTTGATAATTAGAACAGATAGAGTTTTCTGTATGTATATGTATATAATTATAGCTGTATGTTCAACTTCTTCATATTTACGATTTAAAACCTCACACTTTAACGCGACAGCATAATACTAATATTGAAACGACAACGTAAATTTTATACTTAGCAAAATGGATTATTTCTTTACTTTTTTTATAAAATTTGTCTAGTGCTGAGCTCAAGCGATCACTTTGGTCCTTAAGGTTGAGTTTTGACGATATCTTAATTCGAGTATAATTGAATATTTTGAGCACTTCGATCTGCTAGTTTTTAACGTAGCCCCTCCCTTCCCCTACCATCTCCACCAACAACCTTTTGAAGATCATTATTTTCGATTTTTGTTCAAACTATTAAACCACACCTGCGCATAGGAGTGCTTTAATGACAAGTTCATCAAAATAAAGACCTCCTCCAATAACAATGTCATAAATAAATTGTAATAAAATAAGTAAAAAACGAGTTTTCAAACAAAACTGAGGCCAAGCAGCATGAAAAAGTAGAAAATAAACGTTTCTTCACACACAGAGGTGGACTCAGATTTTTTGATTGGGACAAATGATTCCGCATAGCTTATAAAACTTTTTTGTCGGAAAATTTTCCGGAAAAGTCGGAAAATTCCGGAAATTGTCGGAATATTTTCCAGAAAAATTGGAAAATTCTGCATTTTTCCTGAAACAGACTTATCACTAATCATATCGATGAAAATATGTCCGATGATTTTCCCGCTTTTCCGGGTTTTCCACGGAGTTTTCCACAAAAGCAACTTTATGCAACTTATTTCGCTCTACAAGTTTGTCTTAAGTTGCAAAACGCTCAAACGCTTCCTTGGCCTGAACAACTCCGGAAAAGCGTTTAACATGAATTTTCCTAGATTTTTTCTGCAAGTTTTCACTATTGTCGGAGAGAAAGGAATGATGCCAGTTGATAGGCAACTTGATCCTGCATAATTTAGAAAACTTTTTTACCGGAAAAGTCGGAAAATTTCGGAAATTTTTTTCGGACAAATCAGAAAACTGCATTTTTCTTGAAACGGATTTATCATTATTCAAATTTGTACCAAATTTGCAATGATTTTTCCCGATTTTCCGGGTTTTCCATGGAAATTTCCGGTACAAATTTTGATAGATTCAATTATCACGCGACATGAACCTGTGTGCCAAATTTCAGCTCGCTGTGATGACGAAAAGTGGGTCTACGAAAGTGTCGAAAATAGTAAAAAAGAAATATCTAAATAGACAGACAAATTCGTGTACGAGTTAAAGGGAATGGCCTCAAACAACAGGAATGGTTTTAATAAATATTCCTGTCTAAAGCTGATGTCACATTTTCCCTAACTTCAGTTCAGTATGGAATAACACAGTTTTACTGAATCTCAAAGCTGAGCTTCAGATTTTCCACTGGCGTCCAAGAATGGCATTCTCCAAAAATTTTCCGTTATGGTACCGTTGAAGAAACAACTGAAAATTTATAAAATCTTAACTGTAATAACGTTTTCCTTTACTGTATTTTACATTCTCAAGATTTTCTGAACTTTATTATATCAATAAATAAGTATAACAGTCTTATAAATAATGCATGTGCTCACAATCTATTGGTAAGAATTCTAAAGGATATTCCACACTTATACAGCCCACAATTTCTCACTTTTAATTTCCACTGCCTATCTCACTTAGCTGATGATACGCGCAACCATGGATCTTTAGAGTATTTCAGCGCATTTAAATATGAAAACTTCTTACAGCACTTGAAGAAAGATGTTAAAAAGGGGACTTTTATTTGCAGTCAGATTTATAACCGCTTGGTTGAAATAAGTCTCAGTAATAATTCTTCCATTAAAGAAATTAAATTTCCAATATTTAAAATATTCAATGGAACTTCCAAACAATTTGTATATGACTCCTGAAAAGAAAATTTACAGAATGGGAAAAACAGTGAGCCATTCTTTGAGAGTTACCTTATTGAGGAAATTTGTTCTGCATTTTTCGAAGCACCAATTAATTCAATACTATTAGATATATTTTTTGTAAACAAAACTGATTTGAAATTATCTATAAATCCAGAATATCATAAATTAGATAATATTCACAATATTCTTAATTTGTACATAAATTTATACATACATATGTACATATTTAAATATACTTGGTTATAGCACCCGAAACCATAAACACCACTCCACACTCTTCACGCTGCAACTGCCAAGATGAAGTTTTGAAAGCCATTGCGGAATTAAAAAATAATTTTACTGAATTGGTGACACAAATGACTCAAACTATTATTAAGTTAAGGAAGAAAGTTCGTGCCCTTAAAATTAAAAGGAATCTTGAAGAACACTTAGATAAGGAGCCCAAATTACCATTCACTTCCGTGCAGGAATTTTTAAACTTTGAAAAGAAGATGTCTGAAGATCTCAATAATTTTAAAAAGTTGGTATGTATCGTATTCTGTATAATCTACAGTTATAAACTGGTGTCCAATAAAACTATGATGTTTCAGCAACAGGGTTTTTTTCAAAGAGGATATTCTGATCCCACCAAATTCGTAAATAATTCTTTACGAATGATATTTTCCGATGAAGTTGCCAAAGAATTTTGATCAGCTAGAAGACTTCGGATTATTACATCCCCTAAAATTAATATTTTAGATTTGTTATATATCATATAGAATTATAGTGAGGTATTCAATTTTTTTAGATTCATTTCATTAAAAATTCCCTGCGACTCCGGATGACGTCTTTGATAAATTAAGAATGCGCCATATCCAATACGCCAATAATCGGCTAACTAAGAATCAAAAGTATCAGCCAAAAAACTAATATTTAATTTTCTGTCAGTAGGTACCAACGGAAGCTCTCAATGTAATCCTAATCCATAATGTTGTTGTTGCAGCGTATCAATAGGCAAATGCGTTCCTACATTTAATAATCGTAGAAAAGTTTCTTCAATTGATTTTGAGTTGAAGGTATTTTCGAAATGTATAAAGGGCAGCAATGAGAATCTGTATACTTATTGAACGACATGTATTATTAATGTGAACTAGACAGAAGCGTTAATTTTTAAAACCAACTAGATTTACACCCTGTAGCAACCTCCAAAATGATTTCATTTCATGCTTTCAAACGTAAAAGTAAATGATATTATTTTTGTCAATACAAGTCATGCTATCTCCGTCAAAGACAACAATAATTTCCTTAAATTTTACTTCAGGAAGATAAATGAAATCATTATGAAGATATTCTATCAAAGCTGTGTAACAGGTAATAACTCGTTTACCCGTTTCGATATCCGATTCATTTTTTCGAAGAAAACTCGAGTATGTAAGGCTATATTATATGCAACCAAAATACATTCAAAAAATTCGAGATAATTTCGATAAAACGAAATCGAATCATTTTTACGATTCGATATAGCGTTCCTTTTTTTTCTTTCTCGGATCGATATCGAATCGAAAACGACTTCGAGATCGAAGTCTTAATTCACCTTAACGAATCGTGTTCGATGCGATATCGTATCGTCATGTTTGCTGGGGAGGACCGTATAATAAATATCCACACTTGACTACATTGGATATATGTATAATAGGAGGCACAACTGCAACTTACTGTATCACAATTGAATAGAATGGTCGCAACTCGAAAGTTAATGTGTCACTACTAAGGCCTGTTAGTTGTAGGAAGGTTGGTAGGAAGTTTCCAAGTTTACGTGCAGAATTTAAGGATGGGATGAGAATGGTGAAAATCCCTTTGCTTCGCAAGCCATTTATAGTAAGATTCCCAACAGAACACAGGTCGTCTAAACTGCTGAAGCAAAGCAATTTGTTTGGTGTATTCACTTTATTTATTGTGCGTTCGCACAAATACCTATAGATAGAAGACTAAAATTATTAAAGTCGAATGCGGCTATTTGGAAAGAAAGTACTGGACAAAAACCCTCGAGAATACTTCCCAAACCATGAAACAGAAATCTATATGTGTGCGTGCTTAGTCCGTTTTCTAAAATGTTCTATATTGATACTTATGGAAAAGTGCTAAACATTGGCTTTATATATGCCATAGAGCCTAAACTACTATCCATAAAGGAAAATAGTCTTATATTAATTTAAAGCTTGGTTCCTTACCTTCCCAAAGGCTAGATTTTCTATATACCTTACTTAACAAAATAATAAAATAGTTTTGATTATAAACTAACCTTACCATTCCACGTTCAATAACTCTCAGCTGAGTAATAATTGCATGTGTGTATGTGCAGCTGTAGTCCGAATCTGTAGGCAGCTACATTCGATATCATCAGCCCACGACATGCCATGACGGCACAGCGACATTACAATGATTACTCAGCTGAGAGTTTTTGTTTGAGAAATCGTAGACATTTGGTTAAGATAAATTTTTTTAAATGATTTTGTTAGGAAAGGTATGAAAATTTTATTACGGTTCGGAAGATACGAAGGCAAGCTCAAGATTATCAGAACACCATTTTTCTGTATGAATAGTAGTTTAGAACGGGGGAGCTATTCAAATCAAACTTTTGTCAGTTTTACATAAGAGTACGGCCAATATTTTAGAATATAAGGACTACGTTGGGCCACGCATGTGGTAGGGAGGGAGTCTGTTTCATTGCTTGTGAAGTATTCTCGAAGGTTTTGACTGGACTAAACGCTAGAAGTAAAAAAAAATAAAGGCAAGAAAGATAAACAAAAGGAAGAGGAACGAAAGCATAACCGAAGAATTAAAAAAAAACAGAAGTGTAGGTTTATTGTTTTAGCTTTTACATTGTACCTTGCTTCTAGTTCCTATTCAATTCAATTTTTTTTGTTTCGTACCGCTACCTTGCTACTCCCTAGCAACGTTAGAAACTTGTTTAGTAAGTTTTGATAAAAGTTAGAAGTAAATTGATGAAAAAAAAGGAAAATAGGAAAGAATTTGAGTTAATAAGTTTATAACGATTTAAAAAAAAACATAAGTCTTATTTGGGTTCTTTGCGGGTTCGTGGACTTGTAAATGATGCACGTAGCGCCCAACAGTTGTTACGGCTTAGCCGAGAACTTACGCGCAGAAAAATAAATTGCTTAACAGTTATTCAAATACACCTGGATTTATGGAAATTTGTCTATCTGCTGGTAAAAATGCAATATTCGATATTT
The DNA here is from genome assembly GCA_963930735.1 of Dioctria linearis. Classification (NCBI taxonomy): domain Eukaryota; kingdom Metazoa; phylum Arthropoda; class Insecta; order Diptera; family Asilidae; genus Dioctria; species Dioctria linearis. The sequence continues at coordinate 69,376,924 of OZ005741.1, forward strand.
ATTCATATATAAAAATAGAATGTAAAAAGCAACATACAGAAAATTGCCAAGAGTTTTACTTGATTGCATAACATCAGCACAGAATTCATTTCCGTGCACATTCACCGAATGGAATTCAATGAATGCGCTATCTACAAAATTCTTTATTATCAATCGTTTGATATTGAAATGGAATAAATTCGGAATTTTAAAAATAAAAACAAATTTCCTTGCCATATTATTGGTGCTATCAGCATTTTTCATCCTGAGTTTACTCAATTTGTGAGCCTCGAGAAATAAATATTCAGGAAGAAAGCAAAATTGTGACATTTGTGCCGCCAAAGAATGTCTGAATGTCTTGAGGTATTTGAATCTTTTGAATTTCAGGCATCACGCCACACCACCTCTACATGAATTCTCAATAGCCAAATTTATAAATAGTAAAGACATTGGGTGCAGTGCACAAGGTTGAAGACTTCTCGCTAGAATAGCCAGCTTCATTGGCTTTCACTAACCGCGCGCGGGCTATAGTAACAAGCAGACAATGTCAGGGCTTTATTGATTCTCCCGTGGCGTCAGACTGAAACCGAACAGCAATTTCTATGATTGCAGCGGGCAGAGAGGATGGAATGGGAGAGTTTTTCTATTAAGATAGCAAAATTCGATTCAATGTGTACACCCGACATTGGCAATATTCCCACCAAAATCCGTTCACCAGCAAGTCATAATATACATAACTCCTTTCCTGTAGGATGTTACCATGATAGGGATGGAAATGCTTCGCCCCTTCTATAGCCATTTCGGTGCCCAAGTGACTTTATTTGAAAAATTTATCAATTCTATGTGGGGTAAATAAACTCCACTGAACTTGAGATATTACGTAACTGTAGCTTTTCTACTGTTTACTGTACAGTGTACACATGATGACAGATATTTTTTCTCTTATATATGTACATAGCCTTCAGAGTATTTTAAGGCCAAGGTTTTCCTTGGGCTTGGTTGTATCATCGTTCATTTTTGGCAAAAAAAACCATTTTCTTCAGAGATTTGAAAAGCTTACACTCTGTGTACATTTCCGCATCATATTCGATGACAAATTTACGAGACTTTGTAGAGATTTTTCATTGTGCCATTTACCGTTCATATAAAAGATATAGCAGTTTATGTGGTTTTAGTTTTATATTTGCCACTGTTGGACTGATTTTTAACTAGGCTGTAGAAGGGACTTTTAAAAGCTAAGCTACGGCAACAACAAACGGTTTTCTTAAAACTATTCCAGTTGTTAGTGAAAGTGATGCTGTAGCTCAAGTTCTCATATTATTAAGTTTTCTGGAGATGCCAAAACTCCTGGAGTGCTGTCACTGCTAGTTTTATTATAGCTGCTTTGACCACCAATTCATTGATCGTTGAGAAGCTGATAGGCTATGTTGATACTGTTCCCTGTTTAAGGACTTCCTTCTACGATAATATACCTAATGAATATTATTCTGACGACGCAGTAGAATCTCTTAACATTCGTGTTGGCATTACGTCTACGATAACCTCTTGATTTAACGCTAATACCCTAGGCAGACTGTCCTCCATAATAATTTAATTTTAAATTCAGTCATTTCAAGAAAATGAAGATGTGACAGACAATGGCCAATGGAAGATTAGCTCATTTGAAATGTCATTAACATTAATATGTATATTCCTCACTTTGAGTAAAGATCATGGCAGAGTTCCATTATGTTTTGAATGCCATTAAAAATAACTTACAAGTGTTTGCTGCACATAGTTGCAAAGCATTTAGACCAATTAGAACATATAACTAAAAGAATTATAATAAGCCCGAAAAATTGGGACATTTCTCACTATATGGAAAAATTTTGTTTATGAATTCGTTATGCTCATGGGAGTAGTAAATCTAAAATATTTTTGAAGGAGCATGGTGTAATTATTTAAAATAAAGAAAAATTGTGAACTGCCATGGCACATTGAAAAACAAAAAAAAAGTTGGGAACACAAAATCTTGATATTTTAGTTTAGCTTCCCTTTGTTATTTCTTCTGCACGTATTTGTGGAAAAAAAACTTTCTAGTTTAATTTCAGGATATCAGCTTGCCTGAAAAATGTCTTTCCGGAGTATTTTCGGCGATTATTTATACAGCACCACACAGCACAATTGTCACTTCAAATGTTTTTAATTAAAATTAACACAATTAGCGGAACATTTTTAAAAGTTTTTAAATTAAAGAAAACACAAAATGCGGCGCAAAAACACGAATCTAACGTTTAATTCGAAATGACATTAGCAACTTAAACTGAGTTATATTCTTCTTGCCTTTCCACCCCTTCACACAATAATCGAGTTTCCCTCACACCGGAGATAGGATTTTTACAAGATATTTCATTATCATTAGTTATATGTTCTCAGATTCAGACAGAAGATCGTTTTTTTTTTTTGTGAAAGAGGCCAAAAATAAAAAAACACTGACTTTTTTAGAAAATAGTTCCCTATTCCACTTTTCAGTTCATTTTAATGGTGGGAGGTGGCACTTCTACTGAAATTTCACTAATACGGAGTAAAACTGACTCCTTTTCAAATTGAACCGAGATTTTGCTAAAGGATCCTTACTACACGTCATTTGTGTGACATACAGCTCGTTTCTCTTCATTAAATTAAAAACTAAGTTATTATGGAGACAGTCTGTCTAGGGTATAAGCAAAGCCATGTTTTATTTCTAACTCCTTTGAGAATGAATGACTATTCATTTGGAGTTGTTTATCACAGCCTAGGTAGAAGAGCTCAGTATTTCTCCTAGTACGCAAGAAATTCTATTTTTCTGTGCTGAAAGTGCTCCTGTCTAAAATGTTAATATATATAATAATAATATATATATAAGTAATCTAAAATAGTTGTAAATTCTAGTAACTTATAGTCACAATATAAATTAACCACCTAATTCTCGCTAAAAATTCAGATCACTTGAATTCTTTACTGGCTGCCAATAGCAGCAGTTGCTATTCTTCTAAAAAGTAAATAAACCGTCAACTAAATTATAATTTTCTCGCGTAACTGTAACTGTAATTTTTTTTATAATTTAATAAGTGTGTCAAGTTTTCTGTAATCTTCAAATGCAAACCGTATTGTCGAACCTATTTTTATATAAGGTGTTGGCAATATGGCCACTAGCCGTAGTTTGATTATCTCAAGAAAGATGGCAGGCAATGTCATACGCCTGAACTGGAAATCGGGTTAATAAATGACGCGAAGCGCAAGCGAATAGTTTCAGTAAAAATCGTATTTTAAGACGCAGTTCTAATATTTACGAGAATAGCTTTTTATTAAAGAGTAGGTAAATAAATTGTGCTATTGTATTGCAATATCTTGAATTCCAGGAATCCGTATTGAAGCTTGGATTGTGGTAAAAAGTGATTAAACATTAGATAAAAACATAACCTAATTTACTTTTTACTGAAATGGAGAAATCGGAGCATTCGGAGCATGAGGATTCCAAGGAAAACAATATTTTTATTTGCCTAATATGCGAATAATAATGATAATAATTCTTATTCACTTATCTTGTATTTCACTCACAAGAGATCATTTTTTTATATACATATTTTCAGACTTTTTCATCAATGCCGTGTTGGCAATATGGCCATTTACATATTTTTTTTTAAATTACATAAAAACTATTTTGAAAACAATTTTCCGTAACACATATTTTTTTGTTGGTTCTCAACATGTGTACTTTATCATGATATATAATAGACATTTACATATTTTAAAATATTGGACAAACCATTAAGCAGGTATAGGGTAATTCATAAGTTTAGGGTATTTCTTCTTGCAAAAAGAAAATATTATTTATAATTCTCTCTGGATCAGTTTTTTTTTCTTTTTGCAATATGTCAAATGAAAGTTTTTAAATTGGGTATTATCGAGCACCTCATATGAAAAAGCTCTCAATAGATTATTTATGCGCGAATTGTAAAAAAAAAACGTTGATTTATTTCATTTTATTTTTTTTTTAATAATTTGTTTTATAGTAGCGAATAGAAATAAGCTAAAAATAGATTTTTTTTTCAAAATAGCAATGCATTTCAATGCATTTAAGTTATTATATAGAAATTTAACTTTATTTTAAAACAAAATAAAATACTTTTGTCGTTTTCGATTGACCAAACCAAAGCTTTTTAGATTTGTTCCGATTTGTTTACTTGTGTTTGTGTAGAAACGTCAGAATAATTAATATTTTTGTAGTGCAACACTGTCACCGAAATAAAATTTAAATTTAAATATCATCTATACCATGTTTAATTTTATTATGAATGCATTACCAAATTTGTTAAAATATGATATTTTAAAAGATGGATAAATAGTTTTTATGTGTGTAGATGAATCTGAATTGAACCCGGGAAATTATTCAGATCTGTGACGTAATTTTCGGTTCAAACGAGCCCTATGACAACACTTAGTGCGGATCCGGATCGAAACTGAGAGTCCATCGAAAACGAAAATAGTATAATAAAAATTCTTTATCATTTTCTGCTGTAATAATTTAATGAAGTAACTTCGACTCTGTGAGGCTACACTTCGGTTAACTTTATGAAAAAATGAGAAAAAAAAGCAATGGCATTCGAAATGTATGCTGTTGAAGATATAGTAATGTATGTTTGTACACAATGGTTTATATTGGGTATACCTTGTACATTGGCCCGGAAATGAAGATCCAAGGCCCCTAGGAGGTTAACAGAGTCAGGGCGCCTTTTTTAAATGACACAAAAATTTTGCCAATATTTTTCATTTATTTAATTTAGAAAATAAACAAGCAGACTTAGAAGCAATACTTAGACCACATATAAGTAGGTGTTTATATACACAGAAAATTCGTTGCGTGTGAGCGAACGTTTAGATTCCCATGTGACGAACTTTCTACTATTTCATTATTTCTGACTCTATGTATATATATTACAGAGAGTAAATTGAATCTGATCTCCTCTATAGTGGATCTTAAATATGTAGTTCTTCACACGTTTTAGTGCTGTAAACGATCATTCTGCCGAGCATTTTCACCCTGATGTACACAACACAACATCCGCAGCGCTATTTCCACATTTGTACACATATCCAAGAAGCCTTTTACCAGGATGGTCTTATATAACTCCCGGTCCGATAGTTGTCTTCCTGGTGTAGCCTCAATGGACGAAAAAAAAGCTCGCGGGTGCGGAAACTCGTTTTATACCTCCCGCCTAAATCTCCTTTCAAGTTCCGTGTGCCAGCGCGGATTTCTTGAGATTCTAAGCTATTAGCTTCATAAGAAAGTAAAACTTTTTACTCTGAATCCTGTCCCTGCCGGATAGTGCGATCTCGTTTCCTTTTACGAATTTACCCCCCCCCCCCCCCCAATTATCCCGCCTTAGTCTGCCTATTGGTAGTCCGCCCCTATACCTATACAGGAACAATAAAGTGATGAATGAATTCATTTTTTTTTATTGTCCGATGTCGTATACCATTTCCGCCCCAGAAGAGCCCCCCACAAGGTTAAGCCCTAGGCAACTGCCTAGTTTGCCTACACAGAAGCTCGCCGTTATGTACATTGTATGTTGAATTTTACGGTAAATTCAATAACCACCATATTTTTTACTCCTCTCGAGAGGAATAGTTTATTTCGTCTTACCGTTTCCCGTAGTGAACCGTATTGAAGTGCATAAATTCGCTCTGAAACAAAGAAAACTTAACATTACAAATCATAAGTACACTGTAAAAATAGTAAGGCAATTCCCTAAATTTAAGACATGTAAGATCAGGATCGTATATCTTACTTCATTTTATTGTATTCACGTGAGGCTCTGCTACAAGGCTTTTCTTACTTGTATCAGCCCCAGTATCGAAGATGAAAATTTTAAAACAGAACGAAAATTAACCTATAACTCTTTTTCAATCATGGACATCTGTAAGCTTAAGTAGCACAAAACCCCCTTTGAAAAGTAGTTAATAGATAGATAATATTCCTGCCACATGGCAGCTCGTCGTCGTGGCGGAATATAATTCGCATCCCTGTTACCTGCACCTTCTATTTTAAAGAAAAGATCATTAGCCAGTCATTATTACACCTTCGACTAGGAAGTGATGTGTACTAACAGTATATGCGAAATGGGATTTCGCATGGCGCGCGGCGACGAGTTCGCTAATTAAATCTTAGTTAACACATCTATTCCCAGATTCGGTTTTTTCCATCACTTAACTTCCATTTTATTTCATTGGATTGCTTCCAAGACAGAAACGTTTCACACAGAATTTTCCAATCAGAAAAAATATGATTAAAGGCGAATACCAAAAAATTCCAAGAATGACAACAATTCTATTATTATATTTATGCTTGCATATTAATAACAAACTTACCATACCTATCTATTATTTTTTTTTTAAGTTAACCTTTATAACAGCAAGTTGTTATTTTGCTAAAATCAAATAAAAGTATTATGTGTTTTGCAAATATCTCTAGACTATTTCTATACTGCAAAATTTTTTGCATGTGTTTTCAAAACCACCTGCCAATATTGTAAACAAGTCTAATTTACGTCAACAAGTGTAAATCATAGTAAACCATAATGCTTAACGAGCTTTTTTTTTATTCTCCCTATGTGTAGGAAAAATAAATTATGCATGCAGCAACGCAAAACCCTCGAGAATATTTCCCAAGCCATGAACCGGAAATCCATATATGTGTGCGTGAGTCCGCTCTGTAAAATGTTCTATATTGATACTTATGGAAAAATTACAACATGCCCTAGTAAAAATAATGTGATGATTGCATCGATGAGTTCATCATGAGGCCTTAGATGAAAGTAATGATGTAATCTGTTCTGAACTTGGGACTGAACTCATTATATACTTTTCTTCAACATAATGAGGTTTTCCATGAGCACTAGATGAGCAGTTCTATGAGTTGTTACATTATTTTCTTGTTGACATAATGAAAATACTCACTGATACATTCATCAGTCAATTCATGTTGAAATGACGGAAATGATGACTTCTATTATCATCAATAAATACATAATGATGATACTGATATATAAATTAGTTCAATTATAATATCGCATGATCTTTTCATTTTACATCTGCATGCTCTGATTTTGATTTTAATATATTTTTCCTATTAAAACTTACAAGAAAATAAATTTATAAAATACCTATTAAAAATTAAAAATGCTTTTACATTACACAATTCACTTTACAGCACTTTACACAACTTTCATAAACGAATGCTATTTTCAAATTTCAAATACGCACTACGCGTCAAAAGTAAAACCTTTACTGTTTTTTTAACCAAGACAACACACCATTCATCAAAATTTCGTGGAAGTGTATATGAATTTTGAATATGAAAACGCTCATGATATGCTCATCGGAAGGCTCATCGGAACGCATTAGAAAACTTCACCCGCATTCAAAAGAGAGAAATTTACACATATATGCGCAATTTTTAGATGCAACAGTTCTAGTTTACATAGGATTCCCCCCGAGGGAAAAGGGATTTAGAAACCGATGAGCATTTTTTACTAGGGACTGATTTCATATACATAAGTTATAAGTTATATTTCTGTAATACTTTTGCAAGTGGTAAAATCGATTTTCGGCATACATAAAGATGGCAATGGCCAGAGTCATCGAAAATTGAAAAACTCGTATTTACTCCACCAAACGCAATCATGGTAGTTATTTAAATTATATCATATTTCATTGAATTTATTTCAAAATTATCTTTTAATTTGTGGCGACGCATTCGTTTCAGACCGTGCAGCCGATAGTTGCTAAAACCGCTGTAAAGAAATAAAATATAAAAAGTACTTTGAAACATTTTGGTTGATGACAGAAAGGAGATTAGTTCGGTAGGCGATTAAATTAAAATATTGCAAAAAAAAAACAAAAATGTAATTAGTCTTAGAAAGTTTTCATGAGAGACAGATGAAAAACAACAAATAATAAGTTCACAGACAGAGATTATTAAAAATTATAAGGAGATAATACCATTGTATTAAAAGGAAAAAAATAAAGAAGATTCTACTCAAGGTTGCAAGATTGCTTGGCAACCTTTGTTTCAACAAATCAATGTTTATTTATTCTGATTCATAAAAAATAGATAAACTTTCATTCATAGTTATTCCAGACTGCCAAGCATTCCTCTGAACAGTCCACCAACCAGCATAGCTGACGAAGCAATTGCCTGAACCTTGTGCTACTGTCTTGTAGCTCACAAAGACTAGCCTGACGCACGAAGCCTTTAATTGGTATCTGTGAACAAGAAACCATCTATCAGAACTCATGCAATATCAGCTGCACCATCAGCTAGACACAGGGTCGGCTTGATAATTGACGGGTCCTGGTGAAACTACCTTATCGCTCGCAAGAGCTGGCCTAACTCGACAAGCCAATTATCAATAGCACCCAATACTAGCTGCCTTACTGCGATCATCAGGTCGACATAGGGTCGACTTGATCCACGCCTCTGCAGTTGGAGTAGTCTCGGTCGCCTAGCCAGCCCGGTCGCTAACTCAGGTTCCGGCTGTCATAGGGACAGCCTGAACTATCTTTCCTCGCCAGCAGCAATTACGCTAGACGCAGTTCTTGAAGCACAATAAATAGAAGAATATCCCAGCTAAAGCTTTCTTATACCTTGCTCCGCTACTATAAGACATCTCTTACTGTAGCAAACTGATAATCTGGTGTCTGACGTTATCACTGAAGACACTCTGTGATAGTAAATCCTTCGACTTCCATCGAGTCGACATAGGTCCGATTTGGACTACGTAACTCCATTGGTGGGGTACTAGCCAACCATTCCAGGTGTCTACAGCAGATCAGTTCTCTGCCGAAGATATTAGCTGTGTGGCTTCAGCCCGAGTTACTACTCACCAGAAGACGCTACTCTCATAGTCTCTATGCTGCTTAGGGGGTTCGGCATAATTATGAAAATATAAAAATTTTCCATTTTGTATCAATTCAAAATTCTATTGCTCATGTTGGAAAACCCTATACTATCATGGATAGACTCGTTTCCACTTTTTGAGATGAGCTTATTCCCTGGTAGCCAACGAACATCAGCTTACAAAATTTTAGTACCTGTGCGATGGGCACTCTTCTGTTAACTACCACAACTTTTTAACATAAGTGATAGTGTTGTGCTAAAAATTTTCAATATAATCAATTACTATAATTATTTAAATTCCGACGCGACCGTTAAATTAATAAATAACCAAAATAAATTTTATCCGCCAAGTGAAGGGCTCTTCTATGCCCTATCAACATGCTATAAGCCAGCAGCACGGTAACGTTTCCTTTCCTCTCTTCATCTGTGATCAGTGCAAATGCATTAGCACTTGTCACTGATCAGCAATCCGAATGCACCCAGCTGTGGTCATTGAACTGCACGGTCTGAGGTATTGAAAGCAGCAATAGGCATAACACTATTGTTGTTGTTTTTTACCTCACTGTGTCGTTGACTGCTGCTGGTGGCGCCCAAAATTTTTGTGTTGTGTGTCGCTTTTTTTTTTTGCTTTTTGTTTTTGCCTTCAGCATGCAGAATTTCATTTTAGATTTCTGCAACATTCGCGGGTTAAGAGCAAATCGGTTTTCGGTGTACTGCCACCTTAACTCAAAAAATCCGGCAATTCTTGCGCTAAGTGAATCCAAGGTCGTTTCTGATGCTGATATTAATCAGTATCACGTCCCTGGTTACAGCTTCGTGCCTCTTTTTTCTCAGCATAGAGGGATCGCAGTATATATTCGGAATGATGCGGCCTTTACCATTCTTCAAGATTTTCCTTCTGCCAATCCAGAGTTTAACTATATCTGGATTAGGTTCAAACTTCACAAGCACATCATATACTTCTGTTTCCTTTATCGCAGCCCAAATATGTCTGATGACGGCACGGTATGCGTATCTGACAATATCTCCAACAATATTGATCATTTGCTTTCTGTCTCCCCCTCTTCCGAAACCGTCCTGGCAGGCGATTTTAATGTTCATAATATACCGTGGCTCAGACATTCTTCTACCACAAGTCCTGCGGGCCGTTTCGTTGAACTCTTCTGTGAATCATTTAATTTACCAACGCGAATTCCCGATACATCTGGAGATAAAAGCTAATTTACTCGACTTGGTTCTAACATCTCATCCGGACAAATATTCCATTTCAGTCGGTTCCCCTCTCGGAAATTCAGACCATTGCTTAATCACGGCTCAATTTACTACCTCAAACCTGTGCCGCCCAACTGCTCTACCTACAAGTAGGCTTCTTTGGCACTATAAGAATGCTGATTGGGAAAGTCTCAATAAGTATCTTAGAGAAATTGATTGCTCGGTCTGTTTTGCTTCGAGGGATGTTGATGAATGCACATTAGAATTTAGTAACATACTAAATCTTGGCATGCGTGAATACATTCCGTATTCTTACAGCAGATCTCAACAACAGCATGATCGCTCCTGGTTTAACGATAAGTGCAACCAAGCTATAAAAGCGAAAGAGCCTGCTTTTCGCACCTATCAATTACATCCATGTCCGGAAATGAAACAAGTATACAAGACTGCACGGAACACCTGCAAGTCCATTATCCAGAGAGAAAAATTTCTTTTTGACCAGAATATAAGACAAAGAATCTTGGCAAGCCGCAAAGGTAGCAAAGGCTTCTGGTCCGTGGTCAAAACTATCAGGAACAACTTCACCAGTTCCTCTATACCTTCACTAATTAATAATGGTGAAGTGATTGTTGACTCCCTGGATAAAGCTAATATTTTAGCTGGTAGATTCGCTTCAAATTCTTGTCTTCCACCCACTTCACAAACACCTGTTTTGCATCCACCGTGTGAATGTGTACAAGAGCCAATACACATTCTTACGAGGGATGTGTTCATCGTCCTTAAGGGGATCAACGTCTCCAAAGCCGCAGGTCCTGATGGTTTTTCGCCCCTGTTAATTAAAAGCTGTGCCTCATCCTTGGCTAAACCTCTGCACAAACTATTCTACTTGTCTTATTCGATAGGAAAATTTCCAACTGCTGGAAGCTAGCTCACGTTCAGCCTATTCTCAAGAAAGGAGAGGGTAGCGATCCCTCAAATTATCGACCAATTGCGATCACTTCGATTCTTTCAAAGGCTTTTGAATCTATCATTAACTCAAAATTAACGAAGTATCTAGAAACTAATCATCTCATCAACGATCGCCAATATGGCTTCCGAACTGGACGCTCATCTGGAGACCTCCTGACCTTTCTCACGGAACGTTGGAACCGTAGTCTTCACAATTTTGGTGAGTCTAAAATCGTTGCTCTAGATATTTCAAAAGCCTTTGATAGAGTCTGGCATCCAGCCCTTTTAGCCAAACTTAAAGCACTTGGTCTCTCCGCTCCTCTTCTATTATGGATTGAAAGTTTGCTATTGTTGAATTACCTTATGCGTAATCCCAATATGGGGGCAGAGTACATCTCCTTTTATTCCATAAATGGGATTCTGACCTGATTGAGGATAGAGTGCGTACAAAAACACTTTAATCACTTTGCCTCTTTTTATTTTTATTTCACAATACTCTAAACGTTATTACACTTGTTTACTTTATGCGGACTGTGTTCCCGCGCTATATTGAACTAACCAATACTTTACACTCTTTTGATAATTCTATTTCTTTTTTTCTTATGTTTACTAAAAACTGTTTTCTTTATAACTTCACAAATTATTCTAAATACTTTGCCGAACCGTGTCGAGCCGATCCCGACGGAAATACCAAAAAAACCAACTTTTTAACCGACCGTCCAAAACTGCATGCTTTTACGTCTTGAAATTGACTGCCCCGAGACTTAGATTCTTCAATCGTAAGTCTCTTCGTTCAGGATAGGAAAATGCTTAATTAGCATTCCTATCCTGAGAAAATTATTTTACGCTGGGCATGTTTAAACATGCCCAGAATTATCGCGACGAACGATGGTTGAAATTGAAATTTGATATTTTCATAAATATCAACCATCGTCTTGCTACCGTGCATACATTGTTGCGATCACAATGTATGCAGCTCGCGACAATTTGCTGATAAGAGCTTTTTTCGGTGAAGACTTGATCGTTTCAGTCTTCACCGACGTAAAATTTCATGCGCCCGATATGTATGTATGTATATATGTACATACATATCGTATATACGACAAATCTTACTGAAGGTAAAATTTGTCGTGGGGCTTTTTTTTTATCGAAACGACTTGGGTTAAAATTTAACACTTTTATTTTTCCCAAGTCGTTTTGTGGGAAAAATATGTTGAAGGAATGTTGCGCGTAGTTGAAGAAATTGCTGATGCAACTTTCTTCGTATGCGCCAGAGATAAGCTAACCGTGTTTTTAGGCATGATTGGCTTATGAAAATTTTGATTTGTTTCCCGATGCCTTATGTATACATTTTGTATATGTAACATGCCTTCCCCCTGCAAAAACGAGGGTTATTCTTGGGAGAGGAATAGCCCTCAGAGGAGATTGATAGGGTTAAATGTTTAGTATTTTCTTATCGGTGACTATTAAATTTTGTGTGGCATATGACTTTGGTATTTTTGTTAAGTGAATTCGCACCATAGCCGGGCAGCCCTTTGTAGTGGATCATTTCGGTTTTATCTCGCTAGTGAGACGGTACAGTTTTTTCTTTTCACCGAATTAACCAGAGGCTACGAATTAATCAGCAATGCTATTTCGTGCACGCATTAAGAGTCAGCCCTTTCGCAGCCCTGCGGGTCGTATCTCGACTATTTACTCTATTTACGTGCTGCGTGTGACTCCCGGATGGCAGGGGCCCATCCGGTTAGTATTACACATGGATGGAGAGGGCCCCGGCACCGTTTGGGGGGCTGAGGCCACGCCGGGGGTTTACCACCGGGTGCTGTTGCCCTTATATCCCCATAGGGGGCAGTCACTGGTCGCTGCAGGTGAGGTTTACCTTAATCTGCTTTTATTTTTTTGTGCTAAAACGGTATTTTTTTGTTTTCAGGTGCTGTGCTTTCGATTGTCGGGCTATATGGTCTGTGTGGCTGTTGCCATGATTTCGGAGGCTGTCCGGCGATGGCACTGATCAGGGAGTTCACCGCTACTCCTCCGTTACCAGGAACTGTTGCCGATTGGGAGGACTCGGAGGACGACTGTTAGGGTCTGCCTACTTTGAACTTTGTCTCTTTTTATTTTTTCTATGTATAAAAAAAAATGAAATAAAAGAAAATTTCTTTCAAATCTTTTTGGTTGTAACTTGTTATTCTTGTTCTTATTTCAGAGGGTCCCCCCCCCTTTTTGTTTTGTTTTTCTTTTGTTTGGTCGGCGTTTTGGTTTGGCGATGGCTTTTTCGGTGGTTCGGCTCTTGGTCAGTTTGGCTTTTACATTTTTTCTAATAAAAATTTTTTTTTTTTTTTTTTTTTTTATCTTATTTTTCTAAAATTGTTCTTAAATAGCTACTTCTATTCTTATGTTTTCTTTATTACCCTATTACTTTCTACTGGTTTTTTTTTTTTTTTTTTTTTTTACTTTTATGTATATGTATCTTTTTTTTTTGTTAATCTTGTATATTTGTTACGTTCTAAAGTTAGTTGTTATTAAATTTTTATTGTAGGCTAATAATAATAATATTTATATTTTTATGTTATTTATTATTTTTTAATTATTATTTAACACTAGCGGGGGAGGGTTTTGTTTTTGTTTTTTTTTTTTAGTTTATATTAATATATGTCTATATGTTTTTATTAATCTAGTTTTCCTTACATCTATGCTTTAATAATTGTTTATGTATGTCCTCTCCCCTTTTGTTTTTATTATTATTTTATTAGTACTAATTGGTTTTTTTTTTTTTTTTTTTTTTTTTTTTTTTTTTTTGGTTTGTAGAAACCACTTACATTTATTTTCTATGTGCTAAACTATTAGTGATAGTGCTCATTTTTATGTGACTGTTTGAAGTGGTGACATTAGACCACTTGCACTGACCTAGAAGGTGGTGGGGTGCGGGTCCTTTTAAGAGGGGTAGGTTCGATTATTTCGATTTGTTCGATTTGTTCCTCCGCCTCTGGGGTTTTCTCGGATTTACGTGAACGGTAATTTTTAATGAATGGGACTAGCCATTTGGCGACCAGGTACAGTACAATACATGTGATGGCAACACCAGTTAAGGATACTGATGTTGCCGCTAGGACATGTGTAGGGTGGTGACTGATATGAGGAACTAATTTTTGTAATTTTTCGTCCAGTTCTTTTAATGACTGGGTACCTTCTAGGATGATGCTGTTAGTGTCATCTCCTGAATATAGTTCTGTCTGTATTTTTTCAGACTGTACTTTGTTTTTGGTTTCATTGAGATATTTTTCTACCACTTGCTCTAATGGAGCGATATTTGGGAAGTAGTTGGGTTGTTTGAGACTCAATGACTGGATATTCTCTGCCTCATAGTGTAGGATTTGGGATCCTACTTGCAATTGGCAGGGATGGTTGATAGTGATTATTCCTTGACCTTCAATCTTTGAAGTTAAAAATTGTTGGGTACACTGGAGGTGTACAATTGTAGGTTCTATCAACGAGAATATCCTCGAATTGGGTTTACTTAATTTGATAAGCAGGTCTCTAGGAGGTATTTGTGCTCTGAAATGGCACTGGGGCTCTTCCTTTAATGGATTAAAGAGCAGCTTCACTATGCATTCTTTGGACAGAGTTGCCTTTGTTACGGGAATGCCTAGCTTAGCGATGTAAGTGTCCTCTTTGGAATATTGAGTGATCTTTTTAAAGCTTTTAAGATCTTGTGTTTTTAATAATAGAATATCTTGTGTCTGTACCTGGTGCGCTACGTGCGAGTACTGTATATCGGGTACCAATGATTGTTTGTTGTTAATATGTATGGGAAAACTGTGTACTCTATACATCTTCATTTGTGGTAGATTGAAAATCGGAAGTTGTATTCGAATGACTAATTTGTCTTTGACTAGACGAGCCTTCGTTTCCGCTGTCTGATATAACAGGGAGAGACAATTTTGTTCATCTGGACAAGTAGCGTGGGACTTGTGGTATATCTCTAATAGACTTTTGGGGGACACCACTAGCGGATGCAACTGGTGATTTTTACTGGAGATTATTATGTCGAGTAAGGCTTGCTGCCTGTACTCAATCTCGACAATTTGTAAGGTCAGGCTTGAAATTATTTCCTGCCTCAATTGTCTCATCAGTAAATCATCTGTTATGTTTTGCATTCTATTTACCTGGAGATTTATTTGACGTTGTCTTTCCTGCAGAGATGTCAATGGCTTTTGAATTTGTTGTAGTGTAGTTTTGACTACACTGATCTGCTGTCTTTCCAGGTTGGCTAGTGCTTTTGTATTTGTTTCGAGCTCCTCGAGTCGACTGTATACTTCCTGTTCATTAGTGCTGTCCATGGTCCCGAATAGGTAGTGCATTGCATTCCCTATTCCATCAAAGATAGATCTTGTTGATCTTGATTTTGGGACCACTTCTCGAATGACACTTGTTCTTCTCTTGATATTTTCCAAGAGAGAATGAACGTGTTTTTGTTGAACCAGGCATAGCTCATCCGTTTGAGAGCGATTTGAACATAGTCGGTGAACTAAGTGTTCCGCCTGTTCTGCCATAAGCATTTGGTTGTCCAGTTCCATTAGATTGATCTCAGTTAAGATGTTCCATGTACTATGGTAGACTTGTAATTTTCCAAGATCCTCATACAGTATTCCTGTATTGTTCAGGGTACTTATGGTGTAGGGTTCCGTTTGTATTTGTCCCATTGCCAGATGGAAACAGCATATTAACACTAATATGTGCTTCATGTTCTGTAGAAAATGAAGGATAGGCTTCATTAGTCAATTGGTCATACTACATAGCATATAATATTTAAATATTGTATTGCTTAATTGAATCGTCGATAGTTGTATAGTGAGGGCTTAGTTGCTAAAAGGAAGACGAGATAGAACAGGGTAGGAGGACTGTAAGTCAGTTTATGCTAAATCTCGTCAAAGTAGGAGCAGTGTTTTCATTTAAAAATTGAATTGGGAGGTTGTTTAATTTACTACAATGAGTAAATCATGAAGAAGAATACAAAACTCTTAAGGCAAGGTATGACGGATGCAAGTCAAAGCATTCCAAACTCCATCATCTTCTCTATGAACTTTTAAGACGATGAGTATTGTACCTTTTCAAAAAAATTTAATTAGGGAAGTTTCATTTACAACCACGAGTAAATCATGAAGAGGTATACGAAACTCTCAAGGCAAGGTATGAGGGATGCAAGTCAAGGCAAGCAAGACAAAATTTTATTGGTAGAATATTTGATGTATTCATATGTAGCTACTAAGAAGTAAGAGTGTATATATGGACACGTTTATTTAACGTATTTTTTATTGATTTAAATAAAATTTAGGTAAGGGTTGACTTCGTGAGTCATAGTAAATAATTCCGAATGCGGAACGTTTAAGTAGGTAGTGGCTAGTTTAGTTTAATTGGCGAAACTTTGTTTCAGTGTGGCTTATTTTCTAAAAGTGTATGTACCAGTATACTACTCATAATAGGGCTTTAAACGGTTGTTGTGTACTACAACCTGCCGCTTGCCTATTTTTATGGCAGTGTTTGTTGGACTGGGTACATTGATTACCAGATATGGGCCAACCCAGATTTGAGACAGTTTGTGTTTGCGGCTTTCACTTTTGAGGAGGACTTTATCTCCTAGGTGGAAAGTGAGAGGCCTGATTGTTTTGTCGTAATATGCCTTTGAGCGTTGTTTGCTGGCTAAGAGGTTTTTACGAGCCGTGGCATATGATTTTTGTAGTCTATATTTTAGCATATGGTAATAACTTTCGTGATTGTAAACGGGTTCAGGATCCCGTTTTAAATTAGATGGGACATCCGCTGTGAAGCCGTAAAGGCAATCCATCGGGGTTAATTTAGTACCCTCGTGTACACTGTTATTGTACACGAATGCAGCGGTTCGTAGGAATTGATCCCATGTTTTAGGATTTTCATCTACGATTGTACGCAGATATTCGATTAAAGGTCTATGGGCACGCTCTAGTGCTCCATTAGACTGTGGATGGTATGCGGAAGTCTGTAACTTCTTTACTTTTAGGAGTTTGCAGACCTTCTTGAATAGCTCACTCAGAAAATTAGTTCCCTGATCGGTGACTATTCTCTTTGGAATGCGATAACGCGTGACAATCTCATTGAAAAAGATTTGCGCCACCGTTACTGCTTCTCCATTAGGTATGGCATACCAATCGACAAATTTGGTAAGGTTATCTTGAAAAGTTAAGATATATTTATTACCTGATATGGTCTCTTCTAGTGGACCTACTATATCGAGGTAAACCTTGTCGAAAGGTTGTTCTGCGATGTCCGTTATTACCATGGGCATCTTGAATTGTGGAGATGCTTTCATGGTTTGGCACTTAGGGCATTTTTTTATGTACCTTTTTATATCGCTAAGCATGTGTCTCCACCAATACTTGCGTCTAATGCGTTTATAGGTTTTAATGACACCCTGATGGCCGCCGAAAGGAGAGTCGTGATAATCCTTTAGGATTGTTTGAACTTCCTTGGGGCTCGTGATTATTTCAGGTGCCTTGACTGGACATATTTCGTGTTCAAGCGCAGCCGGGGGTTGTATTTCTGCCCCTAGGGGTTCATTTTCTTTATGTTCCGCTGCCGTGGGCTGTGTTTCAGCGCTGGGGCTCGTATTGGCCTCTTGGGCTTTCTGTTTTTGAGCTCTGGTCACGGCGAAGCAATGAGCGGGTTTCTTTGTTTTCTTTTTATTTGGGAAATTATTTTCTTCCACATCAGAGTCCATATTGTGGTGGACTTGGGCTTGTACCGTTAAGGTATTGCCTGTATTGTCTTCGCTTAATACTTGTGGAATGCGGCTTAATGCATCCGCATTGGTATTATACTTCCCTGGTTTGTATTCGATGGTGTAATCGAACTCTGACAATTTGTGGTGAAATCTCACCAAACGGGAAGTTGGGTCTTTAACGTTAAAGACTCCTTTGAGAGGCTTGTGGTCAGTGTAGACCGTGAATTTCCTGCCTTGGAGATAGCATCGGAAATTTCTAGTTGCCCAGACTATAGCCAATAACTCCTTTTCAATAGTGGAATAGCTTTTCTCGGCTGTGTTTAGCGTTCGGCTTGCATAGGCGATAGGCTGGTCTTTTCCCACTTCTCCTTGGGAAAGTACAGCTCCTAAAGCCTCGTTACTGGCGTCCGTTGTGAGATTGAATGGCTTTGTAAAATCTGGATAGATTAAAAGCGGTGGGGAAATTAGGGCATTTTTAATGCTTTGGAATGCCTCTTGGCATTTCTCGGTCCAAGTGAATTTTACATCCTTTCGGAGCAGATTCGTTATTGGACGAACGATTTTAGAGAAGTCCGGAATGAACTTCCTGTAATAATTGGCAAGTCCCAAAAAGGACTGTACTTGCCTTACTGTTCTTGGAACAGGGAATGTCTGGACGCAGGCCGTTTTGCTTGGGTCTGGTAAGGCACCTTCGCTAGAGCATTTGTGCCCTAGGTAAACAACTTCTCGTCTCAAGAACTGGCACTTCTCTGGCTGCAGTTTGAGGTTGCTTTCTCTCAATTTGTTGAAGACTTTGCGAAGCTTATTATTGTGGTCATTTAGGTTCTTACCATAAATGACGATGTCGTCAAGATAAACGAAACATTCGAGGCCTTGTAGGCCTGTCAGAACGAAGTTCATGAGGTGTTGGAATATAGCGGGAGCTCCTTTGAGTCCGAATGGCATACGCTTAAATTCGTAGTGCCCGTAATTAGTGCTAAAGGCGGTCTTATGTCGATCCTTTTTGTCGACTACGACTTGGTGATAGCCGTTGGCCAAATCGAGAGTGGTAAAGTACCTGGCATGACCTAGTTGGTCAAGAATATCCTCGATTCGTGGTAGCGGAAATGCATCGCCAATTGTCTTTTCGTTCAATTTACGAAAATCGACAACGACGCGCCACCTTTTTTCACCATCGGGTCCCGCCTTTTTGGGGACTACTAATAAGGGTGAATTCCAAGGGCTTTTGCTAGTTTGAACTATCCCGTTGTCTAGCATTTCTTTTAATTGCTCGTTGATTACTTGTCTCTGGGTTTCTGGTAATCTGTAGGCCTTTTGGTTTATGGGCGCTTGGTCTTGTATTAAAGGGATATTGTGGGTGATAGCATTTGTATATGTCAGCTTGTCACCTTTAAGGTAAAAGATATCGTTGTACTCATAACAGAGTTCGGATATCGAAGCTTTTTCTTCCGCGTTTAGATTTGGGTCTAGGCTGAGCTCTTGGTCTAGCCTGTTGACTCGCGGAGTATACGTGGGATCTTCCTGATCCGGAAATAAGTATCTTACGTGTTGTAGGATAGCTGTGTTTTCCGAAAAGCTTACGTTTCTTTTCTCACTTTGTGTAGCTGTGTACTTACTATCTGTTTTACTTACATTACTAGATGGCAGGGGATGGGCTTCCTGCAGTTTTAATGGTGGAGTACCATGTTTTATGGGTACTTTTGATTGGTCCGAGTACTCGCACGTATTCGTTTTTTGGCTTATGGGCCTTGAAGAATTGGTTTTCTTAATACTATTTGACGGTGGAGCCAACTTTGCCTTCAATGAGGTCTTACGGATCTCGCACGCGTCTTTTATCGGGCTCATTGGCCACTTTTTATTCTTAATACTAATCTTATGAAGTGGTGGAGTCGACTTTGCCTTTAAATAGGTCTTACTGAGCTCGCACTCACGGTTGATGGGGCTCTTGGGCCACTGTTGTTTCTTAACACTAACTTTGTTGGGTGGTGGAGTCGTCTTTGCCTGAGAATAGGTCTTACTGAGCTCACACGCACCTGTTGTTGGGCTTCTTATCCTTGTGGTTATCTTACATCTAGGTATATTGGATGGAGGAGTCAGCTGCATTTTGCTTGTCGGCTTCTGGGGCTCGCTCGCATCTTTAGTTTGGCTATGGGGCCATGTACAATTTTTGTAAGTTATTTTCTTGGACGGTGGAGTCATTTTTGCCTCTAGTCGGGTCTTATTGAGCTCGCACGCGTCTTGTATGGGGCTCTTGGGCCTCGTTAGTAGCTTATGTCTAGGTATTCTGGAAAAAGACGTCTTGCCTGACTTCTGTTCCGCCTTGGGAAGCTCACTGATGTTCGTGTTACTCGCTTGCGATTTATTCGGCTTGAGATCGTGTTGTGTATCAGTGGCTTCTCCTATTGGGATGACGGCGTAATCATGTATAGGGAGCAGTTGTAACAATAAACTGTTGATGACTACGTGAAAATTGTTAATGTTGAGTATGGCAACTAGCACTGTTTCTTTCCCAGTAGGGAGTAAACTGTTGGCCAGGAAGACTCCATCGCCTATCTCTTTCGATAGACAGAGCATTTCTTCCTTCACTTGCAACGGGACTGTGGTGATCATTTGTGACCTAGCAGGTATGCATATTGGTTCCTCTAAAGTAACCAGATGCTGCCTCATTTCGCAGGTTTCTTGATCACCCAGACAGTTTTTTTCGCATTCGGTCGGCTCTTGTTGAACCTGGCAGCCAGCATTACTCTTTTGAGATGCCTTGGAGACACTGCATGTAGATAGCTTAACCTGTTTAGGTTCCATCTTTTCTACAAGTGACCTCACTTCGACTGCTTTTCTGGAATACAGCTTGTCCGTTTTGCATGACAAGGGCACAGTAAACTCTTCGGGATTTGTTTCCGTACAAGGAAACTTGAGTGCTTTATTTGGGCCTTCAACATTACAATTGTTTGATAGGAAATCGTTTCCTAATAGGCCGTCATCGGAAAGACCTGGCAGGTTTTGTACCACCTGAAACTTGCAGGGAATTTTATTTTTAAAATTGAAGTTGCCCTTGCAATTTCCCAATGTCTTTCCGGTTCCAAAAGGGGTCTGTAAAGTGCATGCCTCATTGGAATTAATTATATTGAGGTCTTTAATTGCTCTTTTCTTAATAATACTAACCTCAGCGCCAGTGTCCACTACTAGTTTTGTATGGCCGTTAAGGCTTATGTCCAGTAGAAGTTTCACTGTAGGGACACCGGATTCGGGCGCTTGAGGTGACCCTTTTGATTTGCGTTGTGGGTTTAAAGTCGAGCCGGGGAGTTTTGGCTCGACTGCATGTCATTTCTCTGACTCCGGGCTTCCCATTTTTTCTTTTGGCGGCAATCATCGTCTGCGTGTCCTCGGCGACCACAAAAGGTGCATTTGAGTCTTATGTTGAAAACTTGAGGACTTTTTGTGTTGTGTTGTTCTTGTGTAGATCTATTGGAGAGGCGTGGAGGAACAATTTGTTGCGTCTGTTGTCTTTTTCTGCAATCACGGACGTCATGTCCATAGATTTTGCAGTTAGAGCAGAAAGGGGTGTTCTTGCGCTTAAGGCAATCTGAGTACGTATGACCCTTTCGCTGGCAGAAATTACACGTGATGTTACGGACCAGTGCATCTGTATCCGAGTTTCTGGCATCAGTGTTTGTAAAGGGCCTTTGCCGTGACTGTGATGAACCTGCATTATTCACATTGCGTGAAAACTGATGTGGGTTTGGAGCTCGAGGTGATGCGAACATAGGTGTAGATGGCATTTGATAGTAAGGAGCTCTATAGTAAGCTCTCACTCGTAGATCTGGGTCTACTGGAGCCATTGGAGGAGCTTGTACCAGAGGAGTCTGGACGAATGTAGCACTTTGTTGTAGTTTCTCCATGTCCAGGGCCTTTTGAATTAATGCTTCTAAATCACCTTCTCCCTGCGTGAGCAAATATTGACACAGGTGTGGGTTAGTTACTCCACTTTTCAAAGCGTTCTTGGCAAAATCCATCAGCTGTGTTTTCACAGCAGGGACTGCCTCAGCTCCATACTTCTGTGTCGCTGCCTCGTTGCAAATCGTCAACAACTGTTTCAATCTTGTAATGAACACAGTGAGAGATTCTAACGGGTTTTGCTTAGTAGTGATTAACTTATTCACTAACTCTTGGTATGTCTCACGGGGAAGGTATGTTCTATTTAGACGTTCCTCTACTTCACTAAATGAAGCAGGGACGTCTGAAGCGAATAATTGGTATGCGTCACCTCTGAGTCTTGTGGGAAGGACCTGAATAAAAGCCACTTTTTCTTCATTATTTAGGCACTGCATAGTTTGTTTGCAGCAGCCAATGAAGGTTTGTAGCTCTCGTCCCAATTGTGGGGTACTTTCACCCGAAAATAAGGGGACGAGTTGAGCTGTGAGCTTAGCTACCTTTGCGTAGTCCACCATTGTGTTTAGTCTATTGACTGGAAATTTAAATTTGGGTGGACTAACTGGGCTTGTTTCTGGGCTGTCTTCCGTTAAGGATTCTTCGAGCCAATCTATTAGCAGATCTTCGGGAGTTGGTTCAGCTGCTTCACGGTCACTGTCACTATCACTATTTGCACTTTCACTTAACCTAACACTCTTATTCTTCTCTAAGTCTAAATTTGGAGTTTCAGTACTCTCCTTATCTACTGGGAGGGAGCGCGTGGATTCAGCGAGCCTACTTAGTTCCTCACGGAACCGAACTGTGTTTTCCTTCAGTGTCTGTATTTGTGCGAGTCTAACTTCGCGGGTTTGACTCAGTTTTTTGCTGAGTGAATCACACTGAGTAATGGCTAGCGTACCTGAATCTCGCGCTCTCTCGTACAATTTTGTTAAAAATTTATCAAGACTTACTTGTCTATTGAGACGTGGCAGAACGGTCCCGCTTCTGAGTCGAGGTCCTGTTGGCGATAACTGTGGAGATTTATCTCCTGCAGCAGATGATGTACCTTCACCGGGGTGCTGTGTATTGGCACCTGGGGTTGATCCCGCGTCGGCTAAAGATGGAGAGTTTTCCCTCGCTGCTGCGTCTGTTTCCTGTTGAGGTAGAGCAGGATTGTCGGCTGGCATATGATGCGCTGTTTGGTGAAAGGGGGGCTCCTTGCCTGCTTAAGTCCCTTTGCTGTGATTGAGAGGGGGGTTTCTATAACCGCCTTCGAGTTCCCTCTCAATCCTTGGTCGGTTGATTTCGGTTTGTTTTGCAGCTGGGGGGGCCTTTGGGCCGTCTTAACTTCCCCTGGATCTAGTTGAAAAGGGGGCTTACGAGCCGTCTTCGATTTCCTCTTCAACTCAGGATCGTTGACTGCTAGTGTTTGGTTATCTGCTTGGCTGGAACTTCAGGCTGCTTATCGAGCTGTGTCCTGGCTGATCTGTATTCGTCCTTAGGGGGGAGTTCGAGATATTTCTCCTCTTCCTTCTGTGGACTGTTCACTGGTATCCCCCGGTGGTGCTTGTGCACTAATTGGGGTGAACGCTTGCCCGCCTGGAGCAGAGGCGCCTAGAGATGGTATCTACCCGAGTGTTGGGGGTGACTTGGCCTGAGTGGCTTGGTCAATGGGACCCCTTAGGTTCGAAGGATTAAGGCTTTTCAAGCTTTTACGATCGTTTTGACTAGATCAAGCTTCCTCAATCCTACCGGCTGCGCCAATTTGTTGAATTACCTTATGCGTAATCCCAATATGGGGCAGAGTACATCTCCTTTTATTCCATAAATGGGATTCTGACCTGATTGAGGATAGAGTGCGTACAAAAACACTTTAATCACTTTGCCTCTTTTTATTTTTATTTCACAATACTCTAAACGTTATTACACTTGTTTACTTTATGCGGACTGTGTTCCCGCGCTATATTGAACTAACCAATACTTTACACTCTTTTGATAATTCTATTTCTTTTTTTCTTATGTTTACTAAAAACTGTTTTCTTTATAACTTCACAAATTATTCTAAATACTTTGCCGAACCGTGTCGAGCCGATCCCGACGGAAATACCAAAAAAACCAACTTTTTAACCGACCGTCCAAAACTGCATGCTTTTACGTCTTGAAATTGACTGCCCCGAGACTTAGATTCTTCAATCGTAAGTCTCTTCGTTCAGGATAGGAAAATGCTTAATTAGCATTCCTATCCTGAGAAAATTATTTTACGCTGGGCATGTTTAAACATGCCCAGAATTATCGCGACGAACGATGGTTGAAATTGAAATTTGATATTTTCATAAATATCAACCATCGTCTTGCTACCGTGCATACATTGTTGCGATCACAATGTATGCAGCTCGCGACAATTTGCTGATAAGAGCTTTTTTCGGTGAAGACTTGATCGTTTCAGTCTTCACCGACGTAAAATTTCATGCGCCCGATATGTATGTATGTATATATGTACATACATATCGTATATACGACAAATCTTACTGAAGGTAAAATTTGTCGTGGGGCTTTTTTTTTATCGAAACGACTTGGGTTAAAATTTAACACTTTTATTTTTCCCAAGTCGTTTTGTGGGAAAAATATGTTGAAGGAATGTTGCGCGTAGTTGAAGAAATTGCTGATGCAACTTTCTTCGTATGCGCCAGAGATAAGCCAACCGTATTTTTAGGCATGATTGGCTTATGAAAATTTTGATTTGTTTCCCGATGCCTTATGTATACATTTTGTATATGTAACACTATCTAGTCGCCAAATACGTGTTGTATTAGATGGCGTTACATCTGAACCGCATCCCATAAATGCCGGTGTGCCTCAAGGCTCTGTTATTTCTTCAACTCTCTTTTTAATTTTCATTAATGATCTGCTTTCCCTTACTTTCAATCCCATCCATAGTTTCGCAGATGACAGTACTCTTGATTTCGCTTACTCCTTTGACACTCTTGCTCCTCGCTTGGGGCAAAGCGAATCGCGTCGAATTCAATGCATCTAAGACTCAAAGCTGTCTCATCTCATTAAAACAAGATCATAACTTAACCACACCCGTTTCTTTTGATGGAGTATTAATTTCTGATTCACCGTCACTAAGCATTCTTGGCATTAATATTTCCAGTAAGTTAAACTGGACAGATCACATCTTCTCTGTTGCCAAAGAAGCATCGAAATGTCTTGGATTTCTGAAAAGGTGTAAGAAATATTTCAGCCCGTCAAATCTAGCGCTCCTCTACAAGTCCTACATTAGACCTAGAATGGAATACAACTCCCATATATGGGCCGGGGCTGGCCACACAGCCTTAGCTTCATTGGATATTGTCCAAAAGAGAGCCTTCAAGCTCATTGGCGATTTTGCAATAACTTGTCATATCGACAATGTTGGATGCCTTTCGCTCCTTTATCGCATGCATGGTCAATGATCTGATGAAATATCTAGTCTAATCCCTTGTAGAATGATTTCCGCACGCAATACGCGCGCTGCAAACCGCGCACATCCTCTAACCCTTCAAATTACTTTCGGCCGTACAGTAAAATTCCGTGATGCTTTTTTATCCCGAACAGTGCGAATGTGGAACAGCTTACCATCTTCTGTTTTTCCTCCGGCATACAATCTGCGGAAGTTTAAGGGCGACATACATCGGCACCTCCGCCACTCTCCTCATATCCCCTAATCCTTTCCCTATCTCCTTCCTGTCATGCTGTGCTTTGCATCATAGGGTATCCCCTGAGCTTGGCTTAGTAATATAAAAAAAAAAAAAAATCACATCCAACAATATGAGTATACACTATGTGGTTGTACGCCCAGTAGCTTTTTTACTGAGCTACTCGAAGAGTTTTTCTCCAACTCATCTATCAGTTCACTTAATAAATTGTTATGTAATTCTAATCTGTAGGTCTAGTGCATCTAATGTTTAATCTCGGTGCTAGAACAGAAATAAGCATTACATTCATCTAACCAATCATCATGAGCTCATTAGTGCGCTCATAATGATTGGCCTGCCAGGTTTTGTTAATAGATTACGGAGATATTGTAAATGATTTTTAACTGGACTCACTGAGAGTGCCTGCTAAATGTATCCATACATAATGGAGACTTTTCCACACGCGATAAACTGGGATGACGTAAGATCATTTGAAAGCTAAGTAACACCAGATTTCTGTTTCGAAGATATATTGTGAAAATGAAAAAATCTCTGAAGTACTGAGGTTTATTTGAACGGAACAAGTTATGTATGTAGATACATAGAAATACTACCGCTGTGCTCAGTATAAAAATAAATTAATCAAGAAACAGCCTAACAATAGCGGCTAGTACAGTGAAAGATGATCAAACCTCCGTAAACAAAAGGAATATAATCATTAGAAGCTGGCCCAAGTACTATCAAGCATAGGATAAACCAAGCTTTCAAAAGTGAAGTAGGGTAAAATTCAAGCCTTTACCAATTTTAGCAACGCATTACTGTGCATAATATATTTTTCATAGAGCAGCCTAGATCATACAAAGTTTCTTACTTATGCATATGGTCACAGCATTTCATCTGCTGGTTTAGGATTATTCCAAGATTGGGTCCATTATTGAATATTGAAAATATAAAGCTATTTAAATCAACATACCGATAAACTGAGACATGACAGGCGATTGGTTGAATACGGACAATGAAAATCAGAATTTATCCGACCTAAGTGTTTTTATATTATTAAGCCAAGGTCAAAGGATACCCTATGATGCAAAGCACAGCATGGCAGGAAGGAGATAGGGAAATATTAGGGGACATGAGGAATGTGGCGGAGGTGCCGATGTATATCACTCGAATCCTCCGCAATCCTCGAGAAGTCCGATGGGCTAACTGACATAAATACAAATGTACATTATCTGCATAACAGTATATGTCATATAGTGGACTAAAGGAGCTGAGCAACGATGGGCCTAAAATGGATCCTTGAGAGAGTCCACGCGATCAGCCCAATGAAATAGAGACCTTCACTCACTGTGCATCAAACTGATCTGGGTGTATAACTTTTGTGCGAAAATACTATGATTCACACAAATCGAAATTAGAACTAAAAGCTTGTAATATCAGGTGGTCTGAGTTATTCGATCATGTCTAAATAGCGCCACATATCAGCACTACATAAGCCCCGAGTACCAAATCAACCATGATCGAATGTTCCTTTCTCCTGTCGAGTGTGGAGATGTGAAGCCGAAATGCCCGCGCTTGTTTCATTGCTCAACTTAGCTTATTAGAGGGGGTGTGGAGTCTTGGCTCCTTCACTAGCAGATATTACTACACCGGGTCTACACAGGCTTTTTCTGCTACCAAGAGGGCGATCACAAATATCACCCTGATATTGGATTAAACTTACCAGTGGGCAAATTCGGTCAAGGTAGTTCATTTGTAGTTACATTTTTCATGTTGTTACTCGTCGCAACACATTACGGTTCCCCAAGACGCTTGAACCACTTGGGGTTCAAGTTCCAAAGACATTCTCGTTCCCGATAAAAATTTATTAATTTAACACTTTTCCCATTACGAACCACGTTCCGCCATTAGTGGCGAAATATCGTAAAAATGTATAGGAAAGCACGGTACAAAGAACACAATACTCTCTGCGCTCTCTCTGTCTTTCCTATAGAAATGTATATACATTAGTCACGAAATTACGTCAAAGAAAATATGCCAAAATTTTAATGCGAATAGCTCGTATTCAATATACCTTCGGAATGCTAGAAATTGTTGACCACAAAACTTCACTTTCTAGGGGAATGCGAAAGTGCTGAAGAAGTCACAGGGACCAAAATTACCATAGACTTCAATATTATTGAAGACTGTGAGTACGTTTACATGTATACTTGAGTACTTGACTTAAAATCCACTTAAAGCTCAGGTAGGGCGGTTGATTGAATTAATTCCAATTACTTGACTAGAATTTTTCTTGAGTGTAATTTTCCAATTACTTAGGTTGAAATTTACGCGTTAAATGAGCCTTTTCATGATATATTGATTACTTCAAGCATACTTCAAGTATTCATGTAAATGTACTGTGTGTAAATGACTGACAATCGGTGTCAGTATGGCGGAAGATGGCGGTGACCATGGTATAAAGAGTAACAAGTAGGTTCTTCTCAGTATGAGAGAAACACTTTTTCTTTTTTCATTACGTCATCACTTGAAATAATTTTGACAGCTGTAAAGAAATCGTTAGCAAATAAATCGAGTTTAGTTTCTAATTGCGCATTTAATAGAAGTTAAGCAAAGAAAATCTTTTAAAAGGGTTAATTGTGCATAAAAGTTGCAAAAACTGAAAAAAATAATAATTTCCCATACATTTCTTGAAAATGTTTCAAGTAGTGATGTTTTGCCTCAGATGAAACCTACTTCTTACTCCTTATTCCATGGCCGTGGCATTATGTTGCGATACCTTAGGAAAAACTAACCTACACATAAACATCTGGGCTGGATGTATTTGCTTCAGATCTGCTTTTTTTGTATTGTGGCCAAATTTAACTTTATCATTTTCGAATTTTCTAAGAAGGCCGTCTTGCTTCAATGAGTAGCACAGGAAGAAGATATTTTTCGTCTTCTTCCTTGTACTTGGCTCCTTATACTCCGTGTGTCCCATTAAGCTCAGCTCACGTTACAAACTTCAAGAAAATTAACAAAAACAAAGTATAATATGATACGGAACAATGACAAATTTAATTTATTTTACCAAAGATATAATACAAAGTTAATATATGTCGAAATATATAAGTGAAAATATAAATAAAAAGTTAAATTGCTATAAAAAAAATAATTTCTCTTATATCACTAACTGGATTTTCAAAATTGCAATATTGCTTTGAGTTTTAGTTTTGCTCACTATTTTGAGAATTGGTACCTACATTTTATTTTTTAGTTCAAACAATTAAATACAGATTTAATGATTGATGGGGTGGTGGGGTAGGGTGGGTGGTGGGGTGGGTGGGATGGGACGGTGGGGCGTTCCGCCCCAGGCGGCACATATTTTGAGGCGGAATTTTTTATATTTCTGTCTAATTTATTTAAAAATAGAAATTAATAACATAATAATGTTATAATCCACAGAATCATTTATTGTAATAAGTATTTAATTTAACGAAAATTCGTGCTGACCCCGGCAGTCTTTATTGACGTTGAGATTTTTAAGCTTAATCACGTATGTAAACAAATATCAGTTTTTAATACTATCTTTAGCGCCATTCTTGTTATTGTAAACTGAGCCCCGATCGGTCATGGAAATGACCAGTACGGAAGAGGAGCGCATTTGTTATCTCATGGTGGTTGAAGCAAAGTTTACTTAAGAACAAGTTTCCTAACTTGTTAATTCTTCCTAGTAAGAAGAGATTTCCTTATCACTAGAAATCTTTTTAATTTCGTTTAAAAAAAAAACGATACAATTTCTTAGAATTTGGAGACTTTGTATATATGATATAAATGCATTTATTGTTGTGTTATACCTATATGTGTTATACCTATATTGCTTAAAAACAGTCATTTTGACTGCTTGGGAAACTTAAATTAATTAATACTTAGCCGACCGATCGGGAAGATCTCCCCACTTTAAAGTAAATCAGTGCACGACTGATCGGAGAGATCTCACATCTTGACTTTAGCCCTAGTTATGAGTTCCCGTAGATTATCACAAAAAATAAAAATGGAAAGGAAAAACACAAAATAAGATATAACACCAGTTTTAGAACTAATTACGTTAATCTTTATTTTACGTTAATCGCATAAAAAACCGAAAACTTAAGATTACGATTTTATATATTCATATATCTGTCTTGAGACGTTTAACAATAACCGAGAACTGAATCTTAACTTAATTATAATTTCTCAGGCTGGCTGAAATTCATTTACCAAAAGCTTTGCTGACTTTACATTTCAACTATCGCTTTATGGGAAACTGTCCCATGAGAAAATTTTATTTTCTGGATTCTCATAAGCGATAGGTGAAATGTGATTCGTCACATGTTTTTGCAGGCGACTGAAACTCTGGAATTTTGTTATTTCCGTTGTTTGCGTCGTTGCCTCCCTCCTTAAGTTTAAAACTCTCCTGAGTTTTTATTATGTTTTTAATTTTAAAATTAGACCTTTTATGTTTTATACAAAAAATTACTATAAGTACTAAGGAGTGACAACAAAAGTTCTGCAAAAAGTAAAAAGCCCACGATTTTGAGAAACGAGAAGTAAAAATTTATTTCATCTGTTAATATTGATTAAACATAGCTTAAATTCAAATAAAAAAAACTTTTCTACTCAGGTATATTTTGGCGACCATACAGCCGAGTTTTTCTTGCAACACCCTCCATCAAGTTTTGCACAACGGTATTTGAAACATTTTTTGTTGCATTTTTCCATGATTTTTTCACATCTTTTAATGTTTTTGTCTCTTTACCCATTTTTCTTAATTTGCTTTTTATTATTGTCCAGTATCATTCTATTGGGCGAAACTCTGGCACATTCGGAGGATTAAGTGATTTCGGTACGAAATGTATCCTTTTGTCCTCATACCAACTCACCGTTTTCTTGGAATAGTGAGCTGGCGCTAAATCTGGCCAAAATAACGTTGGCCCATCGTGTTGCCGCAAAAAAGGCAAAATTCGCTTTTGAAGACACTCTTTAATATATACATCTGTATTTATTGCACCTTTATAGAAAAAGGGTGTGCTTCTCTTACCACACTGCCAAATAGCTTGCCATATTAAAAATTTTCACCGATTTTTTTTTATTTTAATTGTTTTTTTCAGAATCATGGATAACCTCTCCAGGCACTATTGAATAAAACTGACGGCCTGGTATTGTTGAAAAATCCATTTTCAAATATGTTTCATCATCCATAACAACGCACTGCTTTTTGTTTGAAAATTCTTGCTCGTTAAACTTTCTGGCTAAAAATATGCTTTTCACTGTCTTTGGGTTCGTTTTGGTGCTCTCTGCCTCTTAAATGTCTGGAAGTTGTTTCTCTTTTTATTTTTCGCAATCATCTGTTGAGAAGTCCGGCTTCTTTCGCAACATCTCGGGTAGACATACATTTTTTAGCCCTTACTATATTTACCACTCTTTTTTCCAGTCCCTTATCCCCAGGACCCTTTGGACGTCCCTTCCTTGGCTTGTACTTTATCCGCTGATAAGCCTTGAAGTTCAATATCGCCCTTCGAGCCGTGTCATAACTCGTTCCAGCTTGTTTTGTCAATTTTTTGTATGACAGTGATGGGTTTTCACTCCACTTGTGCAAAACTTCAGCGCGTACTATTTCGTTTTTAATCATTTTCTCCCGAAATTGGTTTAAAATTTCTGCACACGCGTAAAACGTAAATACTACTGACAACGAATATTGCAACGCATACTTTTTCTCTGCAATTTTGTACATTTGTAAAATACGAACATTATTTGCAAAACTTTTGTTGTCATTCCTTATTATTATAATAATTGTAACAGAAAAGCAACTTCCATAAACATAGTGGGTTTTCTTTTCATATTTCAGCTCCTTAATTTTATTTATATTTTCTATATGTTTCAGGACGATGTCATCAAAAATTAATTTTTTATTTAAATCTTTAACATTTTCGAGATCTTTCGGAATAGTAAAACTTTGTTTGAATTCTTTTCGGTTATTGTATAAAATTTGGTTGCCTATTTTAATTGAACAATTATTGAAATTAATTAAGTAATTTCCGTTCATTTCTACTCTTCTTTCATCACAAGTACTTGTAAAGTTAACATGGTTTTGATTTTTTGTAATTACTAATCCTTCTATTATCTCGAGTATTTCGGATGCATTATTAAATATTTTCATACAGTTTCTCTTAGCTAAACAATTATTAAGGGGCCTTAACTCTTTTAGATCTTTGTTACTTACGTAGCTATAGACTTTACCTTTATATTTAACAGTTTCTTGTTGATCAAACCTTAATTCTTGGTTTTGGTTATCGCCTATTGGGATGAATAATATTTTCTGTAAAACAATAATTTCTTTAGGTATTCTTATAACAAAAATAATATTGTCCAAATTATCGATTACAGTAGCAAGTTTTATATTCTGAAGTTTTTGAAAGTCAATGTCGTATTGTATAATTTCTTCGTTCGTTAGGATATTACTGTGAATAATACCCAATCTTGCCGAAGCTATATTGTCCTGTATGTGTTCTACGTTGTCTTCTAGGATTTTTAGTTTAAGTGCATAGTCTGTCGAAATGATTTGACCTTCCATTTTATTCAATTTTTCCGAAATCATAGACCGATCTTTTTCAATTATGCCTTTCAACTTAACAAACGTTTCGTTAAAATGTTGGTTGATTCTGATTTGAGAATTAAGATTTTCAATTGCATTGTGATTATTCGTGTCAATGACTCTGAGATGGTCTTCAATTTCTTGTCTATCGTCGTTCTACGTTGTCGATGATATTTTCAATTTCTTTGGAATTAATAACATGTATTATGGTATCGTAACTCTTAATTATGTCTGTCTCGTCTAACTTTATTTCGGTGTAACCAAAATTTGTTTCAATTTTCTCGACTACGAGATAGGCCTGGGTTATTGTCGACATCAATATTACCAGAAGTAATTTTAGGATCCAACTGACCTGCAAATTTTGTTTTTCTTTTAATATTTGAAACATGGGTATTGTTTAATTTGGTTTTAATGAATTTTGGTTGCTCTTTATGCCTAACACTCTTATAGTTTTTAATGTAACCTTCGGACCTATTTTCGCAATAGTTGTCTCTATTAATATTACATTTAGTTATGAACCTACCCTTTTCCTTACAGAGATTATTATAAATAACGTTCTTATGACACTTTCATTCTTGTATATTTATAGATTTTTCTTTGGTGGTTGTATGATGGCTATTATTATACCATTCGATGGCCTTACACATTTTTTCTTTAATATTAAGTTGTTTATTTTCTATACCTAAGATTCTAATTCTTTCGCCAATAGTACTATGTAAACGCTGTATGTCAGAGTTTCCGGTATGATTATTAGGTTTTACTAGATGTAATTCTATTTGTTCGTTTCTTAGATAATCTTTAATATTAACACTTCTGAATTCATTATCCGTGATTAGTTTTTTAAAGTAACCTCGCTGAGACTTATCTCTTAATTTTTCTATTATCGTTTGATTGTTTCTGTCTTCGAGGTAATAAGATGAAGCAAACTTGGAAAACCTATTTATGAATGTTAGAAAATTTGCTTTTGTTTTAGTGTATATATCCATATGCACGATTTGTCTAATGTCGTTAGGGTTTTCGGTGAGTTCAAACTTTTTCCTAATGGGATTTCTATCATATTTGACACTATTACATATGTCACAGATATTGATATATTTTTGTATAAGAATTTTGAGATTAGGAAAATAAATACTTTTCTTTAATCCCTCGTAATTTTCGTTTATACCTGTATGTCCCGTTTCATATTTATGGTATTTTTGAATTTCCCTATATGTCTCCTCTTCGGTTTCCATGTCTTCTAATGAATTTAATATTTTTGATACCGTCAAAAGTTTCAATGATCTTTTGTTGCAGTTTATTATATTCAGTATCACGTAATTCAGTATATATGACCGTTGTTCCTCGCTTGATATATCTCCTTAGAATATCCTGACATATTATTTACTATGTCATGAGAGTCTATGTATATTATTCTATTTTTATGTTTTGTTTCAAATTCTTTCTCCCTTTTTTCTGTCAATATAATTTGAGTTTTGAAATGGTTAACTACCGAGCTTAACATTGGTATATGATTATTTAAATTTTCTTTTTGTGAATGGATAGTGTCAACACTTTCTTCATCTACGTTATTCTGTAATGAAATGTTGGAAGATCCTTCGGAATTCTCCTTATTATTTTCTGTATCAATTACATTTATTTCGTTTGTTTCCCTATTTATCCTACTTGGAAAGTCGGCTACCTTATTCTCTTTCCCCTTGATATAATCCATGTTTATGTTATACTCGCCAAGTTTTAGTAGCCAATCTATAGAGTCTTGGATTAACATCTGTACCTCTTGTTTTGGTATGCAGCCATTTTAAAGGTTGATGATCAGTTAATAGATCGGATTTTACTCCATAAAGGTATGGACGGAAGTAATTTGTGGACCATACTATCGCCACAAGCTCTTTTTCTGTCGTGGAATAATTTCGCTCATGATCGTTAAGTGTCCTGCTCGCATAGCCAACTGGGTGATTGTCTTGTTGCAAAACAGCACCGATGGCGTATGTACTAGCATCAGTTATGAGTTTGAATTTTTTATTAAAATCCGGATATTTAAGTATCGGAGTTTCTGTTATTAATCGTTTTAAGTTTTCAAAGGAGTTAATGTAATTAGGATCATTGACATTAACTTTAACATTCTTCTTTAAATACGTTCTCATCGGTTGGGCAACTTTCGCATAATCTCTAATAAATTTTCGGTAATAACCGGTAACTCCGAGGAATGACTTAATTTGCTTTTGTGGTAGCTTTAATTTAGTAATATCCTCAATTTTCTTAGGATTCGGTTTGACCCCATTGGGTGTTAGTACATGACCGAGGTATTCTGTTTCTTTGGAAAAGAATTTACACTTGTCGATTTGTATATTCAAGTTATGTTTTCTCAACTTGTCAAAAATTTGTTTGATACTATTTATCTGCTCTTCAAGTGTAGTAGAGAAGATTAGTATATCGTCTAGAGATATACTACGCAAATTTTATTAATTTACTCCTTTAACACCGAATTCATAAGACGTTAGAACGTCACCGGAGCATTTTTAAGGCCGAAAGGCATCCTTACATAGTCATAATGTCCTTGAGGCGTGGAGAAAGCGGTCTTTTCCGATCCTCCTCTTTCACTAGTATTTGATGGAAGCCCTTTGCCAGATCGATTGTAGTAAAATATTGAGCCCGACCTAATTTGTCTAGAATGTTTTCTATATTTGGTATAGGGAATTTGTCATCAATCGTAACTTCATTGAGTTTTCGATAGTCGATGACAATTCTCCATTTCTTCTTGCCGGAATTGTCCATCTTCTGTGGAACAATCCATAATGGACTATTATATGGAGAGCTATTCTCTTGAATGATCCCCTGTTTGAGCATGTCATTCATTTGTGACACAATTTCTTGTTCATGGATTTGAGGGTATCTATATAATTTTGAATATATAGGTTTATCAGTGGTTGTAATTATCTCATGTTGGGTATCAAAGGTGCTGGTTAGCAGATCACCTTCTTTGAAAAACAAATTGTTATATATTTTTAACAGATTTTCTAATAATACTGTCTCTTCGGAGTTAAGGTTTCTGAGAAGAACATCTTTGATATTATCGTCGATCTCTTTTTCATATATATCAATAGTAGCACCTAGCGGTTTTAATAAATTTTGTCCTATTATTGCGTCGAAGCACTTGTTGTGGAATTTTGTAAGTTTCCAAATCATATAAGCATCTTCTTTCAATTCTATGGGCAAATCTGTTTTAGTTTCTTTATTGACGAGGGTATTAGTATTAAGAGTATTGAATTTTATTGGTTTCTCTAAGAAATGTCTTCTATAATGTGGCAATTTTTCTTCATCTAGTAGAGAAGTAGATGATCCTGTATCGACCAGACATTTAATTCTGTCTCTACCGATTGTTAATTCTACTATTGGTAAGTATGCTTGTGAGGCATTAAATGAAAATTTATTTCTTCTTGTTGGATATGATCTACATCCATCGGTTCTGATACATTCTGCACATTCTGTCTGTGGAAACTGTTATTGGGGTTATTGTAATAGTTACGTCTGGTTTGTCCAGAATTCGTTTGTCTTTGTCCGTGATAATTACTTTGTCGGTATTGCCCTGAATTTTGTCTAGAATTATTACCATAGTTATTTTTATTAAGATTACTATAATTATTAAAATTGCTATAATTGTTCAAATTATTATTTGAACGTCCTGGGTTGTATTGATTTCTATTATGAGCTTCCAATTTACGATGATTAGTGTTGTTGATTACTTTAGCTTTATCTCTAATCAATCCTAAACTTTCTAGTAAGTTAAAAGCGTCCCTTAAATTATTTATATTTCTATTTAAAATTATTGATGCTATATTTGGGTCAATATTATTTAGGAAAGTTCGCAAAATTATTAATTCATTTGATTTTGGACTAAATTCTATAGGTTTATCTGAATCATACTCGTATTTTTCGTTTAATTTAGCTAATATATTGTTGCGAACGTGGCTTTTGGTTCGTTATTTAAAACACAATATTAATTAATTAATATATAAGTTCTTTATTACACTTAAATCATATAAAGTTCACAAACATTCATCTAATCAACTCAACTCTAATTATCGCTAACACTGTACTTTCAATTATCGCAATCTAATTACACACTATCGCTTCTTTATTACTTTCGCTTCTTAACACTGCAACGTCTAAAACAAGACTCTTTTTCTGGCGATGACAACTGTTATATTTATACCCTAGAAACACTCCGGATTATTCTGGAGTGTTCTATTCCAAAAGCTTCTTGACTATTCTATTTGTTCTATTCCTGAACTTTCATAATCGATTCTCCGAACCTGAAGTCATTTACTCTCCGAACCTGAAGTTGTTTATTGCCAGTAGATGTCACCAGTTGTCTCTTTCTATTGCACGTAACACTGCCCCCTTCTTAAACTTGTTCGTCCCGAACAACAGGTGGTCCACGGTATTGATGCTCGTAGTATTGACACAAGCGGTCCAAATGAACAATTTTGTGCTTGCCTCTTGTGCCACGCTGAATCCTGTATACCACGTCATTAATTCTAGTTACTACTAAATATGGTCCTTCCCAGTGTTGTTGCAATTTTGGAAAACATCCCTTACGTCGTTTCGGGTTGTACAGCCAAACAAGATCACCTTCGTTAAATCCTGCGGAATTAGCGCGTAAGTCATAGCGGGTCTTCATCCGATCAGTATTTGTTGCTAATTTCGTCCTCGTGGCCTCGTGTACATCGGCTAATTGTTGTTTGAGCTCCGATACGTAGTCTTCTGGTAACTTTTGTTCACCTCTGGGGGTACCGAATTTGAGGTCGCTAGGTAAACGCATCTCTCTTCCGAATATGACTTTAGCTGGGGTTTGTCCGGTAGTACTATGAACGGCTGATCTATAAGCCATTAGGAATACAGGAATATGTCGATCCCAATCGCGTTGATGATAGTCAACTACTTTCTTTAGATGATCGATCAATGTTCTGTTGAAGCGCTCTACCATGCCATCAGATTGTGGGTGTAGAGGAGTTGTTCTAGTTTTTCTTATTCCCAACATTTTACACATCTCCTGGAAAGTCCGCGATTCGAAGTTCCGTCCTTGGTCCGAATGAAGTTCGTGAGGCACACCAAACCTACTGACCCAATTCGTTATTATTTGTTCCGCAACTGTGGTTGCCTCTTGATTAGGGATTGCATAAGCTTCAGGCCATTTACTGAAATAGTCAATGGCAACTAATATATAACGGTTACCGCCATCCGTTTCTGGAATATGGTCCAGCGATGTCTATAGCTATCCTTTTAAAGGGGGCTCCGACATTATACTTATGCATTTCTCCTCTGCTTCTGTGTTGCGGCCCTTTGCACGCAGCACAGACAGTGCATCTGCGGCACCACTCCTCCACATCTTCTCGCATATGTAACCAATAAAACTTTTCTCGTATTTTGGAAATGGTTTTGTTCACTCCCAAATGTCCTCCAGAGGTTCCACCGTGCATTTCTTTTAGAACATCTTTGACATTTGATGCCGGCACGACTATCTGCATTCGGAAAGATTCGCCATTAGGTGCTTCCCACTTGCGTTTTAATATACCACAATCAACATGAAGAGAGTTCCATTGAGCCCAGTAACTTCTTAGCTTCTCACTCCGTTCCGAAATATCCTTCCAGTCTGGTCTTTCCATGTCTTCTTTCCAAGCAAGAATAGGTGAAATGTCCGGATCTTATCGTTGTGCTGTTCGTAGGTCCTCGTTGTCCCAACCTGTAGATGGCTCCACGGTTACCAACTGTATAGTTGCTGCTGTTTCTTTTTCTTCTATTCGTGTGCAATGTTTGCACTCAAGTTTACATGGACGTCGTGAAAGGGCGTCTGCATTTCCATGGATACGACCTCTTCGGTGTTGTATTTCAAAATCATAAGCCTGGAGTCGCTCTATCCATCTCGCCACTTGTCCCTCAGGATTCTTAAACTGCAGAAGCCATTTAAGCGCTGCAGGGTCGGTGCGAAGGATGAATTTCTGCCCATAGAGATATTTATGAAAATGCTTTGTTGAACTTACAATGGCAAGTAGCTCCTTTCTTGTAGCACAATAATTTTTCTCTGACTTTGAAAGTGCTTTGCTATAGTAAGCTACTGGAACTTCTTGACCATTCTCCTCCTGAGAAAGCACTGCACCAATACCTTCATTGCTGGCATCCGTGTCTAATGTAAATGTTTTTCCTAGCTTTGGATAGTGAAGTACTGGAGCCTCACAGAGCTGTTGCTTCAAATTTTCAAAACTTTCGTTGCATTTATCCGACCATATGAACGGCTTTCCCTTTTCGGTAAGTTGATGTAGGCTTCTTGCTATATCTGCAAAACCTTTCACGAATCGCCTGTAGTAGGTAGCTAAACCAAGAAAACTCCGTAATTGATGTTTGTCCTTTGGTGCTGGCCAATTTTTGACGGCTTCTATTTTCTCTGGATCGGTTCTTACTCCTTATGATGAAACTATGTGCCCTAAATATTTAACCTCTTTTTTAAATAGAGCACATTTACTCGTACTGAGCTTTAATTTTGCATCTTTGAGTCTTTGAAGTACATCCCGTAAATTGTTTTTATGTTCCATTTTCATCGCAGGCGCTTCTTCAACTTCGATTTCTTCCTCTATCAAATATTGTCTAAGTCGCTCGACTAGAACTTTCTTTATGCCTGTCGTTTGTAATGACCGGTTCCCTAACTCCACTTTCAAATCCTGCGTTCGAAGCTCGTCCACTTTGCGCCCCATTACTGTAGTATAATAAAAATTATTTTCCAGAACTTTTAAAATTTAACACAATTTCTCAAAATTAATCACTCTTTTAATTTTTAGTCAATTGCCACCACTTTATTTCGCGAATTTATTTCACTTCTGACACCAGTTGTTGCGAACGTGGCTTTTGGTTCGTTATTTAAAACACAATATTAATTAATTAATATATAAGTTCTTTATTACACTTAAATCATATAAAGTTCACAAACATTCATCTAATCAACTCAACTCTAATTATCGCTAACACTGTACTTTCAATTATCGCAATCTAATTACACACTATCGCTTCTTTATTACTTTCGCTTCTTAACACTGCAACGTCTAAAACAAGACTCTTTTTCTGGCGATGACAACTGTTATATTTATACCCTAGAAACACTCCGGATTATTCTGGAGTGTTCTATTCCAAAAGCTTCTTGACTATTCTATTTGTTCTATTCCTGAACTTTCATAATCGATTCTCCGAACCTGAAGTCATTTACTCTCCGAACCTGAAGTTGTTTATTGCCAGTAGATGTCACCAGTTGTCTCTTTCTATTGCACGTAACAATATTTTTTAATGCTATAAAATATTCCCTAACTTGAAAATTCCATACTGAAAGTGCTTTCTGGTACAATTGGTGATACGTTTCCTGAATGCCGAAATTATTAATTAGCGTTGTCTTTATTTCCTGCCAAGTTGCATTGGTTCCAAGAGTACGAATTACATCTAAAGCTGGTCCCTGGATCTTAATTATGATAATCCGTTGATATGCATACTGCTGTGCCTGGGGACAATTTTCCAAAAGTTGTAAAATTACATCGACTTCTCGTAGAAAAGAGGTGAGGGCGTAATTTTCATCTCCCTTGAATTCATGGATCCTATGTGCATCCTTTAAGGCGTCGTTTATGGAAATCTCAAATCGAGCTTGTGGTTGTTGTGCTGATTGTGTTAATTGCTCCTGTTGTATTGGTTGTGTTGCCTGTGCCTGTTCTACCTGTTGTGTTGATTGTATTTCTTGCGTCAATTGGGATGGCCGTAGTATTGACGCTGATTGATTTTGCGTACTCATTTTTATATGTCAGTGATAAAAAAAATCCAATTTATTATTTTATTTGCACTTTACACTTCAATAAAAATCTTAAGATTTTCGTTTGTTTCAAGAAAAATTTATTAATCACTTAATGCGATTATAGTTTCTAGTAAATCACTGTTTGTGGTTTAGTAAAAAGATGAATACTTTCACTTGAATAATTTCATAACTTCACTTATATGTATAGCTTCGCATAGATGTTTGAAAATATTAAAACAGAAACATAAATTGAATGAATAGCACTTTATGTAAAGATTTTCCGTTTGCCGTTTGCAGTTTTATTTATTTAATATTTAAATATTAAATTTCTCGTAAATTCGAATCACTGGATATCCTTCTTCAGAAAACAGTTTTAAAGGGATAGTACGTATGAGGGTACAGCCATTCGACACGAAACCGATCCCCTTTAAACCCAACCATCTCCGATTTGGATGAAATGTTCACACTCATTTCATATCATATAGAAGAAAAAAAAAGTGCTAGAAGTGCTCTCTCGTAAATAATACTATTTTTATGAAACAAAATACTATTATTAACGAAAAAATTTATTATAAAGCATTAAGCTTCATTTGGTATTTGAATCAGAAAAATCATTTGATCCGTTCTCAAGATATCGTTTTTTTGAAAATGACGCTTATCTTAAAATCAAAAAATTTCTAACCGCTCTAGCGGGAGGGTAGAAAGTGGTAGAGGAAACAAAAGTAAGGGTAAGCTATTTTGGTATTCCCTACAAACTGTGAAAGTGTCCTCTAAATCGGATATGGTCGGGTTCCAAGGTGATCGGTTTCATGTGGAATGGCTGAATTATTATATACGAGAGGGTTAGGATAAGCCCTTATTTTTTATCTTATTATAAAAAAGCTTTAAATAAATAAATTGAATAAATTATTATATATTTTTAATTCTATGTTTTGTATAAACAATATGTGAAATCGTTAAACGAAACTCAAGAACGGATTGCCAAATTTAGTCCATTTTTGAACTCATATTTGCTATCATTATGACATTGTTACTTCCAGCTCGAAAAAATAAAAAGTCAAGCTGGCTTTTATTTTTCCCAGAAAAAATAATAAGCCTTTTAGCTCAGTCAAATAAGGCCACAAAAGGGATAAAAACCTTTGTTTGGGCATTCTAAAGACTGCGAAAAAAGTCTCATATAATCTCGTGTCTGCGTCACCCAGTTATTGAAGGTC
The DNA here is from genome assembly GCA_963930735.1 of Dioctria linearis. NCBI lineage: Eukaryota > Metazoa > Arthropoda > Insecta > Diptera > Asilidae > Dioctria > Dioctria linearis. The sequence continues at coordinate 69,417,975 of OZ005741.1, forward strand.
ACATGTAGAGACACGAATGTATGTATTCATCAAAGATCTTCAATAAATATCCTCGTTGTAAGGAACATATTTTATTTTTACATGCCTTCACTGGATGTGATATAACATGAGCATTATTTAAAAAAGGAAAATTGAAAATCATTAAAATGTTTGAGAAACACCTCGATTTGTACCAGTCAGCGCAATTATTTTTACTAGAAAATTGTCTTGTAAACGTATTATGCAATCATGGAATACGTGTACTTTTAGCCATGTATAATGTGCCAAGGTCAGAGTAAAATATTGACAATTTTAGACATATTCAATTTATAAAAGCAATAAGACTTAGCAGACCGTTGCAGTTATCGTCTCTTCCGCCCACAAGTGCAGCAGCTCAACAACACATCTATCGAGTTTGCAATCTAAGGAATAGGGGTGGACTTTACAGAATGAGCTTTTACAGCCGATAACGACGTTATTGATACTAGCACCGGAAAAATTGTTGAATATTATTTTTTTGCAATTGCAAGAAAGGCTGTAGCGTAAATTGTGGATGTAGAAAAGTAGGGTTACTATGTATCACAGTGTAACGGTCAAGCATGCCTCAATGTGTCATCAATATCAACTGATTCTGATGGAGACAGCGTGCATGATGTCCTTGATCTTGGCGAAGTAACTGTAACGGATAATGAGGACGATGATAATCATGTCGGGATTGACCTTGGGCAATCTCCCGACGAAGAGGACGACGAACAAGAATAATTTTAAATACGCAATTTTGTATTTGGTCTTAATAATAAATTAATAAAAAGTATAATTCTTGGCCCCGCGTTCACATATCTTTATACGCTACATACGCCTGTATACGTATGCGCGCTTGCTCTCTCCGCGCTGTACCTCGAAAATGGTTTTATATACAAAAAAAATGCTTGAAATGAAAATTGTAGGTAATTTTATAATCTGCAAGTTCCATAATGACCTTGAATGACTTATTTTCCATAGAAAACTAGATAATTGAAAAAAACCAATTTTCTCGAACTTTGACCTTGAATATCTGGTGGCGCAGACACGAGATTATATGAGACTTTTTTCCCAGTCTTTAGAATGCCCAACAAAGGTTTATACCAGTTTACAGCTTGTTCGCTTCCATTCCGAGGTTGGATGCTTATTTTACTGGTGTATTTCCAGCTTAGATTTTTTAGCTTTTTTTTTTTAAAAAAAAGTTAAGTTGTCAAAAGCTTTACAGGAATCGAAACTGATTTCAAGAGACATCTTTTGGTATATTCCACTAAATTTCATAATCATAATTTATCCCAACTTTTTTTGTTTAAAATTTTCAAAATACCAGTTATTTGGATCCCTGATCAAAACACTATGCACCCAATTTTAGCTCTCTACGTCGACGCGTTCTCAGGCAGTGCCCAAATATATAGTGAAAACCCAAAGTTTTGTATGGCAACACCAGGAAGGAGGTGCCAATTCCAATTTTTCTTTCCCTATAAACCTTTTACGAACACAACAAAAAAAAACTATCTAAATTGGTCGAACCGTTTTCATGTGATGATGTAACATGAAAAATGCTCGGTGGACAGCTTAGTTTGACTTACCCGAGCGCGGTGAAAATCGTATAGTTCACTGTGGCGCGCGAGGTCGGCTAAGTTTTAAATCAATTTTATTATCGAATTTCGTAAATTTTTTATATGACTAGTCCACCCCTCCCCTGTATTGCAATTTCATGAGCAGTGAGATAAACAATAAATATTCATTTCTTCTTAGGAAATTACACAAAGTATTTCGGCAGATTTTTCATTTACTGGTCTGGAGCTATTTTCAGAAACAATACTTTCATGTGTGCCGATGCCGGCCTCCAATAATTGCAAAAAGAAGTCATTTGCTTTTGGGAAATTTAGGTATATACGAAATTGCGATCTTCCTAGTAGTAAATGTTAATAAGTAGAAAAGGAAAGAAAGAAGAAGAAAAGAAATAACAAAAAAATTAAGCTCTCATTTAAAATTTTACGAAGAGATACAAAAAATATTGATTTTAATTAAGTTAGAAAGGGTGGCAAATTGGGGACTGCCCCAGGCGGCAAAAGCTCTAGCTACGCCACTGCGTGGGACTTTTATCCCCACTTCATGTTACTTTCGTCCTAGGCCCCAAGGATGAAAGTAACATTCGACGTGTCTCCGAAAAACCCTAATAGTTCTTTAACAGTTTCATTTGGAAAACTAAAAACTAGGTCCATTTATAGCGGACTGAATCAAGCTTGTGAATATATAATTTATTTAATTGCATTCCTATTAGGTGCTTGACATCTGAGCCAAATGTAAAAAATGTTAATTTTGTCCCCGGTCTCCCCTATGTATATAATGAAAAAAATAAATAAAATTTGAAGTAAAATTGTTCAGCAGTTTTTGTTTATTATTTCCCTCAAAACGATTATTCCTATCAAATTAACTTTGTTATACGATACAAAACAGATTAAGTAAATAATTTATTCTGTCTACGCAATTTGGTTTCTATCTGTGTATCTATATAAATCTATTACCTACTATTTAGCAAGTTGTATAAAAAGCTGATTCAGTTCGGCAATTCTTCAAAAGTTATAAGGTCTGCATAGCCCTCATATTCAGTATGAAATTCTTGTTACCTTTGGTACTGCTACTAGTATTCTCTACTTCGGTGAAATGTAATTTTTTGATAGATGCTGTTAAATTTATTGGGAATGCAGTGGATAATATAGGAAAAGCGTTTTACAAAGTGAGAAATTTATTTTTAAAACCGTGGTTTGAATTGATTAAGTTTGCGAGAGATGAAATTTTAGAACAACTAAAGAGTTACTTGTATCCATTCCTGCCAAGTGTTTTACCAAACTATGATGAATTGAGAATCGTCATTGAACATGGAGAAACACTTTTCTGTTGGACAACAGACAAAATTATGGAAGGATTGCTTTTCAGCGATGTGCCAATATTTCTGAGATATTTCTTTGGATTTATGAATTCGTTATTCTATTATGTTGAAATACAAGTAGAAAAATTTAAAAATTTTCTTAACGATACCCTGGATAAAGGTGCTCATGCAATTGCAGATGCTGCCGGGACTGTTCTAATTGAGCTCGAATCTCAAAGCGATAGTGTAGAAAAGACCAGATGCATAAATGTTTTCAAAAAGAAAATAAATGATTTCAAAACAACTATTTATAATGCCCAAAAACCATGCATTGATGAGTTACTGAACAATTTAAAAAAGGAATTTGAATATTTAAGGAATTTGACAGTTGTTTATCCACAAGCAGCATTAAAGCTCACCAACAGAACCGTTGATTGTATGGACTCTGTTATGGATAGTATATTTAACCTCTACTGTATATTCCCAATAGTTCGCGATGCAATTGAAATTGGATTCACATTTTTCATGGCACCAAAGAGTATTGCGAAATTTTTACTAAAATTTACTGAGGATGTGCTTATCAAGCCAGGTGTATGCTATATAATGATGGCTGGAAAACATGTAGCTATTGGAATTAGTCTTAAAAAACAAATGTATGACTGTTTGGCTAACGGAATCTGGTATTAATAAAGAAAAATCTGATAATGTGTTGTCTTTGTCTTTCACGAAATTAAATATTTTGAAGTTTTGAAGTGTTCAGTACTCAACTGTTCTTGATTATTTGCTGACGCTTGCTGATAATAAAGCGAATGGAAACAATTGACGCTAGAATTTTGGTGTTAAATCTAAATCATCTAATTTTTCTTTAAGAAGCTAAACGAGAGGTCATTGCGTATATTGCCAAATATTTTTGCATGCCGAACGTGGTGATTTTTCTCACTTTCTAACATATGGTTAAATCTCTGTTTACATTTTATCTATGCTTGGAAATAAAGTTACCTAGCCACACAAAGGCCGTAGGTAAAATAAAAATTTTATGGGGGTTAAAAAGTGAAATATTTACATTCTTTTATATGAAAATTGGAAATATTGTATTTGTGAAAATGAGCTCCGAGAAACTAATCTGATGAATGATTATCGTGATGAATAGACTCTACATGATTTTACACTAAATCAATTTTTTCCAAGAAAATGTGATTTGTACGCTTATCCAGCTCTTAGGCGTTGCAGAGGTTTGCTCCTAGCACTTAGGTATTAAAAAAATACATTTAAGATAAAATTTGCAAACAAGTTTATTTTTACAACTGCGCACTTCATGAACGCTTGAATTCGAAGATAAATTGCCCTTCATCGAAAAATCACCAGATCTCTATTTCTAGTTTTAACGGAGCGCTTCTATTATTCTAATGCCATTGTCTATTTCATTGCTATATAAATACAATTTGATGCCATTTTGGCTGGTAAATGAGACACAAGTATATCAGAATTATTTTATGATAGTGGAATACAAAATTAAAGTTGAATGATCTTTATAACCATTTCAAATTCAATTCTATAAAAATAACGAACATTATGAAAGTCTTCTGAATTAGAATGTTATGCAAGATTTATCATGATAAAATTTTAATATCAATGTAAACAATTTGCATCGTTGTTAGTAATAAACTGGAAATTGAATTAATGATAAATATATGTAATTTTGATAAAAGTACTTAATTTTTAGGCCCTAGATGAAATCTATAGGGTATTAATAAGCTTGTCATTCTGTTTGTAACACCTAGAAATAATGATGGTAGAGCAAAATGGATTGGACACTCACGCAAAATATTAAAAGTTATTTTGATTTTTGAATGTCTGTCCGTCCGTCCGTTCGTCCGCACGATAACTCGAGAACGCGTTCACTTCGAGGGCTAAATTTTGCACACGGACTGGGCCGAATCGGGCAACTCCTTCGTAGGGTTGCCGTACAAAAATTTCGTTTTTCACTATATATGGGCACTGCCTGAGAACGCGCCGACATACAGTACGTTTACATCAATACTTGAAGTATACTTGAAGTATGCTTGAAGTAATCAAAATATCATGAAGACGATCATTCAATGCGTAGATTCCAACTTAAGTAATTGGAAAATTAAATTCAAGAAAAATTCAAATCAAGTAATTGGAATTAATTCAATCAACCGCCCCACCTGAGCTTCAAGTGGATTTCAAGTCAAGTACTCAAGTATACATGTAAACGTACTCACAGCCTTCAATAATATTGAAGTCTATGGTAAATGGTCTATGGTATGGTATGGTAAAATTTAGAAAATGCACTAAGTCGAGCAACTCCTTCTATGTGTTGCCATATAAAAAACGATCAATCCTAGACTGTTTTAAAGTACTGAAAAGCTCTTCAGTATGTGAAATCCTATGCAATTGGTTGCAACCATTTTTACTGTCCGTCGAACCGTTTTAGAAATATATGCGAAAAACCACTTCAACGATCAAACTAGCACAGATGAGTGACCATCAGGTACGGTTCCTCATTGGAAGCAAAGGAAGCAAAGCTTCCCTTGACAAAATAAAAAAATCGAAACATAACATTTTGCTTTAAAATATTCTTAGAATATTTAAAAAAATGTATAAAATTCAAAAAAGTTTACTCCTCTGGCATCACTAGATACAACCTGAAATATTTTATAAGTAACGCCCAATTTTCTCCTACAAACTAAGAACATACCACCCAGCCCAATGTCATTATATCGCTACCACTGACTTATAACAATGGACTGAGCGATTTGCTATTTCATGTGGCACAAAAAATATTGTGTTTCTGTATATCACCGTTAGAGCACCCTTTAAAACGATTACATAAAAAACATGTAAAACTCAACCAATCAGATGAAATTTCACACCCGTAAATCGAATTTAATTAAAAAAATATATTTTCTTGTGCCCAAGTGATATTTTAATCGCTTATAAGGAATTAAACACATTTCGACTTTAATTTTCAAAAGTTATTCTTAACTGAATCCTGCTTATGGGCAAGAGAGACGGAGCTTGGTAAACACTATCTTTACCTTATTCCTTCTGCGGTGATTGCCTCTGTAGCCAACATAAAAACATCAAATGGCATAAGCAAACGTTCCAGAATGCAATATTTTGTGTTGGTAGCTCCAACTCTGCCATAGGGCGAAAGAGAGAACTATAAAACTTGTGCCATGCTTTCCTATAGGAAAATGACAATACGCTCAGTCCATTGTTATAAGTCAGTGATCGCAACTAACATTCTGTATGGTACGCTATCCAAAACGTAGCGTATGACCCACCCACCATCATTCCACCCAGCACCAGATCCACCCCGATTTGTCTTGTCAAGCAAGCTACATAATATTCGCGTGGTATGGATGGAACGGCATTAGAATCAAACACCGTTGCCACTGGCATCGCAGTGACGCTGAAATCCTTACAGCGTATTTACAACAACAAAGCCAATGTAAAAAGTTAAATACATTTAACTTTTTAGACTCATATTCACTCAAGAGTTTGCATGCGTACATTGCTATGGTTCGCTGGCCGCAGCGTAGCGTTTGGCAATTGATTTACACCCCGTGATAGTAACTTTCATTGATAAATTCAGAAGTATATGCTGGTGCGGGTGGGTGTCGGTCTTGCTCACGATTTATTTAAATGCTGCCAGATGTTAATAATAAATTCGTAGCTTTTTTTTAAATAACATTTATCGGAACGTCGTGATGAATATTGTGAAATTTTAGGAATAGTTTTAGAATAGTAAACGTGGATGGATTTACATCGGATTTTTTGTTTTAGAATTAGTCAGTGGGCTTAATTGTTTACGTTTTTTGGAGTTTTGGGGGGAGAATGGTAGCTACACTCATGGCGTTGTCCAATTTTGGCCGTGTGTAATACCAAATTGGAGCTTTTGCTGAGATTTATTAAGCTGTTTATTTTCTTTTGCTCTGTAAGAAACTTTATAACCGACTTTTTTCACCCGAATATCTTTAAAATGCGTGATTTTCGAATTTATGTACAAAGTAGGGTTTACGTTCTTGCGGGGGCTGATTTTTCTTTTAAACGCTTCCGCATAATGTTTTACATATCTCATGTGAACATTTAAATCTTATATGTTTAACCGATGGGTTTTGATGTGAAATAAATTTTCCAGTTTTTTCGTGTAAAACGTTTTTACATGGAAGTACTTACATTAAAGTGCGATAATCTTCTAAACCATACTTACCGCAGAGGTAAAATATTACATCACAACATTCGCAAAAGAACGTAGATGCGAGTTAATATGCATATATTAGATAGACTATCAGAACGTTTACATGAATACTTGAGGCATACTTGAAGTATGCTTGAAGTAATCAAAATATCATGAAAACGCTCATTCAATCCGTAAATTTCAACTTAAGTAATTGGAAAATTAAATTCAAGAAAAATTCAACTCAAGTAATTGGAATTAATTCAATCAACCGCCCTACCTGAGCTTCAAGTGGATTTCAAGCCAAGTATTTATGTAAACGTACTGTATGTCCTGTTTTATGAGTTTTTAGCAAAAATGTAATGATTAGAAAATAAAATATATTAAAAAACTTTCATAAATAAATTATAGGCTAAGTAAAAAATAATTTTTTCTTTCACCCAAGAAGAGTTTCATTGCAAAACTGAACCTACACAATAACAGTATTTTAGAATTGTATTATCTGATTTGACTTTAAATGTTTGAATGTTTTTTATTATACAATTTTTTTAAACATATTTTATTCATATTGTGCAAAAATAAGATATTGACTATTTATAATATTACGTAGGTACGTTTCTGTTTAATTGCGAGACAATTTAGAATTCTTGCTTTTATTTGAGTATTCCGGCGAACGAGTATACCTACCTAAGTACAATAATAATGGTAATTGAATTGAAAAGAATGAATTAGATGATTAGATTTTTTGCATACGTTGTGAAAGGCGATATTGAGTGAAATTTTTGTATTTGCTTAATTAATAGGCAGGCAGTATTTGCTGTGAATGGATTAAATGAAAGATATGATTGCATCGCTGATTTATTTAACGATGATAATGGCTTCCTTCTCTTTTAAGAGCAAGAATAAATATGAATATTTATATTGTGTATTATTGACATCATTAACTTTGATACATGTATAATTACATATAGTAGCAATGAAATAGTCTGAAAAGCGGAGCTATAATTTACATAAAATGTATTGCTTCCCTTGGTGACTGGGTGACCATACATACGAAATTACAGTATTCATCTAGGTGTAACCCCCGAAATATACAATCCATGAACAAAGTCGAAAAAGGAGAGCAGCGGCCTGGTCAGCAGACGACATCCACAGTCTTCTTGCCTGAATGGGTTTTTCATATAAAAGTTGCTTGTATTTTGTTCAAGCGCTATAATTTCTATAAATTTGTTCTACATGCTATTTCTTTTTTAACTTTTACTTCATTTAGCTGTTGGAGCGACAGTTTTGGGCTTTAGGACCTGTTTAAGCTGTACCCGGCACGTTAAGGCCTTCGGCGACCTTATGGCTTGTATTACATTCCGGGGGTTACGATATAGAGTTGGTCTAGCTTTTTTAATTGTTAATTGCTAATTTTTTCAGATAAGTACATATGTATGTACATACTTTCATAATAAATGTATAAATATTTATTTGAAACAGGCAGGATTGTATGCCGCAGTCGCGTAGAAGGGTGCCAGCACAATCATAATATGGGGCGCGTAGGCTCATTGTCAATAGATGTCAATGTGCACTGCGATGAGAATATCTGTAGGGTTAGGTCAATTTCAATCGTCCTTATTACAGTGAGACAAATTTTCCATTTGGACAGTTCTAGCATATACATAATTACTTTTTCCGAAGTGAGTTAAATGAAGAAACTAATGTTTTCTTAAATATTTCAATATATTCAAAACGTATTTCAGTCAATAAAATACGAAAAACTCAAACAAATTCGCTGGAAATGGACATTAGTCACATCATGACGTTGAAACAGAAAAAATTCCTCTCGAATCTACGTACTTTCGTTTACAGTTTTAACGGTAATTCGTCGCTAATGGTGGAACGTAGCTCGTAATGGGGCATAAATGTATTATTGGGCACATCTTAAGCGCCATCTATCTCAAAATAGAAAAAAATGGCTCTTTACCAGAGAACTCCGATTCTTAAATTCTTCTCTACTTAATTTTTTTTTAATATTATGTAAAATTAAATTAACTTTGTTCATTATATTGCTTATTCAACATTTCTTATTTTAAAACATAATACAAATTTATCTACTAAAAGGAACAGGGAGTCTTTGGGATCTTGTAGGAATATTTACGCATATTTTGGAGAGCAAATCGGGACAAAGCTCGACCCAGTAGGAGTTTATATAAAAATAAGCAGTCGAGATGCATGCGACGGTGTTCTAGAGATGGCAAGTTAAAACATATTAATCTTTGAGTGTACTGCATCTCATTAATGTCTAGTTTGAACAAAAGAATCCTGGTAAACTTTCTCTGGACAGATTCAACTTGCTTATTGTAACATGAGTAGAAAGGGCTACAAATCTGACAAGCGTCTTCTCACCAATGAGGTAAAAAGACAAATGAAATCATCACTGCTCCTGAAGGATTTACACACCCGAAAGATGAAACCTAGCATTCGATAAGCTTTAGTAGCAATAAGACTTAATGAAAAGCTGAAAGTAGACCAAAAAGTGACTCCTAAATCCTTTATTTCATTAACACGTGGAATCGAAGTATTATTAATTTTATAGTTAAAGATTGTTTCCCCGCTTTCTAGAAAAGGTTATAGTTTTACATTTATCGATATTAAGGTCAAGATAGTTTTCCTGACACCACCCTTCTAGCTTAACAATGTCATCTTGCGGGCATTTACAATCGTTTGCATCATAAATTACCCTAACAAATTAAGTGTCGTCAGCATAAAGCAAGGAAGGCGATGTAATATCAATAGGCAAGTCATTTATGTAAATAAGAAAGATGAAAGTACCGAATATTGTACCCTGAGGACGCCAGAGGGTTTGTTAACAATAATCTTCTTCTTGTTCTTCTCTGCCGTTTTTCATATCTCGCATAAATGAACAATTTTCAAGTACTGAAGTTGCGTTTACATGAATTTTTCAAGTAAATCGAACAAAATTTTGTGATTTACACTCAAGTATACGATGTCAATGCGCGTTTACATGATATTTTGATTACTTGATCTCTACTTGAAGTATACTTCAAGTATTCATGTAAACGTACTGTGTTCTTCCGGAATGAAAAAAACGACCCATATCTTCTATCATACATACATCAACGAAAATTTTTCACTGACCGGTATATACATATAAACTTACCATTAAAAACGACCATACGTAATACTACGTACAAAAAATTCTTCTTTTCCTCTACCCACCACCCCACCGCCGTCAGTCAATAGCATTTAATCCGGCTTTTCTCCCGGCGCCCTGACGGGCGGCTTTCAAAACGCGATAAGTGCGAACTATTGGCGTTAGTGTCGAAAACAGTTACTGTAGGCGGCTCGGCGCGGCGTGAAAAAAACTGAAAAATCTATATTGGCGTGAAGCGAAAACGTGGCGCTAGTGTAATTTTTCTAGCAGAACTCCGAACCGTTGAGCACTTGAATCAATTTAAGCCAGTTCTTACTAGATGACGTTGTAAGCAGTTGGGGGTGGATGGACCACATGTTTGTGACATTTGACAATTGGAATTTTTTAGTAAACAAACTAAAGCGCACAAATTTACGAAAAAGAGAAATGGAAAGTTTAAGGGAGTTGCTGCAGTTTTTACAACCAGAACAGCGTTTAGATTTAAAAGTTGTGTCACTTACTCATATTTTAGGTATAAATAATTTGTATTTTTCTTTTGTTCAGTTGTAATAATACAGCACATTGATATTCTTCTCTAGGACTTACTGGATCTACTGAAGGTCGAATAACACTTTTGAGCCTACCTGAAATTATCCATGCGATTCTTATTTTAACCCAAGATAAAACTAAAACAATTGCAAAAGATGCTGTTTTATCCCTAATCAATTTGACTGCAGAACAATCTGAGGCTCTGAAAATATTTGAAATCAGTCTCGAAATGATTCCTGTAAGAAATTTTGTTTTTTGCTCTAGCGCGTACCTGTATTAATCTTAATATTTTCTTTCAGCCTTTTAAACTAACAGAGAAAGCTATTAGTGAAATTATAAATGAGGCAAGTGATATAGCAATCCATGGTCAATGGTTTTAAGCAATTTAACTCGTGTGGAATCAATAGCGGTGGCTGCCATTATCGAAATTGAAATGAATGAGAAAATTCTTTTTTCCCTTGTGAAAGCATTTTCTGTTCTAGATTACAATAAAAAAGGGGGGAAACTGCATTATTTGGGTGAGTAGAAAAAAAAAGCAAAAAGGTCCTGGCCCATGGGGGGATCGAACCCACGACCTTCGCGTTATTAGCACGACGCTCTAACCAACTGAGCTAATGGGCCACTTGCTGTTTTGGTTTATACTGAACATTTTCCATTTCAGGTCCAATTTTCTGCAACATGACACAAATTGCTCGTGGCCGGGAGATGCTGTGTAATCGAAAGTTGAATGTTTTCGAGAAAATCAGCACATTTATCTCATATAAAGATAGCATCGTTAGACGTGGTGGTACAATAGGTGTCCTCAAAAATATTTGTTTTGATCCAGTTTATCATGGAATCGTACTGGACGTAGATAGTCCAATTTTCTCCAGCTTGATGTATCCACTTGCTGGACCTGAAACATTTACTGATGATGAAAACGATAAATTTCCAATAGAATTGCAGGTAAGTTGCTTAAAGACACTACTTCTTGCCAGATATGTATTATCATAATCAACGAAGCGTATGAAAAGTTTCTATGCACATGCCCATTGAATCCCAGAGTATATGGAATATAGCTAAGTCAGGTTAATGCAGATTAGATAAAAGCTACATGATATCTACATATCTTTTGTAGATCTCCTCTCCCCTGCAGTTTAACGATTAAACTACGATGTTACACCTTTGCATCTCTCAATGAGTACAAATAGCTATAAAAGAGTACTGTGACGGGGGCGATCTTGCCTTTCAGACAAACTCATAATTATAAAATAAATGGTCAACATTTTAAAGATATCAGAAAAGAATGCAATTTTAACTGGAACTACTTACTTGAGAAGTCTCATTAGTGTCGCTACTAGGTTACAAAAAGAGAAAAACTCGATATACTTTTCACGAGACATAGTGCAGGCTGCAGGTCTGGTGGAAGTAAAAGTAGTTGTATAGAGGAAATTTCTCTTACACTCAAAATCTCATTTTAGACCAAACAAACCGTTATTGGGTAGGTCTATGCATATAATAATCCATAACTGACATTTTTTATTCGATGTCGAATTTTTTTGTGGTATACGAAAGAAGAGAGATAAGTCTTTGTCGCCAAATGTTCCTTATTTTGTTGTAATTAAAATTCTCGAAGCTACAGTCGAAAACATTTCGAAGTTTACAGTTTTTAATATATTTTTTCAATTTTGACAACGATTTGATGACATATTTTGATCTAATATTTTTTTATATATATATTAAAAGCCAATTCGATTCCGCGTTTAATAAGTTAACTAAAATCGGCTATTGAGTTATTGACTTTTTCTCATTAAACAGCTACTTTCTCGTAAAATATATAAAAAAAAAACGGCAACAGCAGAAAAGAAATAGAGTTTGAAGGTATTAATATTGAACGTATTCCAGAAATATGTGAAAGGTTAACTACTTTGTTTTTTATCAAGCAAAAACGTAGAAAATAGTATACCAATTGTAGCTTGCTCGTATACGGGAATTGGTTTGCAGCAAAGTCCAAATTTAAAAGTATAAATATTGATGAGCTTCGAATTATTCTAAGCAAGCTGAAAAAATCCTGTGACCATTCGCTCCTTAATGTCAGCATGATAGGGGATATTATTGAGTTTATGAGACCAGGAGGGTGATTCTGATCTTTTGTCGTACTTGAATGTCTAAATAGTCGACTAAATGAAATTTCTACATTTCTACTGATTTTTTCGTGTTTTTATTCAGTTCAGCAAGCCTTGCATGACGTAGAATGAACTGAAAATGACACTTCACATTACAAATCCAAAATAATGTTTCAAATTTAAGCACTTGTAATGCTCTAATTAGGTGTAGAATTTCCAATTTACCAGTGTAAAATTTTTGTCACAACCTCGGAGCAGTTGACTAATTTGTCGTATATTTAGTCGTGTTTTTTGACGTTTGTTCATCGAAAATTCATTATACTTCATTTTGTGGTAGATAATAGTGAAGACACAAAATGAACTGTGTTGAAAAAAAAAAGTAGACAAAATATGTCAAAATTCACGACTAAATAGAACGACAAAAGATCAGAAACACCCCACAGCTTTGTTAAAAATTATAAACCAATCAATGCATGAAGGGCGTTTCCCTGACAGCTTAAATGAATCCATCATAACTCCATTAAAAACCAGATTAAATGTGAAGAAATGAGACCGATAAACAGCTTGCTATTAATAGAAAAATATTTTGGAAAAAGTTGTGCAAATACAATTGGCAGAATATATATATGTGTGTAAACATAATCTGCTTAATGAACATCAATCAGGTTTTAGAACGAAGGATGGGACGCAAGTAACTAAATTAGAGTCTACTGTTTCGACTCCTATTGAATGCAACATTGTGTACTTTGCTGTTTGTGCTCGAAAGTACTGCTATTTGCTGACGAAACTTTGGTGAACAAATGTGGTAACTTTCAACGAGAAAAGAAAATATGAGATTTGGGAACTATCTCAAAATACCGAAGAAGAATATTCTTAGAAGAGCTATGCTTTGCAATTGCCCAAGAAAATGTAATTAAAAGAATCCAATCCAGGATTGGTCTTGATAAATCCACGATCACCTGCCTAAACATATTTCCAACATTTGGACCTCCCCAGGTTCCTACAACAAGCAGAAACCGTGAACTGAACACAGCTGAAAGATGAAATTTCTGTCCAAGAAATGCGGACCGAAAAACAAACAAAACATTTTGAAGTAAATTTTATTTTTGTATTCGATTCATATTTATGTATATTAATGTAATACTAATTAAGCCTGCATTATGTAGAAAGTGAGTGAACTCTATAATACATTAACTAATAACATTCAACATTTTTCCTCTCATTACTTTACCCACAAATACTTTTCTTAATGGGGTATTTGAAATACCCCGGCTCGTAGCAAAAACATGCAAAACAATTTCGTTGCGTCAGAATTAAAAAAATATTTGCGGGAAATGGAATGAGAAGACAAATCCATGTTACTATTATATGGGAAACTATATAGTTTCAAGTCAAAACGTTACGAATTACCGGTAATACAAATAAAAACTTTCTCAGTTACCTGATAAACCTTCATTTATAAATCACCCAGTACATGGAAGCCTATTATGATTGCCCCCGCCCTCTTCCACCCATTCAATTTTTGTTTCAATCTAACCCCAGTTTCATTTATTACTACCAAATAGAAATCACTCTGTCTCCGCCACCCAATAGCCATGCACATACATAGTTGCATGTTTCACTTTGCTGCTTGACTGCCTGTCGGGCGCTAATTCCTATCCTATCTCATCCGCTCATCTTACTATTTTCCCTCTGTTCTACTGTAATGCAAGTAAATGAAAATTCTCTCAAACAAAGCATTCTTGAAGCAACCGGTTTCCACGGGAATAGGTAAAAAAGCAAAGTCAACACGCAATACAATGCAATGCATGGGCATGATGCGGAGTTTAGGCTCTGGTTCAGGTGCTGATGCTTTGACGATCCGCCACTCGCCACCGCTGTGAGTGGCGGGTCATCAAAAACCAGAGAATTTTCGTACAACTTGTGAGAGTGTGTCGTATTATCAGCACATATGATTGGGTGGTGAATAGCGGTTTGTCAGAAAGCAGAGTTCGAAAAATTTGTGAGAGCGGGTCGTAATACTACGACTCGCCATATAAAACTTTTCAATATATGAGGTACGTAGTCTTTCTGGACAGTCTTTGCTATTGAGCACCTATTGGGCCTCTCACACTTTAGTTTTCAATTCCGAATTCAGATCTTTGAAAAAAAACATCCAGTTACAAAAATTTTAACGATCTTTTTTTTTCAGTACTTAGATGAAGATAAAAATCGTGAGGAAGATCCTGATTTGCGTAATATGCTTTTGCAATGCCTACTGCAACTTTGTGCCACAAAGAAATCCCGAGAATTTTTAAGATCAAAAGGAACCTATGAAATCTTGCGTGAATATCACAAGTGGGAATTGAATATTGGAGGAGATAAAAATTGCTTACTAGCGTGTGAAAATGTTATAGATATTCTCATTAAGTATGGCTTAGTTATATTTTTTGTGAAATACTTTGTTACTTTGTTATATTTCCAGGAAAGAAGAAGAAATCGAAATCGATAATCTTAAAGATGTCCAAGTACCTGCAGAAATGAGTGAGAAATTTACTAAAGGCGATGAAAATTTATTGTTACACGACTAAAAGTTTATAAAATTTTATTTTATATTAATTAATTGATTTTATTAAACGCAATATATCTTATTAGTATACCATGTGATAATTAGAATTGAGATATCGTTTTGGTATGGAGAAAAAAAAATGAGAAAATTTGTGGAAAAAATTCATCTAAATAGGGCAGAGGGCGTTAGAATTTTGGTGAAAATGGGAATCATTTTCATAACCGAGCTAGACACATAGAGTAGCAACGTTTAATCAGAAAGCAAACGCCATTTATTAATATTATTTGATTAATCGATAATGATATTTTCCTCTTGATAAATCGATTTTGTTTTATATTCTATATAAATATTTTTCTTCCAAAGTCCAAACCAAGCACACAAGAAACCACTAAGTTTTCACTTGTTACTGATTTGGGGTTTTTTCTTTTGTGCTTGTGAACTGGCAACAAATTGATAAGTCGCAGTTCTTTATTTTATATATATCCTAACTTCATTAAAGGATAAAAGAAAGAAATTATATTATTTTTTTATTTTATAATAATTGTATTTTATTTTAATTTTATATATTTTTATATAATAGTAAAAACTTATTTTTTATTATTTTATATGTTTGCCCTCTGGCGTCTAAATTCCGACTAAAAAAATCCTTGACACAAATTCTATATTTTTTTAAAAATTACATTCCAAAAAGTCTTGATGTGTATTTTCTCAAAATGTATACAGTAGTGTGTATCTGTGTTCAAAGTTTTTTCTTCAAAGTGTTTTTCCGTTAAACGTCAAATCGAATATTACAGTCAGCGCAAATATTACTCTGACAAACAAAAAAATATATTTTATTCTATTTTTAGTAATAAAAAATGTTGTAGCTTCCGCTACATCAACACCCCCTCAGTGATAGCGTCCAATAAGCAAGAGTTACAAATTGAACGAAACTTTCTTTTTTTTAAACTGGTAATCTGTTATTATATCTTGGTCATTTATATTCATGTCCACAAAAGTTGGTTTTAGACGATCGATAGAAATGGTGGTCTCTCTTCCGCCGCAGTCGAAAAGAAACGTTTTGTCATTTCTTTTAATAACCTTAAATGGTCTCTCGTATGGGTTACTTAATGATGGTTTTGAACGATCCATTCTCACGAAAACGAATTTACAATCTTTTAGGTCTTTAGGTACAAATATCTTGTTATTTTGTCTTCTAGTACTAGTTGGTACAAAATTTTGAATGTGGTTCCTGTGTTTATTAATAAAATTTGATGAATCCAATGTTGGTCTTGGAATCTCTATAAAGAATTCTCCTGGGATGCCAATCACATCTCTACTCCCTTTTCGTCGGCAGTTATAGGATGTCAAAGTCGAAAAATTGGATAATTTTGCAATTTCTTTTTCAATTTTAACGATTTTCCCGCCAAAATGCATGATAACTACAGTTTTATGACAAGATTTAAAGACCCCGGAATGTTACCTTTAATTTGACTATGCTCATGTACCTACCTAAATGCTACCGTTTTTGAGATATTCTCGTTTTTATGGTGCATAATTTCATTAATTTTGCTAATATATAATTCATGAAATTATGCATCATAAAAACGGGAATATCTCAAAAACGGTAGCATTTAGGTAGGTACATGTGCAGGATCAAATGAAAGGTAACATTCGGAGGTCTTGAAATCTTGCAAGAAAGTGCTATCCTTGTCTTGCCTTTTAGCGGGGAAATCGTTAAAATTGAAAAAGAAATTGCAAAATTCCCCATTTTTTTTACTTTAACGTCCTATAACTGCCGACAAAAAGGGAGTAGAGATTTGGTTGGGCATTTGTTGGAAACTGTAGAAGGTTTACTATCACCTGGGAGGCAAATTACCTTCATAGGGTGTATAACAAAAAAGTTACATGGTATTAGGATAAAAAGCATCCAAAATCACAAAACCCCCCTACCGCCCACATCGTGTATTTCCCGACTCTCCTCCCATACAATTTATTTCTCGAAATTGAGTGAGGAATCCGTGGTATAAAGGAAATGCGGTACGTACGGGACACCATGTATTTTGGATTTAACAATTCAGTTAGATGTGGAATGAATCTATGATAATAGTTTACCATTTCTACGAATTGCTGAATTTGTCTGATTGAATTAGGAGAAGGAAAATATTTTATTTTATTTTAACTCTGTTCTCAGATCTGAGAATTACTTCTTTAGTGATTTTATGGCTCAAAAAATCTAAAGAATTTACTCCAAAAATGCATTTTACGGGATTAATGTTTGTACCGAACTCTTGTAACCGTGTAAATTATTTATTTTTACTTGCAATTAAAATATCATCTATGTAGATGAAAACAAAATCTAATTCCTTTGACACGTGGTCCATGAAACGCTGGAATGTCTGTGCTGCGTTTCTAAGACCAAAAGGCATCCTAATGAATTCGAATAAACCGAAGTGTAGTATGGCTGTTTTGAAAATGTCATCATGGGCTACTGGAATGTGGTGATATGCCCTTACTAAATCAATTTTTGAGAATATTGAAGAACCATTTAAATTCAACGAAAATTTTTGAATGTGTGGGATCGGGTATCTATCGGTTGTAGTAATTGTATTTAAACGTATGTATTCCCTGCAAGGTCGCCAATCTGTTGAGTCTTTCTTCGGTACCGTATGTAACCGAGAAGAAACTGGTGATGAAGAGGGGTGACATAAACCTAATTTAACCATATGCTCGAACTCTAGTTTTGCGATTTTTAATTTTTGTATATCGAGTCTTCTTGGTCTCGAGAAAGGAAGTTGTCCTTTTGTAGAAATGTGATGTACTATATTATGACGTACGGGAGCATCGTAACAAGATGCTTGAGTTAATGATGGAAATTTTTGTAAAAATTTTCCGTACTCATTATCGAAAGCGTAATGACGTGGTGAAGGGGTATTTGAGTTTATCGTTATTCCATTTACACCGATTGACGTGTTTCCATCAATTATTTTTTTATTTTTAATATCGACCAATAAATTGAATTTTTCAAGAAAATCCGCTCCAATAATGGGTTTATTTACTCCCGCTATAATGAACGGATATGTTAGATCTCGTCTTAATCCGAAATCTACCTTAAACAATTTCGTGCTATATGTGTTAATTGTTGAACCGTTTGCTGCTGTTAATATTAAATTTGGGTTATTATTGAATTTACTAAAATATACGTTAAGCAATACTGAAAGATCCGCTCGAGTGTCAATTAAATATTTGAATTTATTCTCTCTGTCTAAAAGGAAACGTCTTTTTGAAACATTATTATTTGACATACTGGACGCTGAGGGGATGTTTAGTTTTTTGGATTAATTTTGTTAATAAAAGCGCATGGAAAAATGCATTTGGTAGCTTTTTCTCCGAACTTAAAGTGGTACCAACAAAGTTGCTTATTGTTATCAAGTTTTGAATAACTTTCTGAACGACTTCGTGATCTGTATCTGAAATCATTTTTAAAACGATTGTTGTAATGATTATTATTATTCATTGTAAAATTGCGAAATAAGTTTTCTAAATTCTGTAATTTGTTTTCCAAAATTGTTATTTTATTTAATAATTGTACATCGTTATTTATTGCTGAAAATTTTTGTTGGGGTAAATCGAAACTTTTATTTATTGAGGAAACATATTGTAACTTTGTGACGTCAAATATTTTATCTGCAAGTTCCAACAAATCTTCTACAATGCGATGTTCATGTTTGGAGGAATTTTTCTCATCCATAATTTTTTAATTAATTCTTCTCCGTCAGAAAGCAGAAGTTCGAAAAATTTGTGAGAGCGGGTCGTAATACTACGACTCGCCATATAAAACTTTTCAATATACGAGATACGTAATTTTTCTGGACAGTCTTTGCTATTGAGCACCTATTGGGCCTCTCACACTTACTTTAGTTTTCAATTCCGAATTCAGATCTTTGAAAAACAAACATCCAGTTACAAAAATTTGTTTTGGAGGTACCAGCAAGGGTTTTCATATAACTTTTGGAATTCTGAAGGTCTTTTATCTGAGGCACACAGAAGTTGTTCTAATATTTTCTCTTCTGAATCGCTGATTCTTTGAATGAGAGTTTTTTTAAGATTCTCGTATTTATCTGCAGTCGGAGGTACTTATAGAATATCCAAAACGTTTAAAATCGTCCACAGCGGAAGGGCTTGCACTACATGGCCGTATTTTGTTTCGTCAGTTCGAATTCCTTTATCTCGAAATTCAGCTTCTGCTCGTATAAACCAAGCTTCTGGACATGGTGTCCAAAAGGTTGGTAGTTTGACAGAAGTCGCTGCGACATAACTCTGTTGTGGGATATTAATTTCGTCTCCTGGCATTTCTGGACAATAGCTTTAGACCAAATAATATATTTTACGAAAAAGAAAATTTCACTTATCTACACAATCACGCGATACTTAGATGAAATATTTTTTTTTTTATTTTATGGGACAAAACACCCTGAAAAGTATTAAACTTTAAAAGCCGATAAAAATTTTGTACTAAACTTGTACTTTTGTAATGTTTCACGGTGTTCTATTTGTGTTTTTGTGTACAATTATCCTCACAAGAAAAACAAAATTCAAAATAACATATGTAATATATAAAATATTTTTTTTTTATATCCTATCAGATAAAGATAAAAACTTATCTAATCTAATCTAATCTAAGTCTTAATTTGAAATTACTCTATTCTTTTCTTCTTATTTTTGTTTTTAATTGACAGTTATTATTATTTTGTTCAAGAAAGAATTTTTTGGGATTCTCCGGTATATAGCAAAAGCTAAAAAATATTCTAATTTGTTATTATTATTTTTTAGCTTTTGCTATATATCGGAGAATCCCAAAAAATTCTTTCTTGAACAAAATTAAGTTTAACCCGGTAAAAAGTCCAAAACAGTAATCTTTTTATTTATTTTTTCTCCTGGGCTCGTATAGGAGTGTTTTTTCCTCATATATGTAATTCACACCCAGAATTTATTCTGGGTTTATATGAGAGGAGATCAGTTTGATCTATTTTCAAGCGTCTGCAGCAGGCAGAAAACCAAGCTGCACCGATGAGTGGAAGGTTTTCTGCTGACACGAAACGCTTCTTCTTCTTCCTTTTTCCTCTTTACTTTTCAGTCCACTGCGTGGCGTATACAGGTTCGATTCGCTTCGAATGAATCTGCTTCTTTAAAAAATTTATTTTACATTTTTTTTTAATAAATAAAAAAATTGTTTTTTCTATTTTTCTCAAACTTTTCATTTCTTTCTTCTTTTTTTCATTTTTTCATTTGTTTTTCAAATCACCCAATTTCGCTATTTGGGACCTGTTGATGAGTCAAACTAAGACTTGAAACTTGTCACCAAAAATTAATGAGTTGTGTGATGAAATAACAAATTAGAATATTTTTTAGCTTTTGCTATATACCGGAGAATCCCAAAAAATTCTTTCTTGAACAAAATTAAGTTTAACCCGGTAAAAAGTCCAAAACAGTAATCTTTTTATTTATTTAGTTATTATTATATATTCTTCTTTCTTCTGTAATTAATTTTTGATTCTTTCTTCTGCCTTTCTTTTCTTCTGTTTTTCTTATTTTCTTCACTTACTTCTTATTTATCATCTTTTCTTCGGTTTTTTTTTAAATTTTCTTCAGTTCTTGTTTTTTTTTTTTTTTTAATCAGTCAGTACCTTGGCCAAAACGAAATTTATCTTTTTCTTAAAAAATAGATGTAGTGTGAGAGCCGGTCGTAATAAAACGACCGCCATAGAAAATTTTTCAATACTACACGAGATGCGCATTCTTTCTGTTATGATATTCTTTGCTATGAGGTAAGGGTGTAAGGATTCCTTCAGCACCGGATATGTGTGGTACATTTTTGGTTAGGCGCAACATTTTTTGGATATAGTGTGTGACAGCGGCAGGTTTTTGGTTTACCCACCACACAACTCGCCCGCAATCGCCTAGGTGCTAGCAGCAGCCCTGCATTCAACGCTGCTCACAGAGTGAGCTATCAGCTTCAGCTGATAGTCTGTGCTTTACGTCCAAAGCCACTCACCCACATTGTACAATAACAAGGTGTTTAGAGGTTGAAAATGGTATTTTGCGATTTTCGGGGAAACGTGACCTCTAGAACTTTCATATAAGGCATTTTTCAATATAACCTCAAATTTTCCGAGAATTTTTTTTTTTTTTTTTTTATTATTAAGCCAAGCTCAGGGGATATCCTATGATGCAAAGCACAGCATGGCAGGAAAGAGATAGGGAAAGGATTAGGGGATATGAGGAGAGTGGCGGAGGTGCCGATGTATGTCGCCCTTAAGCTTCCGCAGATTGTATGCCGGAGTAAAAACAGAAGCTGGTAAACTGTTCCACTTCGCACTGTTCGGGATAAAAAGCATCATGAAATTTTACTGTACGGCCGAAAGTAATTTGAAGGGTAAAAGGATTAGACTAGATATTTCATCAGAGCATTGAACATGCATGTAGCGATAAAGGAGCGAAAGGCATCTAACATTGCGGCGGTGCTCGAGTGAGTCGATATGACAAGTTATTGCCAAATCGCCAATGAGCTTGAAGGCTCTCTTTTGGACAATATCCAATAAAGCTAAGGCTGTGCGACCAGCCTCGGCCCATATATGGGAGTTGTATTCCATTCTAGGTCTAATGTAGGACTTGTAGAGTAGCGCTAGATTTGACGGGCTGAAATATTTCTTACACCCTTTTAGAATGGCGGAAATCCGATATTCCGATTCTGTCGTAAAAATAAGTCTATTTACATGAAATTGTGTGAAAGTATACTTTTTTTTCTCAATCTAGGAAACAAGTAATTCCCGAGATATTTCCATTTTTTCGAAAAACAAACCGAAAACTTTATTGGTATTTTTTTCGATTTAAATCTTCTATCCGGGCTCATTTTAACCGTTGAAATGTGTATTTTAAAATGGTCTATATATCTTGATGGTTTATTTTTTGTAAAACCGCTTAAAATAGAGAAAAACCGAAAGAAAATAAGTTTTCAATATGTAGCTAATAGTTTTATAGTATTTGATGGGTATCCCGAAGTCTCGAAAAGGAGAAGGTAACCGGAGAGATCAAAAGACTTTCTGATAAAGTTCAATCTAGGTGAAAGTAATTTCCTAGACTTTTCATAAGATACAAGACCAAGGCCATCCGAATACTGGAAGATACATATCTACAACCAAGTGAGGGACAACATTATCACTAATTTCAAAAATAGGTATGAAAATCTACTTTCGGCAGAGTCAGTTGACTCATTTATAAACTTGTACCTGAAATATGGAGATGCATTTGTAGAAAATATATAAATATATAAAAAATTTCAAGTATAACTCCCGATACTGGTACTTAACGCACTTTATACAAATACCGCCATAACCCGAAGTACTTCATTAAGTACTTATTTAAATCTCGACAGTGCCTCAAGAAATCTTACCGCCTTCAGTAAAATAGAAAGAAAGTTAGCGCGCAATATATGAGTAACTGTAGGACAGAAATTGACATGCTGAAGCGATATGCTTTTTTGAGAAGTTTGGCAATCAAGTTCCACAAACCACTCTATACTTGAGCACATGTGCAGCGTTGATTTTCATTTGCAGTTCTTGTAAATGTTACACAAAGGTAATCATTATCTGATGTGATATTTGTTTTGCTAAAGAGGAACTCAAATTCTGTATGAACAACTTCCAGAATTATGTAGAAATTAAAACAGCAAAAGCTTATACGATATTTTATTCCAATTATTTAGCTGGCTACACATTTTTTTCAAAATTTCTGATTTGACTTTTTGAATGCTCTTGAACCAGCAGTGCTTGGACTTGTATTTAAAAACTTTTAAGTACCAGTACCGGAACTTGTACTTGTACTTAAAAGACTTGAAATATGGGTCCTAGTACTGGTACTTGGAATAAATACTGGGCATTAGGCAGGGCTTCACTATCATATCAGTTTTATGTATAGAGCTTGAGGCCTTTGATTTATTTTCTCTAAGAGAAGGAAAGGGGGTAAGTGGAAAGCAAAGGTCTCTGTTAATTAAATGACACCACTTTCTTTAATTTTTCTTCTAAAATCGTACAAATTTTCTTTTCTTTTTCAAATAAAAATAGATGAGTGTCAATTCGCCAATTACAACTAAATCTATTTCGTAAATACTCGAAGCCATTGGTCTCGATAAACAATAAATACCGCCCGAACGCTGAATGTTGACTGACTAGTTATCTAAAAATTTATTAAATGCTGATGACTTGTACTAACTGAATGGGAAACAATTGAAAAATGTTCGCTGTTCTTCTGACCTTAACATTGCAACCTCAACAAAGACTGCCATTTCTCAAAAGCTTTTTTTATTAAAATCGCCCCAAATGTGCACACGTACCTACCTGCATTTGCAGTAGATTAATAGTGCTGATTTAGTTTTGTTTTACGTAGGAAGACTACATTATTAAAAAAAATATATAAAATAAAAATTATAAAAATGCGCTATATCCTGCAGTTCAGAGCGGTAATGTCAAGCAATCCCGTTGAAAATAAGCTTGAAGTGCGCAGGATATGTTGGACTTTCGATCCTAGAAAGAAATGTAGAACTTGTGCTTTCTTTGCAAGGTACCAATCTGGGGTGAGTGTTCAAAATAAATTGTGCGGTGTCTGCTGCGAAAAATTTAGGGTTTGCAATTTTTAACAATATTATTATTTTTTGCTGATTTTTCTATATCATTTTATTGTATGAGTCTTGAAATCATGAAAAATAAGTATATAAAGAAATATATTTATCAGTTTCGATTCCTATATACAGATCATTTTCTAAAGGCTGTGAATTTTTGTCCTAAATTTTAAGTTAGCTTGTTTGTGATTGTTTTGAACAGAATGTTACTTGTTTCCAATCCTTTTTTAATTTATTACAACATTTAGGAGTCCAGAGATCACTTTTCGTCACCGGTGACCATAACTACACGTAGGTGGTTAAGGAGCGAAAATTGGGGGGGGGGGTAGGTAGGTATTAAGGGTTAAAATTATTATTGAATAAAAATTACATACTTTGCACACAAAAAAAAAATATAAATAATTATTTTAATAAACAACAAGCTGAACGTTCACGTCACGTCGTAAGAAAACTGCAAGCATCCCTACATTTGAATAAGAAGCTATTAGTAAAATACCGTTTTCGCAAGTTTTA
Organism: Dioctria linearis; assembly: GCA_963930735.1. Lineage (NCBI taxonomy): Eukaryota > Metazoa > Arthropoda > Insecta > Diptera > Asilidae > Dioctria > Dioctria linearis. The sequence continues at coordinate 69,442,564 of OZ005741.1, forward strand.
TCCAATCAAAGTAACAAAAAAAATTTAATGCAAACTATATCCGATAAACTACAATCAGCGGGACATGCATTCATCGTTAGAGTTAGACAGGTGGAAATTTTATGGTCAACAATACGAAAAGGGACACTCTCACAGACAGATCTAATTCGGCAAGAAACTTAGATGTAACATTTGTGAGCTGAAAATGTGATGAATGTGAAAGGTGTTACCTGTGTTCTCTTGATTCCACTGCACAGAATAGAATAAAAGGAACGCCTCGAGCGACATGGTTTTTATTTTAAATATATACTTGAGAAAATGTTGATTTGTAAATACAGCTGTTGAGGCACCATGAAAATTTCCTATTTAATTGACAGATTAAAGCCCTGGTCACACCGGGAGCGGCACGGCGTAGTGTCACGCGCAAGAGTGTTCACATCGGGTGTTGCGGATTTTATCCAAATGTATTCTAGCTCGGATGAAGAAGTTCTGTTATTAGTAGCCTGGGCCGGATTCTATAACACGGGAGTTGGAGAGTTTGGGAGATGAGAATTTTCGTTTTCCCCGATTAAAACTCCCTAACTCTCCATTCGCGATTCTCTAACATACTTGGGGAGTTAGGGAAAACGTGAAAGTCTCGCAATATTGAAGGACGGATGTGGGAGAGTCGTACAGCATTGTGGATTTTTCCTCCGGATTTAGGGTCTAGAGTACAAAAATATAGATGAAAAATGTCTGGGTAGGGGCTTTTGGGGATGGGGGGTCGTACCAACCCTCATTGAAGGTTGTCCAAAATACGTCATATTTGATATCAAATTAAAGAGGAAGGAGAGGGTAATCAAGTGGTGTAATTTGTTTTTGATCATTTTAATGTTATAACTGACATTTTACCGCCGAAAGACGGATTTTTTTCACTTGGATCATAAACACCATAGTTCCTATATTTTGCATATATTTCTTCCGTTCTTTGTTTCATATCCATTAGTATTCCGTTGTGAACATTTTTCTCATGGGAACTGAATTTCCATGACCTACCAGTTCTTCGCAATGATAAGTTGAAAATATGTCCATGTTTGTACCAAAAACCCAACATTTTTCACCTTAAAAAGAAGTAATTCCTTTGCAGTTATCTCCAAAACCATTTATCGAATTCAAAAACTAATTACATACCTAATTAGGATACAAAATGTAGATACGAATTCATCCTACATACAAGCTTTACCGTGCATATTTAAAATTGTTATAGTATTTCTTCTGTACTGAAACGACGACTAAATTGACCATTTTTGCGTGATTTAAAATTTTTAGCGGGTACTTTGAGACACAAAAATCCATATTTCTCTGTAAGTATTGCAAGGATTTCCATAATTTGTTTTTGTAAATATAGCCAGGATATGCGGTACATTCATATATATATAGAGTCTCGAGTGGAGAGTTAAGTGTCAAAAGAACTCTCATCTCCACAACACCACAACCCTACGTGTTAGTGAATCCGGGCTCTGGTAACTCTGTATATTCTGTTAGAGTAGAACAGCTCATAGCAAACTACTGAATAGTAAATTTTATTATTTTAATTAAAAAAAAAAAAACTAAATTTCTCCCATAGGAGGAAACTTATTTATTTATGTATTTGTCTACAGAGGTATAAATCTTACAGACATTCATGTACATAACTATAATCTTAACAATTGACAAAACCTTTAAAAAAATAAAAATAATAATAACAGTGTAAAAATAAAAAGCAAGAGAAAAAAACAGAAGTTGAGTATAAAAATATACATACATAATTCAAGAGTTATAATTCTCATAGTTGACTTTTTTGAAAGTTGCACTATAGACATGATCAACTCAACCAGATGATACACCGAATTAAATTGAGAAATACAACTTGAGATTACTTCATATCTACCATAATTAGTTGTATGGATGTGATTCATAAAGCAAGTTCCTTGGACGTATAAGTCTCTCTGGAGTGTATATAAAAATTAATGATAAAAGCTGGGGGCACTTTATTTTATATGAGGTAATAGTTTTAATAAACAGGGCACAGCTTACTTGTCTTCTGAATTCTAAAGTCGACATACCCAAAAGCAGGTATCTTGTACGATACTGTGGAGTAGTATTAGTTCAAAAATGAGATTTAAGTAAAGCAAATTTAGAAAATGATCTTTGTACAGACTCAATTCGGTCTATATGACTACCATAAAATGGACACCAAATGGCGGATGCATACGCAATTACAGACCTCACTAACGACAAATAAAGGACTTTCAAAGTACCCAAATCACTAAATTGATTAGAATTCCGTTTTAAGAAACCGAGGCTTCTGTTTGCTCTAGAAACAATATCGTTTCAATGTGGTGGACAAAAGATAATTTTCTATCAAATGTAAATCCCAAATCCTTCACCTTACTAACTCTCCGAAGATGATTATTATTGATTTTATAATTAAATATGAATGGATTTAATTTCCGATGGAAAGACACGATCTTACATTTTGAAATATTAAGGTCAAGTTTATTATTAGCATACCAAACAAAAAAATTATCAATGTCACTTTGAAACAGTATAAAATCATTTGTAGATGTTATTCTAGTATAAAGTGGGAAAACTGAATATGATTAAATACATCATTAATAAATAATACAAATAGTAAAGGACCCAAATGGTTACCCTGAGGAACACCTGAGTTGACATTGATTATTCTAGATTTAAGGTGACCAATTTTGACATATTGTTTTCGATCACTTAAATATGAGGATATCCAGTCAAGCATAGAAGAAAATATTAAATAAAAGATTGCTTTCATTATAAATGATCAAACATTCTTTGTTAATTGGCATTAGGTCTCAACTGCCATATGACGTACATATGACTGAGGCCTGAAACACAATTGCAGCTTTTTAACCAGCTTGAGATTTGTTGACAATGTAAATCAACAAATCATGAGACTTATGCATGTCCCAGTCGTATAATTTGCTTGAGCGTGTGTAGCGGCCTTTAGAACACAATTGGAGCAAAAGCTTTTTTGCCAGCTTCAAGCTGGCTTGAGATTTGATCAAATTGCAAATTTCAAGTCCAATGGCTGCCAACTTAAGGGAATCTTTAATGTTGCTAACTGTGCGAATGTCAAATATCAGATATGAATGGCTTCTGTTGACACATTTTTTGAGACAATTGAGAAGTAAACAGCTACCAAAAGATATTAAAATTGAGGAAAACTTATGAAGTTGGTGAAAGCTAAGCAGTTCCTGTGGAACATAAAAAGCAAACTCAGTATTATTTTTACATATATTTGGTACATCTCGAAAACTATCCAAAAAGACATGAATTAATTGTAATTTTGGAAAATCGGATGCATTCCTGTCGTTTCTTAATAAAAGTTCTCACCATAAACAAGTTGCAAATGTCAAAAACGCCAGTCGTGTTCAATTCGGCTTTTTCAGTCAACTTTAGAAGAAAGGTTGTGATAATGCTGGCTGAAAAGCTCCAATTGTTTTTCAGGCTTGATGCATGGGCATTGATTATAAGGTATATTGTTACGAGCAATAAAGTGACACAAGCGACATCTGTTGGAAATTAAAACAACTTTAGGTTAGTGACATCTTAGTAAACTTTGGGTTCGGAGAATAGAATTTACGGGAAGGTTCTAGGATAATTTGTACAGTATAAATACGGCGCTTCTCATATCCAGGAGGCGAGTCTTATTTCAGACAGTGAAGTGAACGAAGTAAACTATTTGGATTGCGATAATTAGAAGTACAGTACTAGTGATATCTATAAAGAGTTGATTTGATAATCGGTTGTAAATGTTATAAAAGTAAACAGTGAAGTTAAATAAAAGAAGAACTTGTTAATAATATCTGAAATATTGTGTTTTAAATAACGAACTAAGGCCACAATATATATAGATATGCCAGTTCGGAGCAATCAGTAATGTCGGCTCTTCTCAGAAGGTGTCGTATGTGTCGTAATTCCCATGTTAACCAACCAATCCAAGACACTTGGTTTGGTTTAAAAACATTATGAAACTGGGAATGACTTGTTATACTGAAAACTGACTATACGGCGGCGACGCGAAGGGGTAATTTTACATATTGCCGAGAAATTTTTCCAATAGAATTGATTTATTCTTGGATATTTATTCGTGATTTGAGCTGAGGTTTGAATGTTTTTCAGTAATTTGCAACTTTTTTGTCATTTTGACTTTAAACAAATAATTGAATTGTTTTGAAATTTACGTTCTAAGAATAATGTGCCTGTCGCCAGATGAAAATAAGCATGAAATGAATGCAGAGCTATTCCCTCACCCTATGCTCTCCTACTCCAAACTTCCTAAAGTATACATCACCACAACTCCACAACCATTCATTATACATAAAGTCTAAAGTGACGAGTCCGCCCGCCCAAGTATGCCCGACCCCGATGAAGTACGTAACTACACATCTACATATTTATATCTCACAAAAATTTGAATTTGTAATAAAAAACTTCAAAATAAATAAATTTGTTCTACGTATAATACATAGTTATGTAACGATAAGTCAATATGCTCAAAATGACACAACTATGTATGTCCATCTAGCGAGAGGAGCCATCAATAAACTGGTATATCTACATATATGTGGTGACGTATAATAGCAAACCCAGCCTACTTCGTTTTGCTGCATTTTGAGTAAATTGAAGAAATAATTTTATTATAGAAATGCCTGTTTAATCTGGATTTTTATAATAAGACCCCAATTAGAGCCCGGAAAATAAATAAATATTAGAGAGGCCACATAACCCAATAATTGAAAAATACGAATTATATTATGGAGTATGCTGACTTTGCAAGGAAAAGGTGGAAAAGGCCGAATTTTCAACAAACTCACACGGAAAAGGCTGTTTATGCACAGATTTTTTCATTAGCTCCAGATGATTGCATTTTACACCCATAATTGTAATTACTCTGACGGAATGAGGGAAGCTCTGTCGATTTTACTCTTCACCTAAATTATGCTTGAAAAGAATTTTTGTTTTTATGATGAACACTTAAATTACTGTCGTCTAAAATCAGTGACCTAGAAAAGGACGCCCTCAAGAAGTGTCGGTGTCGGTGTATCTGACATGAAGGATGGATACTTTCAGTCATTTCTTCAAGTCAGATAGAAGGAATTCTGAATAGTATCGGGTATTGAAAGGTTGAGTACACAAGCACTCATCCAGAGAAAGAAAGAGAACAAAAGAGGGACAGAGACCGGGAGAGTGAAAAAAAGATAGAATTTTTAAAAGAACATTATAATTTTTATGAAAAACTTTATTCACACGTTAATTTAAAAAAATAAAAGTATTTTAAATTTGCAAAATATCATCATAGGGCTCCTGGGAATTACAAATCGATTTCTGTTGAGGCTCCGCGAGAGACTCTTCATTTTGATTGATATCCGCGTAGAATTCAAGTTCTTGAAAATCTCTCCAATTTGCTCCGTAATATTTAATTAATCACTTGCTACCCAACACCACAATCTGACTTAATATGATATGTCTCCCCTAATTAAAAGGCCTCTGTTCCTTGTTAGGGTTAAAACAAATCGTCGGCTTTTACTAAATTAAAAGTGCCACTGGCATCGAGGCTTCAACATACGACTCGATTCCTTTTTCCAATCTAGAACATAACAATTTTGATCTCCAAGTTGAATTACCTTACCATGTTCCTTGAAGACGCTTAAATATTCTTCGGGTGTCATTATGTCCCCATTCATTTTAACCTTCTTTTCAATCTGTGCAAATACCCTGTCGGGTGGTATTTGAGAGTGACCAAGTACCGGAAAAATTAGTTCCATCATGTTTTTAGATGGTTCAAAATATAGCCAATAACTGCCCATACCGATTGTCGTGGTATTCTTATTCTGGGCTGAACACCCATCGTAAATTAATCTCAGAGTTCTGGTAGTCGCAGATATATCTATATTTTTAAGACGATGATGTACTGCTGAGGCAATCTGATTAGTACTCTTAGCGTATTGATTTTCGGTCCAGACATATAAGAATTCATTATCTTTTCTTAAAGATGATTTGGACGAATCTTGTACAACACCGAAGTTAAATAAATATACTTGTAGGCTATAGTATGCCGTCTGATCCTGAAAATCATATTTTTTTAACAAAAAAATTACATATTTTGAATGTTTTCCTTTTCCTCTCTCTCCCTAAACTAAACAAAGTATGTAGATGCACGTTTCTTATGGACGCGTTGCAAAATTTGTAGTTCGTTTGCTTTCTTTAAATGTTGTGTCCTTCTGTGGAATTTAATCTGCTCACGATGCAGTAAGCACGTCGAACAAACGTCTTGAAGGCAATGTTAAACGTAGAGTTAAAAATTTTACGAAAGTATCCATTCTTAACCTCTAGATCAGGGTGCTTTTCACAGAACATTTTGTACCTTTTTTTAATTTTTTTGTTTTTATATTATTAAGCCAAGCTCAGGGGATACCTTATGATGCAAAGCACAGCATGGCAGGAAGGAGATAGGGAAAGGATTAGGGGATATGAGGAGAGTGGCGGAGGTGACGATGTATGTCGCCCTTAAACTTCCGCAGATTGTATGCCGGAGTAAAAACAGAAGCTGGTAAACTGTTCCATATTCGCATTGTTCGGGATAAAAAGCATCATGGAATTTTACTGTACGGCCGAAAGTAATTTGAAGGGTAAAAGGATTTGCGCGGTTTGCAGCGCGAGTATTGCGTGCAGGAATCCCTCTACAAGGGATTAGACTAGATATTTCATCAGAGCATTGAACATGCATGTAGCGATAAAGGAGCGGAAGGCACATTGCGGCGGTGCTCGAGTGAATCGATATGAAAAGTTATTGCTATAACACCAATGAGCTTGAAGGCTCTCTTTTGGACAATATCCAATGAAGCTAAGGCTGTACGACCAGCCCCAGCCCATATAAGGGAATTGTATTGTGATCTGTGCAGTTTAACTTACTGGAAATATTAATGCCAAGAATGCTTAGTGACGGTGAATCAGAGATTAATGAGATAAGACAGCTTTGGGTCTTAGATGCATTGAATTCGACGCGATTCGCTTTGCCCCAAGCGAGGATATTTTTAAGATCGTTATTCAATGATCTAATCACGCAATCTCATTTAACACATGCGGCATTCCCCCTGGAGTCCGCAAGAGTGTCAAAGGAAATCAAGGGTACTGTCATCAGCGAAGCTATGGATGCAATTGAAAGTAAGGGAAAGCAGATCATTATTGAAAATTAAGAAGAGAGATAATAGAGCCTTGAGGCATACCGGCATTTATGTGATGAGGTTCAGATGTAATGCCATCTAATACAACACGTATTTGGCGACTAGATAGGAAACTTTCAATCCATACCATTCTTCAAGATTTTCCTTCTGCCAATCCAGAGTTTAACTATATCTGAGTTAGGTTCAAACTTCACAAGCACATCATATACTTCTGTTTCCTTTATCGCAGCCCAAATATGTCCGATGACGACACGGTATCCGTATTTGACAATATCTCCAACAATATTGATTATTTGCTTTCTGTCTCCCCCTCTTCCGAAATCGTCCTGGCAGCCGCTTTTAATGTTCATAATATACCGTGGCTCAGATATTCTTCTACCACAAGTCCTGTGGGCCGTTTCGTTGAACTCTTCTGTGAATCATTTAATTTACAACAGCTAGTGGATGCACCAACGCGAATTCCCGATACAGCTGGAGAAATTGACTGGTCGGTATGTTTTACTTCGAGGGATGTTGAAGAATGCACATTAGAATTTAGTAACATACTAAATCTTGGCATGCGTGAATACATTCCGTGTTCTTACAGCAGATCTCAACAACAGCATGATCGCTCCTGGTTTAACGACAAGTGCAACCAAGCTATAAAAGCGAAAGAGTCTGCTTTTCGCGCTTATCAATTGCATCCATGTCCGGAAATGAAACAAGTCTACAAGACTACACGGAACACCTGCAAGTCCATTATCCAGAGAGAAAAATTTCTTTTTGACCAGAATATTAGACAAAGAATCTTGGCAAGCCGCAAAGGAAGCAAGGTAGCAAAGGCTTCTGGTCCCTGGTCAAAACCATCAGGAACAACTTCACCAGTTCCTCTATACTTTCACTGCTTAATAATGGTGAAGTGATTGTTGACTCCCTGGATAAAGCTAATATTTTAGCTGCTAGATTCGCTTCAAATTCTTGTCTTCCACCCACTTCACAAACACCTGTTTTGCATCGCCCGTTTGAATGTGTACAAGAGCCAATACACGTTCGTACGAGGTATGTGTTCAGGGTCCTTAAGGGGATCAACGTCTCCAAAGCCGCAAGTCCTGATGGTTTTTCGCCCCTGTTAATTAAAAGCTGTGCCTCATCCTTGGCTAAACCTCTGCGCAAACTATTCTACTTGTCTTATTCGACAGGACAATTTCCAACTGCTTGGAAGCTAGCTCACGTTCAGCCAATTCCCTCAAACTATCGACAAATTGCAATCACTTCGATTTTTTCAAAGGTTTTTGAATCTATCATTAGCTCCAAATTAATGAAGTATCTAGAAGCTAATCATCTCATCGACGATCAATATGGCTTCCGAGCTGGACCCTCATCTGGTGACTTGCTGACTTCTCTTTTTCTTTTTCTGAGTTATTTCCGCGCATTTCCAACTTTACTAAGATTGACAAAATTTGTTTAGTGTCGAAAAACATTCGACCATATTTTGTTTTTCTTCAGGTATATGGTAATTCATAAGTTGAGGGTATTTCCTCTTGCAAAAAAAAAACATCTCTTTGGATCAGTTTTTATTTTGTTTTTTCACAATATGTCAAAGGAATGGTATTAAATTCTCGAACACCTCAAAAGAAAAAGCTCGTGTTGGGTTTTTATTGAAAGCTCACAAAAGGGTGATCATGGGCGAATTGTAAGAAAAGAAAATTAACTGTGCAATTGTTGACTTTCATTTTTTTTTCTTGCTTGTAAAACTTTAAAAAAAATTGTTTTAGCGAATAGAAATATATACTACCTATATTGTTAATATATTTTTAATATTGTTATTGTTATAAGTGATTTCGAAATCACTGTCAGGTGTTTTCACTACCGCTGAGATGATTTCGTTTGACAGGCGCTACACTTAAATACCAAATTGGCATGTAAATTAAAATTATATAAACGAGACTTTTGTAATTAAAAGGATATATTCTCACATAAATGTTAGCAATATTAATACAATATTAAATTTAAATTTTAAATTTCTTCCTTAAAAATTTATGGACAAATGTAGTAAAGAGGAGGGGGTAGAAATATGGTATATCCATTATAGTTTTATAGACTACAGGCCCAAAATAGACATATCCAAAAAATAAATGATATGAAGATAGGAAATTTGGTTTACTTATCAGTGATGTTAACATAAGTACGGTAGTAATATGAGACAGTATTATAGTATCAAAAACAAGCGAAAAATTGTAGCAAAAAATATGCAGTATCAGTGATACTAACTGGTCAATATTATATAAATTTTTTAATGTACTGTATCACTCTATTATGTCCCACAAAAGTCATCATCGTTATCTAGAATAGTGCTTTAATAGTTGGTAGAAATATGAGATAATGTTCTCATATTACTACCAGCCAAGTATCTCATATTGCAACCAATTGGTTTTTTCACTAAAATTAGTAATTTAGTAAGAAAAACGTAAGCTTTTTTATATTATATAATTATATTCTAAAACTAAAGTAAATGTAATATAACTTACCGTATTCGTTTGCTGGAAACTAAAAAAATATACAGATATAATCTGGAAAGCAAGCCATGTGAAAGAAAACTTTTCAATTATGCCCTAACTGTGAACTGTGACTAATAACGAAATGTCCACCGGCTGTTTCAAAACCTTCGCAGAACTAACTGCAATGGTTGTCTAGCTACGCTTTAGATGTCAGTAGCGTACGGAGAACAAAAACCCCGGTGTCTCAAATTTATAACATATCTCATATTTCTACCCTCTCCTCTACAACAAATGTCAAATGATATAGTTTGAGGAAAAGTGAAACGCGTTCGGGCAAATTTTCGTAATTTCCGACATTATTTCATTAAAATTACGCAAAAATGAGATGATTTCGATTAAGTTTTTTGTACTGGAAATTACGTGTTTTCGAGGGTGATTTCATCGAAATCCTATACTGAACAGCGAAATTACGTGATTTCGATGTAGTGAAAACGCCCTATAACTTAAATTTTAAAACGAAATAAAATACTCATTCCGTTTTCGCTTGAATTTTAGTTTGAAACTAGTTCCGACCCTGACACTTTTAGATTTATTCCGATTTGTGTACTTGTGTTTATGTAGAAACGTCAGAATAATTGATAACTTTGGAGTGCGCAACACTGGAAGGCCTGTCACCGAAAAAAAAAAAAATTAAATATAAAAATCATCTATTACCAAGTTTAATATCATTATTAAAGATGTACAAATTGCTTTTATGTGGTGTTGGTGAATCTGACTTCAGCCCGAGAATATATTCAATTTCATTCCAACCTAAGGTGAACTACGTCCGAAACAGATCGGACCTGTGACGTGATTTTTGGGTCAAATGAACACTTTGACAGCACTTAGTGCGGATCTGGATCGAAACTGAGGGTCAAACGAAAACGACTGTAATAATGTTATCAAGGGAATTCTACTCTGTAAGGTTGCACTTCGGTTAACTTCATGAAAAAGTGAACAACAAAAAGGAATGCCATTAAAAGTGTATGCAACTAAAGTGACGTTATAGTAATGAATGTTTGTACGCAATGGCTTATAATGGGTATACCTTATAAATTGTATGTAAACAGTGGAGTTCAATAAGCACCATATTTTTTACTCCTCTCCACAGGAACAGTTTATATCGCTTCGTGGTTTCCCGCAGTGAACCGTGTTATAGTCTTTAAATTCGCTCTGACACAAAGAAAACTTAATACATTACAGAATAATTAGACCGTTAGTTGAAAATAAAATTTATTTTCCATTTTCCTATATGTCCACCGGACTCTTGCTGTTCATAGGATACGTACCTATGCAGAAAAACTTCTAAACCAAATTCTTATGATACCCTAAATGAATGCCCGTATGTAAATTATTTCGTATAATAGTTTGAAAGTTGGATTTTTGAAGTGGTTTTTCGCATATATTTCTAAAACGGTTCGTCAGGTAGTAAAAATGGATATCATCAATTTCATAAGAACTCATATTCTGAAGAACTTTTCAGAACAATAAAAATGTCTAGGACTGATCGTTTTGACATTATACGTAAAAAACCTAAATTTTTGTATGGCAACACCAAGATAGAGTTGCGCGATTCTGTTGATTTTTAAAATTTTATTTACTATTAATATGAAAACATGATGTAGCAAATTTCAGCTCTACATCAACGCGTTTTCGGGCAGTGCCCAAATATATAGTGCAAAACGAAATATCTGTATGGCAACCCTTCGAAGAAGTCGTCCAATTGGTCCCATTTTCGAACTTAAATTTACATCGTTTTTTTTTTAAAACCAGTGTGCAAGATTTCAGCCCTTTAAGTGATTGCGGATGACGGACATGCAAAAATCAAAATAATTTTTAATATTATGCTTGGGTGTCCAATCCATTTTGCTCTATCATTATTATTTCTAAGTATATTTACACACAAAATTACTTTACTAGAATTATCAAAAATAGCCCTCATTAATCATGGGCTGGAAAAAGAATGGACGTTCTCATATTTGACTGGCAAATCGTGGCACAATAAGAGAATTTGTGCATGTTAAACGCGCAAAAACAAATTTATGATAAAGTACTCGGGTTGTGTAGAATCAAGAACGTTATAGATGAATAATAATATTCATTGATAAATATATGATTTTAGGGGACCTCACGCCCAGATGTTATTATTGGTTAAAATTTTTGTGAACATAGCAGAAACACAGGGCAAACGAAGAGTACCTACTATATATTTTCTTAACAGTTCTTTTAACATGTTTACTGCATGCCAGACTTTTATTAAAAATAACTGCAAGCTACCTATTCACATAGATATTGGTCGAGTGTAACTGAGGAAAAATTTAAGTGTTCAAGAAAATTTTTATATTACAATGGAATTACTTATGGCTGGATTAAGTATTAATTTAGTATTCCTGGACAATTCAGAAACTGCTGAAAGGTCTGCATTGAGTTTATCAATCATATCCTCAATAAGCCCAGCGGCATGGAAATATAAAGTTGTAGATCATATATGTATAGATTAAATTGACAATTATTTTATTAACATTCGGCAAATGATAGATGAAAATCGAGAAAAGCAATGAACCTAAGATTGAACCTTGTGAGACGTCACAATTTATCGACAAGAATCTCGATAACAAATCATTGAATACCACCATTTGTATTACACCGGAAAGACAAGATGCAACAAGTGTACACGCTGGACTAGAAAACCAAAACTGTTTTTCAGCTTACTGCCGCATTCAAAATGCAGAGTGGAGTAGAGTGGCTTAAAGTGGCAACTTGCATCCTTTTTTTTTTGCGCACGTAGTAGCGCATATGGCCATCTCTGTATAGCTAGCTCAGAGTAGAGCTGTATGAAAATAGGTTCTATTCTATTTTCACGCTGCCATTTCTGAAAGCTGACACCCTGGAAATTCGAACTACTATAGCATGTAGATCGCGTGGAAAAAGCTCCATACTTCTTTTTATCATAATTAACATCTTTTAATAATATTTTCTGATTTAATATTTTTTATGAATGCTAATAAAAAAACAAGAGGTATTTTTGCAAACTTCATGATTTAAAAACCAAAAAATTACGTTAATTTTTAGCTAGCTTTGAAACAATCTGATGGTGCCACCATAGGTGTCTCATTTTTCGTATTTATTGTTTTGACTACGAAAGTTGCTTGCTCTTCTGTTGATTTGGCGTTGTGATGGGGATTTGTTATGTTAATTTCAAAGTTCGAATTTGACTTTGCGCTGCATTGTGAACACCTTCCTTCTTAACTCAAAGCTCGCTATGCTCCACTCTGTTCCACTCTACATTGTGAATGTAGCATAACAAAATATGATGAACTTTGTCAAAGGCCTGTGCGAAGTCCAATAGTACTTACTATAATGTGACTACTCTTTTATCATCAATAACCAAGCGAATACCTTCGATAACCTTCGATAAATTTAATAAAATATTCTCATCTAGGTATTATAAAATTTGCCTAAACAACAACTTTTCAAATACTTTGGAATGTTTTTTAAAATAGATAGGTCTATACTGAGCAGCCCCTGAGGTAGATTTCTTTACGGGAATTATCTTAGCCTTATTTCATTTAAAACGAAACTTTGAGGTTAGTAAAATATTATGGAAAATATGGGTGATTGGGTGAATAATAGCAGGGAAAACCAGCCTAACAAATTTAACAATTGTTTCATAATTTACTGAAAACACAGCTGCCATAACATCGTTTTCATTCTCGTTAGAGAAAAGCCGTAAAAAAAAAGTTACTGTTAGAGGTTATGTTCGAGATAGATACAGTATTTAAATTTGGCACTCAACATACTAGGATCGTGTATTTGACCTCATTTTATTGTATTTGTTCAAGAAGGAATTTTTTTAGATTCTCCGGTATATAGCAAAAGCTAAAAAATGTATTTTATCTTGTTATTCCATCACACAACCCATTATATTTTTGGTGGCAAGTTTCAAGGCTTGGTGTGATTCATCAACAGGTCCCCAAATAACGAAATTGAGTGACTTGAAAAATAAATGAAAAAACATTTTTTAGCTTTTGCTATATACCGGAGAATCTAAAAAAAAATTCTTCTTGAACAAATATAAGTTTACCCCGGTAAAAAGTCCGAAAGAGTAATCTCTACTTTTATTCTTTTCCTCCTTGGTGTACAATTAAGTGAATATGAGTTGATTCAAAAAATGAAATTACAAATAGAATTTATAAAGGTCGGTGAATTGAAATGTGTTAAAATAAGAGAAGAAGAAGAATTATTACAATGGGATGATAGAAGTGGACATTGAAAGCTTTAAAAAACTTTTAAAGTAAGAGACTATTAATGTAGGCTGGGATCAGTATAAAGTTTTGGATGGAGTGAGCGTGATGCGGTGCTATAAATGTAAAGGATTTAATCATGGAGCGAAGGTTTGTAAAGATGTAGAGGTCTGTGGGAAATGCAATGGAGCACATCGTACGAGTGAATGCAAAGAAGAAGAAATGGTTACTAAGTAAGTTAATTGTGAACAAGCCAATAAAAAATTGAAACTAAATTTAGATACTAATCACAGTACCATGTCACGTGAATGCCCAGTTTACTTACATAAATTGAAAAATGAAAAGAAGAAATGTGGATTTAGAGTGTAGCAATTAGTAAATGTTAGTTTCTTGTACTTGAATATACATGGACTATTAAACAATTTTTGTGACATAGAAATTGTACATAAAAGCAAGAAATTTGATTTTATTTTATTATCGCAAACACATTTAACAAATAAAGTAGACGATGGTGAAATATACCTACCGGGTTATAAAATAGTGCGATTTGACTCAAAATCTAGTCATACTGGTGGGGTGGCTGTATATATACGGGAGCAATGACAATTCGAAATCCTAAAAAAAGGTGGGGATAACTCCTTATGGTATGTAGTTATAAAGTGTTCAATGCACAATAATTTTTGTGTTACTGTCGTTGTTTTGTTTGGATCACCAAGTGGTTCAGAAATTCAATTTTATAACCAATTTGAAGAACTTTTAGAGTATCTGGAAGATAGGGTTGAAGAAGTGATAATTGCAGGTGATTTCAATATAGATTGGAAAACTAATAATACATATAAAAGGTATATTGAAAAAGTCTTCAAGGATAATGCATATAAACAGAGAGTTGAGGAATATACTCGATTGACGCAAACTTCCAAAACCCTAATCGACTACGTAGTGACAAATATAAATAATTTAAGTGCTAAAGAGAAACCAAATTTGAAAATAAGTGATCATGAAAGCACGAATAAAAGAATATATAACAGAGAAAAACATATGTGTGAAATATTCAAGTACAACCAGACAGATTTTAACAGGGAATTAGTTTGTAAAAATGTTAATGAAGCTGTAAGCTATTTAGAGGCTTCGGATTGCGCGAGCGAGCTAGATAAAAAGTTAAGTGAAGTTATTAATAAATTCACAGTAAGGAAAGTGGTAGGAGATAGAGAATGTGAATGGTATAGTCAAGAATTAAAGAGGTTGAAAAAAGATAAATTTATTCAATATAACAGAGCCCGAATGCTAGATAGTGAACATGAATGGATAAAATATAAAAAAATTAGGAACATTTACAAAATAAGTATAAATAAAGCAAAAAGAGTGGAAAGAAATTAAGCGGACAGTGCTAAAAGATACAAGCAATACAATACAATGTATAGAATTTGGAGATAATAAGATAACGGAGAAGAAGGAAATTGCAGATAATTTCAACGAATATTTTATACAAAGTGTGGAGACTATCAATAGATCTATACCATCTAAGGCCTACGAGGATGCAATTCATATGACAGACAAGCGCTTTGTATTTAAATTACTAAATGATAGGGAAATAATTCAAATATGTAAAAGCCTCAACCAGAAGAAAGACTATAACAAACTTAGCCCCAGAATTATAACTGAAAATAGGGAATTAATATCGGTTATAACTACCATAGTTAATAAATCTTTATCTAGAGGAGTATTTCCGAAATGCTGGAAGGAATCTCGTGTGATTCCAATTGAAAAAGTTAAAAACACCGATAAATACGAAGAATACAGACCAATCAACATGTTACCATTAATGGAGAAAATATTAGAAAAAGCAGTGCAAGTACAACTAGAAGAATATATGGAGACTAAAAACTTATTTTTAAAGACACAGTCAGGTTTTCGTAAAATTCATTCTTGCGAAACGCGTTAAATTTGGTCATTACACAGTGGAAAGAAGAAGTGGACAAAAAAAAATTGTCTTGACCGTGTTTCTGGACTTAAAGCGAGCTTTTGAGACGGTTGAACCATGTATATTACTAAATAAACTAAACAAATATGGAGTTAACAATAAAGAGTTAAAATGCTTTGTTGATTATCTTGTCGGAATTAATGTACAATAGACTAAGTGTGCCGCAGGGTTCGGTATTGGGAACTCTGCTTTTCTTGATATATATAAATGATATTAAAGATGCAGTAGTATATGATGAGTTTAAGCTCTTCGCAGATGACGCGCTTATATATATTGTTGGGACAAATGTGCAAGACTGTAAGGAAAAATTAGAACAAGATTTAGAAAACCTCAACAAGTGGTTTGAAATTAACAAACTTAAATTGAATGTGAGTAAAACAAAATTTATGACTATTAATTACAGGCAAGATTTAGATATAAAAATTAACAATGAGATGATTAAAAATGTAACTGATGTGAAATATTTAGGAGTGATAGTGGATAGAGACTTAAACTTTAAAAACCATATAGAGTATATTTGTAAAAAAATCGGTAAATAATTCTTTAGAAGAATCAGGAAAAATATATCAATGAAATGCGCAATTGACATATATAATGTGATTATAAAAGTTCATTTCGAATATTGCTCAACGATACTATTCTTAGGCGCACAAGGAATGATCGAGCGTTTACAAAAACTGCAGAATAAAGCAATGAAAATAATTTTAAGATGCGACAGATATACACCAATACAATGTATGCTCGATACTTTAAAGTGGTTGAATGTCCGACAGAGACTGCGGTTGAATATGCTTCTATTTATCTACAAAGTGAAGAATCAAAAACTATCGAGATACCTAAATGAACTAATACAATATGTGGGGGATGTCCAACCATATCAACTTAGAAGAAATGATGATATAAGACTGCCGAGATGTAACACACGAGCTGGTCAGAACTGACTGATATATAGAGGCTTTCTACTCTTCAATGAGCTTCCTAGTGATATAAAAACTGAAACAAGATGGAATTTTTATAAAAAAAAAATGTATAGAATTTGTTATGAAAATTAATTAAGTGAATACTGAACAATTATTATGATTATATAGATTATCTTGAATATTTGCATAATGTAATTGACGTGTAAAGAGAGTATATATCATACTAATAAAGAAGTAATAATAATAATAATATAGGAGTTTTTGCCTCATATAATTCACACCCAGAATTTACTCTGAGATTATATGAGAGGAGATCAATTTGATCTGTTTTCAAGTGTCTACAGCAGGCAGAAAACCAAGCTGTACCGATGTGTGTAAGGTTTTCTGCCAATACGAAACGCTTTTTCTTCTTCATTTTTTTTTCTCTTTTCAGCACATTACGGGCGTATACAGGTTCGATTCGTTTCGAATGAATCTGGTTTTTTAAATTTTTTAATAAAAATTTTTTTTTTCTTTTTTTCTCAATCTTTTTCATTTTTCATTTCTTTTCTTTATTCAAATTTTTCATTTGTTTTTGAAGTCACTCAATTTCGCTATTTGGGGACCTGTTGATGAGTCACACCAGGACTTGAAACTTGCCACCAAAAATATAATGGGTTGTGTGATGGAATAACAAGATAAAATACATTTTTTAGCTTTTGCTATATACCGGAGAATCTAAAAAAATTCCTTCTTGAACAAATATAAGTTTACCCCGGTAAAAAGTCCGAAAGAGTAATCTCTACTTTTATTCATTTTATTGTATTCGCGCGAAGCTCTGCTACAAGGCTTATATTACTTGAATCGGGTCCACAGTATTGGCGATGAAAATTTTAATGAACTTTATCATTTATACTCCTTTTGTTCAAAACAAAGAAAATTGACCTTATGGCTGGAAGTAATACGATCAATAGCATATACATACAGTATTATAAAACATCAATCTGATCTGGGCGTATCAGTTCCCTTGAGTTTAAACTGTAGGTTTTTTTTCTTATCCTAAATGTACTAGTATAAACAGCCATACACAAAGAAGTAGAAATTTGCTGATCATGATGATGATAATAAGTAGAATTATAATACGATATTTTTTAATTAAACAATAATTCTGTATTAGCGTAATCAATATTGTCAGCCTCTTTCTTATAACAGCACTAGCTGTCTGGAAGAGGGGATGGAAGCAAACCGTAGTATAATTGAAAAGTAAATTTTTTATTGCATTGTATGAAAGAAGAGATGACATGGTTAAATAATATAAGTCTCTCAATCAAAATTTTTCATGATCAGCTATTCCCAGACGAGGTTTTTTTGCCAGCACTTTGCCTCCATTTTATTTTCTTGGCTTGGTTCCAAGACGCGAACGTCTCACACGGAATTTTCCAATCACAAAAATTTTGATAAAAGACGAATACCAAAAAATTCAGCAGAAATTCACTATGAAAATCCAATCTACTCCTCCAGCGGTTTTGACAAAATTCTACAATTATATTTGTACTCGCATATTAATTGTTCTAGACAAACTACCCATACATATCTCTTTTTTTTAAAGTTTACCTTTATAACAGCAAGTTGTTATTTTGCTGAAATCAAATAAAAGTGTTTTGTTTTTGCAAATATCTCTAGACTATTTCTATACTGCGAATTTTTTGGCATGTGTTTTAAAAACCACCTGCCAATATTGTAAATATGTCTAATTTACGTCAACAAAATTAAATAATAGAGCTTCTGTTACCTTATTTTAATGAGCTATTTTTTATTCTCCCTCTGGCTAGGAGAAATAAATTACACATGCATCAACGCCATCAACCCGCTGTTTTTTTTTTTTAGAATACCAATTAGTTACTCAGTAAAATGAAAATGACGCCCAAATTTAATAATTTTCCGACTTTTTATATGCATGTTTGTCAGTTGTTTGCCGATTTGTTTTATTTTCTTATAGATCCTAAAAGCCTAATGGCTATTCACGTGGTATAAAAATTTCATGGCTTTCCAAATTTGGGTACACGATACATGAAATTTTGAGTTATAATTTATAATCCATCCCAAAACGACTAATGTGAATGAAGATAAAGAATGAACTAAGAATAATACTTTATTATATGACAGATCAAGAAAGTATTTTTTGACAGTTCAGTGAAGTTCCAGAATCTTTTTGGGAGCACTTAGTTAAGATTTATCTTGTATTAGATGCCCACTCTCATAAACCTGCTCCTATGTAATTTGCCCAATTTGCCCAATTTGCCCAGGTTCTACGTCTCATGTTCTATATTCATCATTAAATAGGTAATATTTCTTTTTAAAAACTGAATTCTGTTTAAATTATAGCCGATTTTTAAGTGATTAATTATTTAATATGGATTGATGATGGTGTGGATATTATGAGCCACAGCATATATTGGAGAGCTGTTCATATTGTTATGAATGCTGAAGGTTATAATCTTAGAACTTATAACTGCAGGAAGCGCAATAAGCCCAAAAAGTTGCGGCATTTCCCACTATGTGATAGAATTGTGTCCATGTATTCATTATGATCATGAAAATAGTAAATCTAAAATACTTTTGAAGGGGGTTTGGCGTAATTATTTAAAATAAAACGAAATTGTGAAACGTGTCTGAAACATTAAAAACTAATTGATATTAGTAAGCTAGGCTAAGTTAAGTTCTTCTTGTCTTTCCATTCTTTCGCCTATGGACCGAAATTCCCACACACGGCTACGGATTTTGCACGATACTTCGCTTCCATTATGTTCTAGAGTTGTAATAATGCCCGAGCCTATTCATTCGTATTTAAATTTTTTAAGAAAATCTAAAAGATTTTGTGAAGTAAAAAAAAATTTCTTTCAATTTTTATACGTAGACAGGACATTTTTAGTAATTAAAATTAAAATTCAAAGGTAAGCGATTTTTGAAAACTCAAATGACGGACGCATGATCATTGGTTTTGCCCATCTGTATATAATAAAGCCTAGTATCGAGTTCGAGTAAAATGTGACATTTCCAGTGGTTAGCAGTGGTAAAATTGTACTCATTATTTAACTAGTGCACTACGGAGCTCACAAGTGCATTTTCTCTATTTTAACATAGATGGCGTTTTGTATGTCTCCATTTATTTAACTGAATAGCATTAAAATTCTGGTAAAATTTTGACATTTCCAGATTGTTTTTTTTTTTTGATTTATTGAAGGATTTAATTTATCTTGACAATTTCCAGATTAATTAAGTCCATTTTTAATTGTAAATTGTAAAAACGTTTATCTAAACTTTATTAACAATTTAAAGTTTTTGAAATTGCAAGTCTGTCTCGGGTATTATACAACATTTCATCTGCTGGTTTAGGACTATTCCAAGATTAGATCCATTATTGAAAATATAAAGCTATTTGAGACAACAGACGAAACATCATTTTAAATAAGCCAGTTAAGTTTTATTTCTTACTTACAAAAATTAATTACAAACTTAGTTATTGATAACGATTTAAAATTCATATTTTTATATTTACTGTGGTATGTTTAATGAAAACAAAAATAAAATGTGAAGTAAAATTGTCTAATGTTTTTTTTAATTATTTTCCTTATAATGATTATTCCTATCAAATTAATTCACTATACGATAGAAAACAGATTAAGTAAACAATTAATTTTGACTACGCAATTTGGTTTCTATCTGTGTATGTATTTGTATCTACTACTATTACTACTATTTAGCAAGTTGTATAAAAAGCTGATTCAATTCTCCAATTCTTCAAAAGTTATTAAGTACTTGCATAGCCCACATACTTACAGTATGAAAATCTTGTTACCTTTGGTACTGCTCCTAGCATTCTCTACTTCAGTGAAATGTAATTTGCTTTTGGATTTATATACATATGTAAACAATGTGGTATACGCCGTGAACCTATTTTTTACAAAACCGTGGGCTGAATTGATTAGAATTGCGAGAGATAAACTTTTGACACAACTAAAGAATTCCATATATCCATTTCTGTCGAAAGTTGTGCCAAGCTATGATGATTTGAGACCCGTCATTGAACATGCAGAAACACTTCTCTGTTGGGTAACAGAAAGATTTATAGACGGAATTGCGTTTAGAGATCTGCTAATATTTGTGAGATATTTCTTTGGATTTATGGATTCTTTACTCTATTATGTTGAATTACAAGTAGAAAAATTTAAAAATTTTCTTAACGAGACCCTGGATAAAGGTGCTCAGGGAATTACAAATTCTCTCGACACTGTTCTAATGCAACTAGAATCTCAAGCAGACAGTCCAAGAAAGACGATATGCTCGAAAGCTTTGAAAAACCACATAAAAGGTTATAAAAGGTCTCTTCATAATATACATAGATCATGCATTGATGAGTTACTGGACACTTTAGATGAGAAATTTGAATATGTCAGGAATTTGACTGTTGTTTATCCACAAGCAGCATTAAATCTCATCAACAGAACCTCTGATTGTATTGACTCTATCACAGATAGTATATATAACATCGACTGTCTGTATCCAATCGGTCGCGATGCAATCGAAATAGGATTCACACTTCTCACGGCACCAGGGAGTATTGCGAAATTTTTGCTGGAATTAACTACAGATATACTTGTCGGGCCAGGTTTTTGCTCCATAATGATGGCTGGCAAACACGTAGCTATTAGGGCTAAATTTGAATTTCTTGTGAATAAATGTATGCTATTGTAAACTGATAGAAATAAAAAACAAATCTAATAATGTGTTGTAAATCACTTTATCCAGATCAAAAATGCATTTAAGTTTCGAAAGTGTTAAGCTCTCAACTATTCTTGATTAAAGTAATGTTCAATAATTACATATATGATAAAAAAAATGTTCTTAATTAATTATGTTTCCAAAAAAATTATTGTGTATTAGGGTGTCTCTCTTTAGCTTGGGCGCTGACTCATCCATTTCCTGCAAGCAAACAAAGATATATGGGTGTGAGTAAAGACTCAGTGGGGTGTGGTAAAATCCTCGAGAATACTTCCCAAGCCATCCCAGCGGAAAATGAAAGCGCTCAAAGACAAATGCTGGAGCGCTCCTTTGGAAGTTTGCAGCGCTTCCCCATCGTGTCCTTGTTCAGCATTCTTGGAACGCTTGCAGGGCAGAATTCTTGGAGCGCTTGTATGGTAGAAGTCTTTGAGCGCTTGTAGCGAATACAGAGCGAATCAAGATAATGGCTTTATGAAAAATCTGAATGCGATCCATTTAATTTTAAATTAAATTAAATTTCAATTAACTTCACACTTCAACTGACTACTAAAGACTGACAATTCTATCGCACTTTCATATCCACATGAGTCATCTTTTTGCAATAAAAAACAGATAGGTTGTGAATAAGCCTACACTCAGAACAGATGTCCCTCCGCAAAGCTTTCTTTGGCTATGGTAAGAGAGCACTTCGGAGAAGATTGAATCTACTGCTGCTCTTTCAGATGCATATGAATCATCTTTTCACAACAAAACACGAATGAGCTTAAACCCGGAGAAGAGATCTGTCCGTTTTCTAGTGTTCTATATGGACTTATAGAAAAGTGCGTAACATTGACTTTTATATGATATAGAGCCTAAACTACTATCTATACAGGAAAATAGTTTTCTAGTGATTTACAACTTGGTTCCTTACCTTACCAAGGGCTATACTTACTATATACCTTACTTAACAAAATAATAAAATAGCTTTGATTTCAAAGTAAAGATACCATTTTAAGCTCACTAACTCTCAGCTGAGTAATAATTGCATGTGTATAAGTGCAGCCGGAGTCCGAATCTGTAGGCAGCTACATTTAATATCATCAACCCACCTCATGCCATGACGGCACAGCGCCATATGCAATGATTACTCCAGCTGAGAGTTTTTGTTTCAGAAATCGTAGTCATTTGGTTCAGATAAATGTTTTTAAATAATTTTATTAGGAAATATTATTTCAGTTTGGAAGACAAGAATGGAAGCTGAAGATTATCAGAACACAATTTTTCTGTATGAATAGTAGTTTAGGGCGGAGAAGCTATTCAAATCAAACTTTTGTCAGTTTTACATAAGAACACTGCAAGTATTTTAGAATATTAGGACTCCGTTAGGGCTCTCATGTTGTAGTGAGGGAATCTATTTCATGGCTTGTGAAGTATTCTCGAGGGTTTTGGCTGTGTGCAGCATATACATAGAAGGAGTAGTATGAAGAAGAAACTTTATTAATGCCTGTATACGGCGCGTAGCATACCAGTGCATGTTGTCGAATTTTTTTTAGCTTTACTACTTTCGAGACGAGATTATTCCTGTAATTGAAAATACTTACTTCAAAACACATTCTAGCTTGCATTATCTCTACATGCCATATTCAACCAATTCTCTGAGAAGGAAATAGAGAACGTGTTCATTATATTTTAATCTGGTTGAACTATTCCAAACCATAGTTTCCAGAAAAAGGAGGACACACAATTTCTTTTTGTGATATTTGGCATTTCAAATGAGTCATAATAAGAATTTTAAAGTTTCAGTCGAAGCAAAGTCGCCTTTCCGAATAAGCCGTTTGAGTTTTGGTTTCCAGTGAAAGCAAGTGTGCGCAAGTGCTTATTTAATGGCTAACAATTCTTGATGAATGAAATGTAATTATTTTATAAAATGTGAATTTTCATCAATTTTGGAAACATTTTTCTTTTTGCTTTTGGCTGTTTTTGTTAGAAAATATTTCCCTTGAATTTTATTTAAAAAAAAACATAATCTCTTATAAAATTACTTGTTCTTTAAGGAGAACTAAAAGCACACCTTCCATTCCTTCTTTAAGTACATCATTTAGAACGGAGATGGGAAGTATATATTTGACCTCCTCCTTTCCCGTCGCGTGATGTATAAGTACCTAATGGGAACTATAATCAAGACAAGAAGCACTACTGGCTCCCTTAGAAGCGATTAAAGAAGACAAAATTGTACTTAAAAAGTCCGACGGGGACACCAGCCCATCACACTCACAATAGTATATCACTCTCACACAACCATATTAATCTGACTAAAATTCTCTATCAAAGTAAACTACTATATCGAATCGAGAATATCTAATAACACTACAATTATATCGCGATTACTTTGAATGACATTCAGTACGTTTACATGAGTACTTGAAGTATACTTGAAGTATGCTTGTAGTAATCAAAATATCTTGAAAAGGCTCATTCAACGCGTAAATTTCAACTTAAGTAATTGGAAAATTGAATTCAAGAAAAATTCAAGTCAAGTAATTGGAATTAATTCAATCAACCGCCCTACCTGAGCTCCAAGTGGATTTCAAGTCAAGTACTCAAGTATTCATGTAAACGTACTGACTATTTAGATCAATGGTTGCAGACAAAAGTCGAGAGTTCAACCTCGGTAGGTGCAACCAATTTC
The DNA here is from genome assembly GCA_963930735.1 of Dioctria linearis. Taxonomy (NCBI): domain Eukaryota; kingdom Metazoa; phylum Arthropoda; class Insecta; order Diptera; family Asilidae; genus Dioctria; species Dioctria linearis. The sequence goes on from OZ005741.1 coordinate 69,466,880, forward strand.
TACCGTATGGAAAAATATGCAAACGGTTTTTCTTCCGCTTAGTTAAAAATAACAAGAGAAGTATTTTGAATGACATTTGAAAATTGAGCATAGATTATATATATAGTTTTGGTGAAATAGGGAATTTGATGCGTTATCTGAATTAGATTTTAGTAAAGAGACTGTAGAAATGGAAAACAATGTAGCTCAAGCTGAATCCACTCCAAATCCTGTAGTTATAAATGTGGCAGTTCATAGAAATACATTGCAGAAACTTCTATATAGCAGTCTCTTTTGGTCTAAGTACCAAATACCAACTGAGAGAGAACTATAAAGTGGACTTGTCGAAATAAATATTTTTGAAAGTAATTATTTAGTGTTATTACTGATGAAAAGTGTTTTACCAAAGATAAAATATTCATTATATACGAAGCAGAAATTCGAAAGGTTTTTATTATTTATCAAGCTGCGCGCTAGCTTTTTCAAGTTCCTACCAAGGATTTTTTCAATGTTGGCACCAACGTAAGAACTCTTTTTGACACACAAAATTGTGCCCACATGAAATAATTAGGAAAAAATACAAAACCTTAACAGAAAATGGACTCAAAAGATATCATCAGAGATGTTTTAAATTTGGGGTAAAAATTGCAATAGATATATCTGTTCAATGTATATGTATAATGTTCAATTTATTATTTACTTACATGATTTCTTTTGGTAATTCGGAGACCATTTGAAAGCGACTAACCAAACTGAATGACTCAATTATGAGCAGGTTTGCTAGCGAAGCTACGTACTACTAAAATATTCCGCATGTGACATATTCCAAAATTTCTCTAAAAATTCGTCAAAATAAATTGTAAATTTCTTTCTTAATTGACACATATTGGTCGTCTGAAGAATCTAGTGTGTCGTCAACACAATTAGCTAGCAAAACCTCCTACTGTGCTGGGCACCCAATATTTTCCTTCAATCATTTTAGCCCAGTACGGTTAGTATATGACCTTGGAAAAATTCCCATCAGCAATTTTATTCCTCTAATCTTTAGGGGCGGGGGTCATTGGTAGTCTAAATTCAAAATGGCGACCGAATTCCGCCGGTGTGTTAGCCGCCATCTTGAATTTAAGAGGGAATTATTGTTGCTCAATATCTCGGCCATTTTCAACTTTTCAACAAAAATGTAATGACTTTAGTTGTTATAAATTTAATTCTCTATAACTTTAGTCCTTACAATTTTTATCGTGCGATCGATGTTATTCGAACTAAGCAGGAAAAAAGATTTATCTCGTTTATTATTAACTTTAGGACATAAATGTACAAGAACAAAGTTGTATAGAATTACATTTCCTACAATTTTCATCCCTACGACTTTTTTCCTAGAACCAATATTTAAGGAGGTCCTACACGTATGGATGACAAACGTAACGGGACTGCAGCAACCAGCGTACCCTAGACGCAGACGTCACTGGCAGATGGGCAACGAAGAAGAGTGAACTTACAGCGTCCCTTCGACCTGAAAAGGATCAGTTTGTCTTGTCGACCGTTGCTCTACAGAGTAGACGTATTGAAAGCAATTCGGTGAATTATTTTGTGTGTGAAAAAGCTACAAGCGAAAATATTGCAGTGAAAGATACAGTGAAAAGACGTGGCGTTCAGTCACTTATATCAGCAAGCATTATTCGCGGTGATGAAGAACACAAGCATATGCTCGAAACTATTGACAACGTTGTCATGCATCCGGTGTGCCAAAAGAGTTATGCGAACAAAAAGTTAGAAAAGGAACATATATGAAACACCGACGCATCTCTATTATCATCATCATCATAAACAACGCCACCACCAGTTGAAATGCAGGTATTACCAACGTTCGTTTTCGAAAACTGTTGCTTCATATATAAAGAAAACCTCGATTCAGTGATGAAACAAATTATGCGATCCATAAACGTGTGGCATCACACCGAAACCGTGAATTCCGGGATGGTATTTTAAACCATTTGAATAAGCGCAACAACGAAATGGGGTATCCTCACACTTGCTGGTAAAGCTTAGTTTATTACGCGTCTCGTGAGACATCAGGAAGACCAGTTTCTTGCGAAATAGGCCGTGCTATGGAGTACGTACATTTTCGATTATATTCATAACAACGCTGAGAATGTCAATTTAACCTGAAAGTGCTGCAAGAAAAGATTTAAGGAGACTTTACCCCGGATCGAAGGACAATAAAAAAAGCATTTACAAGAGGGGTACGGCGACTCAGCAGGATTGGATACGATAATGTTTTTCTTTTGTCATTAGTCAAAAAATCATCTCGCAAGCCTAGCATGAGGCAAAACAGTCCGACCCCCAGGAAGAGAGATTGAGATTTGTTCGTAAAGCGGCTGCAATTGTTTTAGAAGACATACGTTCCACACCGTATAGTACGAGATCGTACCCCCTCAGATAATTTCATGGATAACGTGGATGATTCCATCCCCACTTCTCTTAAAACGCTACCCGAGTGAAATATTTTAAAATCTAATAAGTAAAAAAGCTAGAATTGGTCTAAGACCACCAGTTCTTATGATATCCTAGATAAATACTCCTATGTAATTTCGTATGGTAGCTATCTGTGCAAGTTTGATTTTTGCAGTGGTTTTTCACATATATTTTTAGAACGGCCCGTCGGGCAGAAAAAATTAATATAAAAAAATTTCATAGAATTTCATATTCCAAAGAACTTTTCAGTACAATAAAAACTGATACTTTCACAATATACTTAAAAAACCAAAAATTTTATATGGCAACACCAAAACGGAGATATCCGATTTAGTCCATATTATAAGATTTAGTTACTGTTTCCATATATCGTGAACAAAATTTCAGCTCTGTACGTCGAAGCGTTCTCAGGCAGTGTCCAAATATATATCGAAAAACGAAATTTATGTATGGCAACCCCACGAAGGAGTTGTCCGATTTGTTTCATTTTCGAACTTAAATTACATTTTTTTAAAAAGGCCGTGTGCCAAATTTCAGCTCTCTACGTACACGCGTGCTTAGGTTATCGTGCGGGCGGACAGACGGGCATGTAAAAATCAAAATAACTTTTTCCATTTTGCTCTCCCATCATTATTTCTGGTTATTACAAACAGAATGACAAATTTAGTATACCCTACGATGTCATCATCTAGGGCAGCGTTTCCAAAACGTGTAGGTCGCGACCTGCCGGGTCGCCAAAAATCGAAAAAAAATTGTAAAAACTCAAAAACAGAATGTTTTTACATCAATTCAGCGTTGCCAATCGAATCTTTCAGAAAAACTGAGAAAAAAACTGAGAAGCTAAGAAAAAACTGAAAAATGAATGTTTTGCAAAAAAACATAAATTACTACTTGGAATACTGCACAAACGCGGTCAACTGGCTGTCGTCATCATAATCCCATAAGATTTCAATCTCCATCAACTCTTGCCTAAAAATTTAAACATAACTTTGGAAGAATGTGTCAAGTTTGTAAACTACAAGGAGTGGGAAGTGATCATAAGCATCATAAGTATTGTAATTCACGATGGCTTTCAAAAGGAAACGTTTTAAAATGTCTGTTTCAGCTAAAAGACGAAGCTTTGTTATTTCTGAATGAGCACGCAATACAAGCGATACAATTTTTAATGTCTTTTTAGACCACTTATACGTGTGAAGCTGCGTTCTCATTGTACTTAAAAAATAAGTATCGAAACAGATTGGATGTCGAACCTAGTTTGAGAATAAAATTAACATCATTACCTCTTAATTTGAAATTGTTATGTGATGACAAAGAACAGCATCCTTCGCACTAAGGACAAAATATGTGGAAACAAAGTAAGTTTACTTTATTTACTAACTTTTTAAATGAATATAATTGTTAATTTAAATTACTTATATTTTTCTTATATAATTATTTTGCAATTTTTGTGTATGAAATAAAAAAACAATAACTTGACTTTTTTTACAAAATAAAATGTGTAAATAAATGTTTTTTCTCATAAGGTGGATCGCAAAAAATTTCAAAACTTCGTACCGGGCCGCGGTCAAGAAAGTTTGGGATACGCTGATCTAGGGTATATAAAATTTATCATATCCGAATAACTACGATTCCCCAAGCAAAAGTTCTCAACTGAGTAATAATTGCATAAATGAAAATGTGCCATGGTCCGTTGAAATCGAATGAATCTTTTTGCTGCGAATTCGGACTACGGTCGCACACTGACAACTATTACTCAAATGAAAGTTATTGAGCTTAAAATGGTACACGGTATTTTCACGCAAATAATAAATACAATTTCAAAAATTGGCTAAATCGGGCAACCGCATTTTGGTATTACCATACAAAAATTTAGGTTTATTACGTATACTATGAAAACGATAGTTCTAATTCGTTTTTATTGCACTGAATATAAAATCCTATAAAATTGGTTGTAATCATTTTAACTGTCCGACATACCGTGCTATTGAGGTTGAGCGCTCAAGATAGTGGTTTAATCGAGTCTCATATTGTTGAGACACAATATTTCAATTACTGTTATGGTCACACCTTTACGTCAAACTGATGGTACCATTCTATTCCGCATACAACTCGAGAAATTCAAAGGCGGGATATCCGATATCTCTACTCGGGTTTTTGTCGACTAGTTTCAGTAAAATTACCCCTGCTTATACCTTATTTTACCTCCAGAATAAAGTATATATACTGAAACCTAGCTAGGCAATATATATATAAGATAATAAAAGAGCATCTAAATCGGATCATTGAGATGTGAGAGAGATGTTGCATTTTATAATATGCAAGTAAGGATAAGGATGAGAGAATATGATAAGAATATAGAACATGAGACGTAGAGCCTGAGCAAACTCTTGACGCGCTTATATTCCCCACCATTCTTCGAACACTACAATACAATTTCGAATATACCATTTGATAGATCTGTCATAACATTCACCGAAACCTCCTTGATTAGTCGATTCTTTTATTCATACTATACAAAATCGTATTCACGTTTGCAATTGAAGAAAGGTACAGAATGGTGCTAACGAGTAAACAATATAAGAATTACCCGCGTATTGTTTAGAGGGCAGATCAAATCAATCAATTTTGTGGCTTAGCATTGTCAGCTAAATTACAGGAGTCAATACTATGTATTTGCAAGGTCATTCGATTCCAACAGCAATAACAGGAATATTATCCGAAGTATTTAACTTACTTAGGAGTAGGTATTTACTTTGAAAATGGGCATCTAATACAAAATTCTAAAACTTCACTGAACTTTCAGAAAATACTTGCTTGTTCTATCATATAATAAAGTGTCATTCTTAGTTCAATCTTCCTTCGCAACAGTCGTGTTGGGATGGATTACATCACAGAAAAAGTAGTAAAACTGTTAATATCCTTTGTGGTATTTTTTGACATTTCAGTACAACAAAAGATCGAAATCACCTCCTGGGAGTGATTTTGATCTTTTGTCGTACTTTAATGTCAAAATATACGCCTAAATGAAATGAACTTCTCTACTAATTTGTTCGTGTTTTATTCAGTTCAGCAAGCCTTGCATTACGTAGAATGAACTTAAAATGACACTTCATATTACAATTTCATAATATTATTTCGAAGTGCTTAATTCTATTGCTCTAATTCGGTGTAGAATATCCATTTACCACAGTATAAAAACCTCGGAAGCAGTTGACTAATTTATCGTATTTTTAGGCGTGTATTCTGACATTAATTCATTGCAAATTCATTATAGTTTATTTTGTGGTTGATGAAAAGTATAAATCAAAATGAATATGGTGAAAATAAAAGAAGGACAAATTTGAGGTGAAACGTCAAAATATGTGACAAAAATATACACCTAAGCTACGATAAAGAGATTAGAATCACCCCCTGATGTCTACTTATAATTTATGACTCAAAATTTCATGTATCGTATATCCAAATTTTGAGACCCATGAAATTTTGATACCACGTGAAAGCCACTAGGCTTTAGGATCGATAAGAAAATAAAACAAATCGGCAAATAACTGACAAACAAGTAAGATGCATATGTAAATTCGGCAAACTTTTAAATTTGGGCGTAATTTTAATCTTACTTAAATAACTATAGTTGGTATTCTAAAAAACAACAAAGTAGGCAGTTGCTGCTAAAATAAACAAATAGCTAGCTCGTTGTTAAAATAAGTAAACATAAGCTCTATTACTTACTCTTGTTTACGTAAATTAGACATGTTTACAATAATGGCAGGTGGTTTTGAAAATACATGCCAAGAAAAATTTTGCAGTATAGAAACAGTCTAGAGATATTTGCAAAAACGAAATAACTTTATTTTAGTTTAGCAAAATAACAACTTACTTTTGTAATGGAAATCAGGATAAATAATATGGAAACTAGACGAGGACACGCTCTGTTTCACACTGTGGTCGAACGATTATTATAAAACGCGACGTTTACTTCACTTTATTAACCAATATTTCTATGTAAGACTATTTTTACATATCTCCTTCAGTTTATAATTACTGTTTCCTCTCTTAGAATATAGACGGAGATACTATATCGCCTGGTGTGAAAGAAGAATGAACTAAAAATGACATTTTATTATATGACGGATCAAGAAAGTATATATTTGATAGTTCAATGAAGTTTCAACAAGTTGTTTGGGGGCAATGCGTCAAGACTTATTTTGTATTAAATGCCCACTCTCATAAACCTGCTCCTAAGTAATTTCAATATATCGGATAATATTGCTCTTGGAATCGAATAATCTTGCAAGTAGTGCTGGCTCCTGCAGTTTTGGTGGTAGCATTAGACCACAATTGCTAGATTGATTGATTTGTCCTGATCCTTTCTCCAAAGAATTCGCTGATGATTCTTATGCCCTAGACACACAGCACGACCTAATGAATCATTATTGCCGTGTGTCACACAGTATACGTCCTTATGGCTCGAAAATCAGATCATAATGAAGTACACTAATGAGGTGTCTTTTTCCTTCATTATAGCTATAATGAGGAAAAATGTGCTAGATTTTGCATATAATTTAAATTTGGAGCTCCGCTGTGCATCTGCTGATTTGAAAAATAAGAAGAAGAAATGCAAAGAAATACAAATAACAAATTTTCAATATTATTTTTAATATAAAGCTTTTCACATTTGTAAATTGTTAAATTGAAAATAAAATAAATAAAAACAAAGTTTTTCGCATTAATTCGAACCATATCGCTTCTTTAAGGACATAAGTTTATCAAAACCAGTTTGACAGTACAACTTAAATAAAGAAATGGCTGTGTGTCTCCAGTTTATAGACTAATAAGTCGTTAGTTATTTCTTCATTAAGAGCGCTGTGTGTCTAGGGCATAATATTGTTTACTGGTTAGCACTGTTCGAACCATTAAAAATCTCCCAAAAATAGGTACACCCCCAACAAAACTATATGTTTGTCATCTATACAACACAGTGCATCAGCACAACCAGGTTAAACAGACCAATTTGTATCATTATCACTACTGAGCGGGAGTTTTTTCTCTACTTAATAAAAGAAACCTTTATTGCTAGCAGCACTAAGGTTTTAATTTAACACAGAAGCATGTGTTGCCGTAAGTTTATTGCTACTATGCAATTTTATCGTTGCTATGCAAACTTTGCTGTTGGTACCATAAGATCACTGATGCTATGCCAATTCTTGTTACCATACGCCTCTGATGATACTCAATCATTGGTGTCGTGTGCAAGCAAAGGCTATATAAACAACATGCTGACTCGTTTCCTTCTCTTTTAGCAGCCCTAAACCTATTCCTCATTGAGCATAAGCCCACGTTCATGTTCCTCTCTGAAACTCTCCTCACTGAGAGACATAAGTTAGATTTTGAGCACTACAACTTCGTCCGCAAGCACAAATCTGAGACCACCTTATGCACTGCCCTTCTTATTAAGGAAAACCTTGAATTCAAAGAGGTGAAAATAAGTAACCTTTCCAATATGGAATGCACTGCTGTCAAGTTACAACTTCGAGACAATGAGTCTCTTCTCCTAATCGCCCTATACAATAGATTTCACGCCACGGGAGCTGATATCCAGAATAACTTAAATAGCATTCCTCTGATCTCGGACAATTTCACATACACGGTGCTGGGTGGAGATTTTAATGCCAGGCACCCGTTGTGGAATGACTCTATCGTAAGCCCGTGAGGCAAGGCAGTACATGACTGGCTACTCTTTAACACCACCCATGATTTCGTCGTCGTCTCGCAGGATACTCCGACCTTCCTGCGATCTGGGTCAATTCTTGACTTCTATATCGCAACCTCTAATCTAATTAATCTACTACCCCAATTCTCAAATTACGTCTGTGCAGCGGTTATGGCTGAATCTGATCACTTGGCAGTTGAACTCTCAATCACCCCCAGCGCACCTTCAAATATTTTGACTTCTGACCCTCAAGCCTCAACTTCACTCAAAGACGTTGACTGGGAACAATTTCAAGACAGGCTCTCTCAATTCCTCGCAGGAAATCTCCCTGACTCGCAACGGAATCTCACGAACTGGGAAATCGACTTCCACATTGACTTCCTCAACAACGCCATTGAAGGAAATGTCGCCTTCTTTTCCAGTGTAGTGCCAGCAAACACTACAAATACAAAAATCTTCCGCCTCAACTGCAAAAATTATATAAATTTAGACAAAAACTTCGAAAAATACCTAACCGTATTTTTCACCGAACCCTTAATAGCCACAACCCAGCCTACAGAACCGTGTTATCGCAAATTAATTGCTTGTCAAAAATTATTGAGGAACAAACGAAAATGTTTCTCAATCAAGAGTTTAGGAAGAAACTGGCCTCTATTCAACCCGGTTCACACTGCTTTCAGGACATAAACAGGGTTTGCAACAAGAAAGCAAAACTCCCCAAAACTAAGCGGCTCGAACGCTTACAACCTTCCCCAAGACAAATGCAACGCTTTCGCGGAATACTTCCAATCTACCTTCAAAAACAACTCATCTCTAAGCGATGCAAATTTTAAGGACACTGTAGACTCGACTGTTGATAATTTCACTGCCCAGTCAGTGGGATCCTGCACCACAATTTTTAATTCCACAAACACGTCCTTAAATCTGGATGATTTAATCTTTTCAAATCCTGCTCACGTTTTTGCTCCAATCAGCTCTATCAGAGGCAAAAAATCCGCCGGCCCAGATAACATTTCCAACAAAGTTATCAAAAATGTCCCACCTGTCGCCATAGAATTTCTGACAATTATCTTCAATAACTGCCTCAATAATTCATAGTTTCCTGATGTCTGGAAAACCGCGCGCATAGTTCCAATCCCCAAAAACGGAGACTCGAAAAACCTTAACGAACTCCGGCCAATCTCTCTTCTGTCCAACCAGGGCAGACTTTTCGAAAAAATAATCCGCCAACACATAGAAAATACCTACCTCGACCTAAATGTCAGGCAGGACACCCAATTCGGCTTCAAGCCCCAGTACTCCACTTTTCACGCTTTACTCAAATTCCTCTCTGATTCTGAAAAACGCCCTCAACAAAAGGGAGCAGACAGTAGGCTGCTTCCTTGATGTACAGAAAGCGTTTGACTCAGTCTGGACAAAGGGGCTAATATTCAAAATCATAAACCTCGAGTTCTCACCCGGGTTATACATAGCTTTCTGTCATCCCGGAATTTTACATAGAAATTGAGAATGTCAAATCTCAGGTAACATCAGTCAGTGCTGGTGTCCCCCAAGTTTCGGTCCTCGGACCAACTCTCTTCAATCTTTTCACTTATGATCAGCCTGCCAACGACTCAAATTCCACCGCACTACTTTATGCTGATGACTCCCTTACGTACGCCCACTCTATATCATCCAATTTCGCTGCTACCAAAGTGGAGCGGAATGTATTCAAACTCGACGAGTTCTACAGAAAGTGGGGCCTCAAAATTAACCTTAACAAATCTGAAATGATTTGCATCCGAATCCCCTCCACAAGGGGAAGACCCAACCTCGCCCCACGTGCCAACAACATCGAAATCGAAGTCCATAACCAGAAGCTTCAGCCTACAAAGAACACCAAATACCGTGGTGTCTCCTTCAATAATCTGTTGAAATTCAACAATCACACCAAGCTGACCATGAGGAAAGCCAACTACGCTTACTCCCTACTCAACCCCATTATCAGAAGGAGAAACGGTCTCCCGAGAGATACAAAGCTGCTTATATATAAACAGCTCATCCGCCCAATCATCTGCTATTGCTTCCCCATTTGGCACACCATCTCGCCATTCTATATGAAGCAAATCAGCGCCCCCGAAAGAAAGATCCTAAGGGCCTGTACAGGAGTGTACAGGAAACCTGACGGACACTACTTTTCCAACACCTTTTTGTATGACAGTGCAAACATCACTCCAATCGAGGACTATCTCCTTTCTCTCGCGGTCAAACAACTTGAGAAGACCTCTCAACATCCTAATCTCCTCATTAGCCAGCTTACAACGCAGCTTCCAGTTGAAAACTTCCACTACTTATCACCTCTTCACCCAATTAACTCGGAAACGAGAAACATTTATTACCTGAGCGAAAGATTTACTTTCTTAACTAGTAAAGAAAGCCACCATCGTGGATAGGACACCATCCTGGCATTTCGATCATCGTGGGACTTATCAGCCGTGGACCATTCTGGACTTCCGGATATTTCTCAGCATGTTGGACGAAACGCCAGTCTTCAACTCACAACAAGTTAGAGAAATCTCTAATATTCCACAACTTCCCACTCCCATCCAACTTCCCTATTCCTCTAAATCCCAAAATTGTTAAATAACAGACAAGAACACAGCTTGCCGTTGCGCAACAAGCTGTTAATAATTTTTCGACATCGTGAAATATAAAATTAATAGTCATTCGAACAATTAAAGTGTAAAGTGCATTAAGAGGAGTCAGTACCAAGATTAGCAAGTTTCATACATTTTTCAATGCGAATTTCTGACAAACTATTTGTATCAGAGTAATGATTTATATCTTAAATTAAAGGTAATGAAGAAGTCTAGTAAATAACGTCGACAAAAATTCAAAAAAGTGTATTGGAATGGAGATATTAGCTCGGAAACTTGTAAAAAATGGTAAAAATTGAAGTCTTTTGAATCAAATTCCTGTGGGTAGGTATTGCTATTTCTTCAAATTGTGACCGTTTTAGAGAGATAAGGCCTAGATCTAGCAAATAACGTCGAGTTTTTTTCATTTTTAGTATCGCTTTTTACAATTATTTGACTCTAATAGCACCTGTTTTTTTCACCGACAAGAAATTGCAATATTTTGTTGAAAGTTGTTGCAATATATAGCAAAATATCATATTTACCAATTATGCGCAAACCAAATTTAGGAGAGTTAATTCTCGTTAGAAAATTTCAATTTATGTGAACTGCAAATTTTCATTTTTCGTCTTAAATTGTATGGTTTTGTCAGATGTTTGGTTTCTGCCTTTTGCGGTAGATGTCTCTAATGTGTGTGGTATAGGCCTACGCTAATTTTATATGAATTTTCTCACTTTCAGAACAAAAACCTACGTATAGTATATTTTATTACCTACAGGTTCGCTGGTATATAAATTGAAACTTTTCCTGAATACTGACTCCTCTTAAAGACATAAGTGAAACCTACACCAATATAAAAACCTGTAAGTAAAAACTATCAAATATCCCGGAATATCGGTCCGGTTTAAAATTTCGCCATAATTCGTTTTAATTCGTAAATCGCATGTGAAGAACTCTTGACTTGAATTGTCTCCTTCTCTTTTTGCACTTGGTAGCTGCTGAGGTAGGTTGGCTAGTTAGGGACTAACATTTATATCGGGTATCGGCTGATATATTGTTTTATTAACAAACACTTTAAGCCGGATCTCGACTGACTTAGAGAATACTATCTCGGGTCTCAACTGAGATAAAGAATCTTACTTCCGGTTTCGACTGAAGTTAAGATAACACATTAAGTCTCTCGACTAACTTAAAGCATTTTATCTCGGATCTCGATTGAAAGAGATTTACTAATATTAAGACTTTGAAGGAAATAAAGAATTGTTCGAAGTAATGATTAGAACAGAAGGTATTAATATTAGCTTAAAGCCAATTTATCAAGTGACAAGTATTAGATCGGTCAGTACCAGCTATCGTATCACACAATCAGTCGGCGCCCTGTCCGGTTTGGTGACAGCTTCAGATTTATTAAAAATTAATTTTTTTTATATTTAGACAATTGATACCAATATTTCTATGATATCTTTTTAAATTTTAAGGGCAAGTATTCATGTTGCAAAAATGTACAGTTTAAAATTTTTTGCTAGTTTACCATTATTGATAGCTCTTTGTCAATATAACTTTTTACTTATGGAAAAGCGGGTATCCCCGGCAATTGCAAAAATTCATACTTCCTCTGTGTTTACTAACATTAGACATGCGCACCTAGTTGAGTCTAATCGGCTACTGCGTTTGGATATCAAGCTCTACGCACTATACTTCAGGATCGTGTCAAGGCTATAAAACAAGGTCAACCGATCATTCTCAAGCCAAAACTAGGGTGTTTTCAACAAACAATTACGCCTGACTATCGTCTTATGCCTTTAAAAAAAGTGAGCTTTTACGCTTTGCATATGATTCCTCACAGATTTAATAAGGAAAGCATATACATATGTAGCTGGGAAAAATTTCTTCTGTAACATCAAGAAGAGAAATACAGATTTGTCCTAAGGCGACAAGCTTGATGCGACCCGTAGGATTTAATATATTTCAGGTAGATCGGCTTTATACCTTCTCTTACAACTCAAAGAACAGTTCAAGCTCCAAGCTTCTGAAATATATAATACTGATGAAACAGTAGTCCTTACTGTCTATAAAAATGACTAGGGATTGCCAGTGAAAGGAAAGAAACACATTGGGAAACTCAGGTCAGCAAAAAAGGGGTTGTAACATCACTGCCATGTTTTCTATGAATACCAAATGTTACTTTATACCACGTATGTTTATTTTTGCAAGCAAAACATTGGATGATCGTCTCATGATTGGTGCCATGCTCCTCCAAAAAGCATTGGTGTTGCTTGATAGTAGTTAGATGAATGCTGAGACATTAAATGGCTACAATATTTTGATCAGCATGTCCATTCCTTTCTCCTAAGGTTGAATGGACATAGCAGCCATAAAGAACGAAATGTTAGGTATTTAAAATTCTCGGGATAATCACTTCCACATTCTAAGCACTCCTAACCACAGCTCATAAGCTTCATCCACTTGACCATGTGTTTTTCCAGCCTTTCAAGCAAGCCTATGGATCAACAAGTGCATCATTATATTTCTAACTTTATAGTCATAATTTTTTATAGAAGAAAATGGCCGGAACTGCCTCCCTTTCCCTTATATGTGTTATCTTTTCTGTATTTTTAAGTAACAAAAAAAAACGTTTCTTAATATTGTTTTCATGTATTACTATTTAATAATTAATAGGTACATTTGCAGCATAATTAAGGTGCATAACAGGATTAAATTTAAAAAATATTTTGTAATAATACTTAATTTTTGTTAATTGTTCTTTTCTTTTAAATATTACAAATCCCTGAAAAAGACGCACTTGAATTTTTTTTATCAAATAATTAAATTCTTTTTTTTTTAATTTGTTTATAATAAGTTTTTAATATTTATATTTACACTTATAAAAATTATTAACTCGTAATTATAAGTAATGTCAGTTTTTATATACTTTGGATAGTGAACAGTTTTCTGTACAATTCTATTATGGTCCTGACGACCATGGATGGATGGATGGATCGGAAGGTGGTTGAGCCCCCATGAGGGGGGGGGGGGATACCCTAGACCGTAGGCGACTTCCTGACGACCATGATACAAAATCCAGATTGAAATGTAAGGAAAATGCTCAGAAAACAAAAGAGGATTGAAATAATATTAGGAGCCCAATAATTTGAAATTGACTGGATTAAAAAAAGCAACCGGAATTGATTGTTATAAGGAATGCAAAAAATAGCGAAAAATAAGGACAATTAAGACGACCGGCGACAACTATGAGTAGCAACACTGTCAAAATACTTCGTGGATAAATATGAAACACAATTGCAGCAACAACGAAAAAGAAGAAGATATCTCTTGATATAGTTTGGTTGTCTCGTACTGTATTCGTTGTGAAAACATACATAAGTTTTTTCCTTTTTATCGGTCCTCCGAAATTGCCGATGGTGTAAGTTATATATATAAATATTCGTGCGGTCGAACGCACTCAATCAACCGCTCTTCAAAACTCATTTTTTGATTGTTCACTTTAAATTTTATTTTGCCGCGTTTTTCCTGCTTGACCAAGCCAATCCACTGCCACTCAATTATTTGGCCAGTAATCAGTGCGTTAAACTTAAAGAGCCATAAATATTATCACAGTTTAACATTACCTATTTGGCAGGCCTCCAGTTGGCGATGAAATTTGAAATTTTAACAATCGCGGCGATGAGCGAAAATGTAGTCATCGCCGGTAGTCGAAATTGTGTTCGAATGGATAGCAAACGGAAGGTTTGAATTTATTGACAGTGGTTGTTGCTTGTATTTGTCGTCGCTCGTTGCAATTGTGTTTAGGCCTAATCAAATATGCCGTGGAACATATTACTGTAGAGTTTCATAGTATTTTGAAGGGTGAACAGATGAATGCAGCCAGCTTGAGTGCGAATAAGGCGTGGATATGTCGTCAGAACACTCATTATGCATGTACTTAGCCATATAGGAGCGAAATGTATACATATATTACGATCGTGCTCTAGCAAATCGATATGATAAGTTATTGTCACATCGCAAACCAACTTGAAGAGCTCCTTTTTGGACAGTGTATAATTTAGCTAAGGGTGTGTGATCTATCTCGATGCAAAAGTCGAAATTATATATTCCATTCTGGACTTGATAGCGTTTCAGAAGTATAGTAAATTAAACGGGCTGAAATATTTCAGAAATTCAAGATATTTCAATGTTTCCTTAGCAACACCTTAGCTTGCTGGAAATTTTAAAACCAACAAGTGAAAAAGTTAGGATTGGTCTTAGGACCAATTCTTATGATACCCTAGATGAATGCCCGTATGAAAATTCGTATGGTCACCCATTTGAGCAATTTTGATGTTTTGCATTGGTTTCTCGCATATATTTCTAGAACGGCTCGTCGGACAGAAAAAATGATTATAACCAATTTTATAGGATTTCTTATTCTGAAGAAGGACTGATCGTTTTCAAAGTATATGTAAAAAACCAAAATTTTTATATGGCAACACCAAGAAGGGGTTGCCCCATTTAGTCCATTTTTGAAATTTGTTTTGGAAAACACAATGTATCAAATTTCAGCTTTCTATGTTGACGTGTTCTCAGGTATTGTGCAAATATATAGTGGAAAACGAAATTTTTGTATGGCAACCCCACGAAAGAGTTGCCCGATTTTCGAACTTAATTTTATTTTTTGTTTTTAATGTCCGTGTACAAAATTTCAGCTTTCTAAGTGAACGCGTTCTCGAGTTATCGTGCGCACGGACGGCCGGACATGCAATAATCAAATTAACTTTTAATTTTATGCGGGGGTGTCCAATCCATTTTGCTCTACCATCATTATTTCTGTGCATTACAAACGGAATGACAAACTTAGTATACCCTATAGATTTCATCTAGGGTATAAAAATGCTAAGTGCCGTTGAATCGAAATCCATGCTCCATCAAAAGAATTGCGAGGGTGGTAATATGATGTTTTTTTTAAGATATAAGATTGTTTTAAGCCTTAGATGCAATGAATTCGATGCGATAAACTTTACCAGAAACGAAGCTCATCAGGGTAATCATGGTCATTATTCAATGAACTGGTTGAAATCACGGAGAGAAAAATAAAAATTCACAATAAACGCACGCCGCGTTTAGAATACATATTCGATTGAATTCGTTTCATTCGACTACTTTTCTATCAAATTAAACAAAAACATATTTCAATTGAAAGTTTTTTTTTGTTTTTCAAAAACGCGTAAACGTCTGCGCGTTTAAAAATAACTTTCAATTTAACAATTCACTTTGGTATAAGGAAATAATTCATATTAAATACTTTGAATTTCGGTATGATAGCTAAATGCATTTGGATTTTTATTAATCGGTCGGCTGTTCGTTTTGAAAACGAAACGCCTTCACTTTGATCGTCAACAGAGTTAAATTTATTATTATTTTTGTAGCTTTGTTTCAGTTCAGTTCCTTCACATTAAGCGTCTGGAGTCTGCTTAACGCAACTTAAAGGTTTTCTTTTAATTTTGGTATTTCGCCTATGTTTACACATTTGAATACCCTTCTACCCAAGTAGCCATGTAATGTCATCACAAAACAATGTCGAAAATTTGTCACAAAAATAAGAAATTATTGTGAAAATGAATTATCACACAATAAGTTAATATTTATATTGTGCTACCATACCATCCTTATGGAGAAAAATGTCACAAGAAATTGTGAATAAAATTTGACAAAATTAAGTTGATGAATAATATTTGGCTAGAATAACGTGCGAATGAATTATATGAATTTGTCTGTTAGTTGGAGCAAGGACAGATGCCGGGCTTGCAAACAGTTGATTTTTCGTAGAGCAGTAACATATTTATTAAGAAATTCATACGATAGTAAACAGTTGAATCCACTTACTTACTACCGTTAAAGATATGCAAACTTTAAGTAAAAAATAAAAAGGTAAAGAAAAACTATAAAATAGTATACATAAAAATAGTTTAAATTAATATTGTTACGTGCAAAAAAAAAGAAGACAAGTGGTGACATCTACTGGAAATGAAGAGTAAACATCTCCAGAAGAATCTGGAGAGTTTCTAGGGTATAAATGTAACAGTTGTCACCGCCAGAAAAAGCGAAAGTAATAAACAGGCGAAAGTGTTCTATTTGGATTGCGATAATTAAAAGTACAGTATTAACGATAACTAAAGTTGAATTGATTAATTGAAGCCTTGTGAAATTTATACGTGTAAAGCGAAAATAAAGAACTTGTATATTAAATATTTAATATGGTGTTTTAAATAACAAACCAAAGCCACGCTCGCAACAATATTTAAGTAATACAAAAGAAAAATTTCAAAGAAAAAGTATAATAAAATCGAAAGCAAAATAAAACTATAGTTATAATACATAGAAGACATAAGCGGAGAAAAAAATTGAAAAAAAAGCAAAAATTCAAAGGGGAGGAAGCCATTAATTATGCAGATAGCTAACTAGTAGGTATATATAGAAATTTGACATTTCTAATAAATACTGACGCACAAACCTTTTTAGTACATAGTTACATTTCCTGTGGATAATATATGGATTCACTGCATAGAAAGAAAAAACTACGCCCATTTCATACCATATAAGGTGCCGATTGGCTTATGAAATCCACTCGATGCAATCCATACATGATGTAAATATTATGTACATATTTCTTCGTCAAAAAAAACCGGATGTTCGAACTGATGATACCGAGTTTGCCTCTGCTCATAGTTGATTTAATCAGTTACCATCAACTCCTTCTTCATAGACATATTTTTAATTTAATGTAAATGTACGTGGTAATTAAGAAATCACTAGTTGATTGAATAATAAACATTTTTTTCGAAAATTTATGTATTTTTTTAAAACCACTATACCACTATTTATGATAGTTTGACAAACTTGCAATATTTAAATGCCATATATATGTGAACCATTTGTCACAAATGCCAACATTAAGGTATCACAAACATAAGTGGATCAATTGTGACAGAATTTATTAACATTACTGTGACAATCTTAAGTATTGTTAATGTGACATATGTATGTATAATATGACAAATCTGACCACAGTTTCAAATCATATTTATCACACAATTTTGTCGACAAATGACAACAATTTGTCGTTGTTTTGTCACTTATATGTCATATCTGGCTACCCGGGTAGAAGCTGAATTTGGAATAGAGGTGGTAGAGTACATTAACGCAGCGGACAATAAAACTTATAGCAAAATTTCAGGCAAAATTGAAATTGTGACAGAAAAAAAATTTGATTCAGAGCTTAAATATGAAATAATATTGTGTATTTCTTCGTCAAAAAATTACCGGATGTTCGAACTGATGATACCTGATCAGCCTGTGTCCTTTGTTGGTAAAATCAGTTACCATCAACTCCTTCTTCATAGACATATTTTTAATAAAAGACTTATACAGAAGTATATAATGTACATAAATTTGATAACTATAAATAAACAAGTTTTCAATTAGACCTTGAAAATTTTTAACAGTTTATATGGTTGAAATGAACGCAAGGTGGTTTGATGTGAATATTTTTACAATCATGATAGATGCGTTCAATATAAACGTTTCCTAATTGTTAAAACAAACGTTTAGCGCCATTGGCGCCGTTTTAAACTAGAAATTGATTGGTTTACACAATGGTTTCGTTCAATTTGACATATTCATTTTTCTTCGTGATTCTTGAATTCGTAAGAGTATCAAACGATAACCGAAATCAAGAGTATACAAAACTTTTATCAGCAAAACTATGGATGGGATTGAAAGTAACGGAGAGCAAATATTGATGAAAGTAAAACAGAGCCCTGGAACACAATAGTGCTAGGTTTGGACATAACCCTATTTCTACCTAATGCTCTCATATTAAACGACCAAATAAACAAGTTTTCTATCTATAATAAAATAGGAGCGGAGAACCCACCAAGTGCTTTAAATTTGTTAAAGGACCAGGTTGTCAGACTCTTCCAAAGATAATAATAGTAATATCTATCTACTGCAATGATTTTAGACTCCCCAAAATTATGAAGACGTTCCAACGTGGTTGTCAGAAAAGTCGGAAAAACTTGCTCTCCATACATACATATTTGAGAGGACATCTTGTTCTATCGACTAAAACGATCTACATAATAATATGTTCGCTTCATTTTAAACTTCCATGATAACTAAGATGGCGTTGTAATCATTAGGCTGTCAAGGTTTAGAGCCTTAATACTTAATGAGGGTCGAAAATAATAACATAAGATTTATGCAAATCATTTTATTTCTATTAAATTTACAAATCAAATCAATCGAAATTTGAACCGAACTCGATTAAGTAAATGTTCTCTGACTAGAATTTAAAAAAATGTGGTAAAAACATGAATTGCAACAATTGAGTACAACAAGCAAAGAGAATAACGCGAAATGCAAAAATGTTCTACTCAATTGATTTAGAAGATAACTAATAGGTACCTACATACTTACTTAAAAGTACTATTAACTTAATTCTCATATTGTGTTCAATGCTTAGAATATATAAATAGGAATTGTGATAGGGCAGAATTTGCGTAATAAATTCTTGTTGTGTTGGTGGTACATGTTTTTGTGGTTGAGTGAGAGATAAGTATAGGTTTACGAAAATGATAAATCCGGAGTGGCGCAAAAATTAAGTTTGGTGCACTACTTTTAATAAATTCAAAAAACTTTTAGTTTTGTAAATTCCATTAAAAAAAAAATATTCTCACTAAAAAATATATCAAATATCCAATCTCGAACAGACGCGAGTATCCCAGTAAATTATCACAAATTGAAAGTTGTCCTCCGTAGAAAAAATATTTAAATAATGGGTGCATTCACCCGATGCCGTCTTGTAGCGTAATAAATATATGTCAAAATAATTACTTTGACAGTTTATTGCTACGCTACATACTTTGCCATGGTAAACGAAAGAAAGCGTAAAAGCGAAGTAAAAATTTTGAATTTTTGGAATTCCACTTTTTTAATATACTTAAATTAATAATTCTCAGATATTCCAGATAACATATAATGGAATAGATTTATTTTAACTGCCATCTTGTAAAAGATAAGAAAACACTTCTTGTTTTTTCCACAAAGTACATACTTTTTTATTTTACATATATGGTAATCGCCAGCACGTTTCGTCTTATCAGGACATCATCAGGGCTCTTGTTGTACTGAGTGATTAATTAATTTAGCTGCTAACTAAATTCTTATGGTAGCAACCCAACAACTAAGTTTGGATCACAATCCAATAAAATGGAGAAGGATTCCCTATTTGTGCGAGATACCAAGAAGTTTAAATAATTATTTAGGAGAAATAATATAAAACCAGCCTTTTTTAAGAATAGTACTCTAAAATTTTGGTCAACAATAAATAGAAACCTAAAATTAATAGATCTGACAAATGCGGGGTCTATAAGCTAAATTGTGATTCCATTTAAATTGGGCAAACTAAAAGATCTATAAGAATAAGATTTAAGGGCCATATTAATAGCGTAAACGACATTTTTGTATGGCAATCCTACGAAGGAATCACCCGATTTGTCCAGTTTCGAAATTAAATTTACTTTTTTTAAAAAAAAAAACGTGTGGAAAATTTCAGCTCCCTAAGTGACCGCGTTCTTGTGTTATCGTGAGGACGGACAGACAGACGGACATGCAAAAATCAAGATAATTTTTAATATTATTCCTGGGTATCGAACCCATTTTTATACCCTAGATGAAATCTAAAGCGTAGGTATATACTAAGTTTATCATTCCATTTGTAACACCTAGAAATAATGATGGTCAAAATGCATAAATTTAAAAGTTATTTTGATTTTTGCATGTCCGGCCGTCCGTCTTCACGACAACTTGAGAACGCGTGTACCTATAGAGCTGAAATTTTGCATATGGCTTTTTAAAAAAAAAAGTAAAATTAAGTTCCAAAATGGGACATACAAAAATTTCGTTTTTCAGTACATATTTGGACTTTACTTGTTCCTTACTAGTATTATTCCTGTGCGTTACAAACGGAATGACAAACTTAGTATACCCTACGATACCATCTGCTAAAGACGATGGCTACTTTACAGTAAACGATCAGGTAGACTTTAAAAACTACATTACAATATTGAATGCTGATTTTAGTATACTACGCATGCGTTAGCAACCAATGAGATTTTAGTTAGCAGTTAAATTAATCAATCCCTCAGGGCAAGAACCCTGATGATGTCCTGATAATATATGTTAACTAAAATTATAATGTAAGTACGTAAGTTATGGAAAAAAAAGAACTGTTTTCTTATATATTATAAGATTGTAGATAAATTAATAAAATATGTTCGCAAATGTATGGACAAAATTTTAAACTAATAAATACTATACAATGATCCTAGAAGATTTAATATTGTATACTTTCTTATAATTTTCCAATGTCTCGTAACCTAACAAAGTTGCCATGTTATTATCGTCCTTCCTTCTGTATCCATGGTAACGCTTCACTTCGCTCACTTTTCCTATATGAATATTGGTAGTGAAACGAAGCGCGCTACGAGTCACTCTCAGCTGACTGTACTGAATGTACAAGACAGTAAATGCTATAGCCCACACGCGGAAGTTTTTAGACAACTTTTACGGGTGAGAAGTATTCGGGTGTAGGAAAAATTCTGTGCTACCAAGTTTGGGAAGCCCAATGGAAGTATTTATCTGTCATTTATCAAGTACAGTGAACGCGCGATAGTGTTTGGAAGTAACTAAGGGCCAATCTACTTCGATAGCTATACGCTACAAGTTGCAAGCTTCAAGCTACAAATTTCAGTTTGCACATATGGCGTAATGTAGAAACTGCTACATAGAGAGCTTCAAGCTACATGAAGCAGTAGTTGGTATTAGTCAAATTTCTAATTTTGTAGCTGTAGTTGCAATAACACCAACAAGCTTGTAGCGCTCCTTGTAGCAGATTGCCAATGATGAACCTGAAATAGAGCTTCATGTACCTTGTAGCTCTCATTCTAGATTGGGCCTATAGTCACTTTTTGGCTGTCGGTGAACGCGAGTTACGTAGCCAACCTAAACATCTTTATACCTAAATCATCTAGATCTACATTCATAAATTTTATAGCATAATTTTCCAAATTCCAAATTCATTTCTTAAAGACAAAAATGCTTATCATCATAATTTTTCAATTCTTATTTTCCCACATTCTGTAATGTTGAATTCATAATTTTTACATAGAGGAAATAACATATATACCGCTGGACGCAACCTCAGCAAAAAGAAATTTTATAAGCGAGGTATCAACTTAAATGCAGGTATTTTTTCATAAAATAAAGTAAGAGTGTTCTAACCAGTCGAGCCTTTTATTGGAATATTATTTTATTTTTATTTTATTTTATTAACTTAAAAGGGTTAGTAGGTACATAAATGTCACTTTATTCATGTTAAGTTGTCAGTACGAATATTAAGCTTGTAGTTTGTAGCGCTCATTATAGAAGATTGCCCATCATGAAGCTGAAATAGAGCTTCATGTAGCTTGTAGCTCTCGATGTAGATTGGGCCTAAGAGTAACGTTTTGGCTGTCGGTGAACGCGCCCCCAGTCATTATTCTTCCCCTTAAACCCATTCAAAAACATAAACAAATTTGACAATAAAGTTCCAGTTTTGACAACAAAGCTCCCCGACATCTCCCTTACGGCTCTAATTCACGTTTCACCCATTCTTGTTTGCTATGTATTCTAAGGTTCAATGTGGGTAGGTACTGAGTATATGTAGGTATATCTATGATTATGATGATACAAATTTTGTAATAACTGAAGATAAATGATTTTGGAAATTTTTTTGCTTTGTATCAAGATTTATTAATTTCAACTTGAAAGTGATTCGAAAAAAATTACCAGATAAAAATTATTATGAACGGGTCAAAAAATTTTATAAAACATCCACATTTTTATCCAAATTTTTAGTAATATTTTCACGGTCAAGTAATAAATTGATGACAATGGACTAGTAAATATCAAAAGTATTACCAACTACTCGAAATAAAAACCGTATAGCTTTCTTGAATTGTTGGTTTGTGTTCTTTTGCTAATTGGGACAGATTTTAGGGGATTTAATAAAGTTTTAGAAGAAAATATAAATATTATCAAACGTTGGAATAATATATTAAGTTCAACAAAAACTGATTACATTGACAAAAATATATGAAAAAACACAATACACATATTATAGTAAAATGTAGAGCCCAAAAGTTAGTTAGCATGCTCCACATTTCTTGCTGCAGGGGCCAACTCACACGAGAAAGTTTAGGAGGAACGTTTTCCTCCCCTTATACTTAGACGTACCAGCACAATAATATTGCTATGCGTAGTTCCTTATAGGATTACCGAAATTAATTGTATGCGTGTTCAATTAAGTTACAGTTTTTTATATAAACATTAACTGTATCACATATTCACAGCACGTAATGATAATTTATTTATTATATTATGTATGACCTCAATCGCATTTAAACAAGTGCATAGCCGTCCGATCAGAATTTTCACAATTTCAAAATGGCCGGAGCTATTTTCCTTGCAGTAGTTTTCGTATGCTGCCCGTACTCCCGATCAAAACTTGGCATTTCGAAATTTTTCCTATCCCCGAATAATTCTCACCCGTAAAACTGCCTATAAAGCCCCGCGTGTGGGCCCTGGCCAGCACCAGCAGCCACGATATACAGAGTAACAAGGTATGCCTAAAGTTATTTTGATTCTTAAGCTGTGACAAGTTATATGAAGAATTCAGAAAAATTATTAAAATAAATTATTTGGTAAGAGCTTTTAAAAAATAAAACGGATAATATCATAGAGTAAATAAAAATTACAATATTTAAAAAAAAATACAATTACCTGAGAGCTTAATAAAGAAAAGGATATAACTTTTTGCAAGCGATCAGGTAAGAAATTACAGAAATTTAATCCATGCATTAAAGTTTTAATATTTTTTTCATGATGGCTGAAATTAATAAAAATATAAAATAAATTAATTAATAATATAAAATAATCGGCCAAGTGCAAGTTCGACTCGCGCACGAAGGGTTCCGTACCATCGTACAAAATTTAACACTGTACTTTTTATTTATAATTTCAAATGAGAGTAGCCGTCATTTGAGAAAATAATGCCTACTTATGATAATAATAATGAATGAGAATAAAACGAAGAAAAAAACACCGAAAAACTCGCGTTTCTTGTATGGGGGCCTCTTTAATTTTTAATTTAATTTTATTTTATTATTTATGGCTATATCGCCAATAGAAAGACACAGTCTGTGAAAATTTCAACTGAATACCTATTATGGCCCATGATATACAACCTGGTGACGGACGGACGACGAATTTTCACTAATAGGGTTCCCGTTGTTATCCTTTGGATATGGAACCCTAAAAACAACTGAATTTATATATTATATATATGTATATATATTTATATAAAAGTGTGGTATAATCGTGTGATGCCGTGACGCTCAAGATGGCTTACCGTAGTTTATAGCAATCATACTTTGTTACTGTTAAGTACTGTATACTGTGACCAGTAGCATCAATACAATTGAAGGATGATGTCGGTCATTTTCATTTTCGAACTTTACGCATAACCGTTTGCCCATCTCGGCCCGAAGATCGGCTAATTTGGGCGATTTCCAAAAAAATGTAACTTAGCCGACATCAGATTTTAGCAGAATTCGATATTGGTTGGATACAGCCGATTTTAATTTCGGATTTTTTAATAGGCAAACATTGAATAAATGACTAAAAAGAAAGTGGTATATCGACTAAAAGCTTAAGCCACTCGCGAAATTCTAGATGTATTAGTGTGCAAAGCACTGAAATTTAATAAACATATACACTTCAAGCTTTCGAAAAAACACTGATTCAAATTTCTAACGTTTATCAAAACCAATTAATTTTAGAAGGCGCTGTACTCAGGCAACTCTGAAATATTTACTTTCAGAATCGGCAAAATAAGACAAATTAAGTTAAATCTGAGTGGATTACTTTTTCACTTACATTGTATTCACAGACTAGACCGCTTCCGGTTTAGTTATTTATTCAATGTACGCCAACTATACTTCTGAGTTCAGACTAAGACCAGAAATTGTTTACGATGCAAATAGAAACAACTGAGAGCCGAATCGATTGTGTAGTGTGGTTGGCACTTATGCGCCAATCTAATCGCTATCACCATTCACATTCATATTAATTGTAATATAGTTTAAACGCTCAAATATTTTCTTTTCTTTTCTTTTTCTATATATTATTATAAGACAAGCTCAGGGAATACCCTATGATGCAAAACACAGCATGGCCGGAAGAAGATAAGGAAAGAATTAGGGGGTATGAGGAGAGTGGTAGAGGTGACGATGTATGTCGCCCTTAAACTTCCGTAAATTGTATGCCGGAAAAAAGACAGAAGATGGTAACCTGTTCCACATTCGCATAGTTCGAGATAAAAAAGCATCACGGAATTTTACTGTAAGGCCGAAAATAATTTGAAGGGTAACAGGATGTGCGCGGTTTGCAGCGCGAGTATTGCGTGCAGGAGTTTCTCGACAAAAGATCAGACTTGCTATTTCATCAGAACATTGACCATTCATGTAGTGATAAAGGAGCGAAAAGCGTTCAAGATTGCCGCAGTGCTTGAGTGGGTCGATATAACAAGTAATTGTCAAATCACCAATGAGCTTGAAGGCTCCTTCGACAATATCTAATGAAGCTAAGACTGTACGACCCGGCCCAGATGTGAGGATTGTGTTCCATTCTAGGTCTATTTTTTAGATTTGATGCGCTGAAATATTTCTTATACCATCAGAAATCCAAGAAATTCCGATGCTTCTTTGTCAACAGAGAAGATGTGATCTGGCTACATTAACTTACTGGAAATATTAATGTAAAGAATGGTCAGTGACGATGAATCAGAGATTAATGCTCCATCAAAAGAAACGAGAGTGGTTATGTGATGGTCTTGTTTTACTGAGATAAGATAGCTTTGCATTGAATCATTGAATACAACACGTATTTGGCGACTAGATAGGAAACTTTCAACCAATTATAGAAGAGGAAGGGAGAGACCAACTGCTCTGTCAACGGACTTAGAAATATTTAAGGCAACCATTTTGGACTCACCAAAATTGTGGAGCCTACGGTTCCAACGTTCCGTAAGAAAAGCCAGCAAGTCCCCAGATGAGCGTTCAGTTCGAAAGCCATATTAGCGAACGTTGATGAGTTGATTAGTTTTTAGATAATTCATTAATTTGGGGTTAATGATACATTCAAAAACCTTTGAAAGAATCGAAGTTATTGCAATTGATCGATAATTTAAGGAATCGCTACTCTCACGTTGAGAGTCGTAGCTTTTCGAATTCTGCGGAGATGTCACGCCATAAAAGTCGTCGCGGGAAGTCTGTATGTTCGGCAACTCTAACCAGTCGGACACTACTCGGCAATGTTTGTGCAAATTCAAGGAATTGTGTCAAATCATCTCAGAAATGACATTAGTTCATTAACCTTTTGATCAATGTATTATGATGCTTGAATTTTTCCAGCATGGCAAGGTGAAAGGTAAGACGATTGGTCGAATACTTGAACAGCGTTGGTCAGGGTCGCATTTTAGAATTAGTCTGATTTTGAAAACTCAACATGAAACAAAACAATGGAAAACTCAGTGGTGGTGATATTGCAAAATGTATTGACATTAAATCTTTCAAGTGCTTTACCGAGTCTAAGAGTTACAGCTACAGGAAATATAATATAAAACATTATATAAAGAGCATGGGAACATAATTTCATTTCTTCTTAAAAATATTTTAAAACTTGCATAAAATCACGTTCACACAAACGCGCAGACTTTAGATCAGCATTTTCAAATGCCTGCGCGCTTGTTTATCAAAATGATCATATTGTAATGTGATGCTTAAATAATTTCGCAGAGCAGTAAGAAAAGCTTTTGACTAGATAAAAAAGTTCAGTCTTGAGGTCTCCGGCGCTGTGTTAAATCGATTCATTAAATAGTCTTGTGAGTTTCCTAATAATATATATATAACACAATAAATTACCGTTTAATTCAAAAAGGAGTGTTTTTATTATTTGTTTCCTTTTTATTATATCGCGAAAGAACCAGTTGATACAAGTTCTAAGCATGGGCTTAAAGAATTCCACATCAATAACAGAATGCGCCCAGGAACAAATTCTTAACCTGAGGTCAGAAGAGATGTATAAGACAACTATGGAAGAAACTGAGCATATTGTAGAAAAAGAATCTGAAAATATTTCCCAGAGGAGACAAATAAAGACAAGACATCTGGAGGACTTCATACTGCATACATAGTCCATCACATCTTTCGTCAAAACACTACAAGCATATTTTAAGTTCGGCCATTTAAAGCGGAATATAAAGAAACTGTAGACATAATAACAGCTGAGATGAAAAGAAGATTTGCAGACAATGAAGATCTACCATAAAAATTTATTCCTTCCACATCAGCTGTAGTTAATGACTTTCTCGCAAGAGTTTGTTGTTATATTTGGGATGGACTGGGAGAGAGTGGGGATTGGATATGTTTTGGGATCTTTAGGAAGTTAAGGACTGGAAAGTTCCTATACTGGCAGGTTTTATCAGAGACATTCCCGGGTTATTTGGAACTACCCCCTGTAGTAATCTCCTTTGGTGTAGAAACTTATTCTACCTTCGTGGAGGTAGATGGTGACAGGTATTTGAAATTTGCCGGTATTAGAAGATCCGGCAAGTTGTTCATGAGTGGGTTTGAATGGATAGGTGGATAGGGATTTTCTCGACTTGTTTTTCGGTTTGACCGAACAGATACTCCTTGATAGGAGTTATATTGGCTGCCTCGTACAATACTTCGTTGCGGTAGTATTTTCCGTTGGCTCTTCGATGGACTCCTGTGCAGCTCTAAGAATTTTTCTTTTGAGCTTGCTAAGGCGGTTCATATAAGTAGGGGAGATTGTGTGCCATATGGGAAAGCAATAAGTGATGACAGGCCTTATTAGTTGCTTGTACATGAGTAGTTTTGTCTGGGTTGTGAGTCCGTCCCGGACATTGATTATAGGGTTTATAAGGCTGTACGCGAAATTAGCTTTGCTAATGGTTGCTTTAGCATGGTTATTGAACCGTAGGAAATCATGGAAATTTACTCCTAGATATTTCGCTGTTTGTGTGGGCTTCATTGCTCCTCCATTATACACAGCCATAATTCTTTTGGATTTAGCGACTTGGCGGTTTCGCCCGGTGCTAGGTTTCCGTATACAGATAAGTTCGGGCTTTTGGATGTTAATTTTGATCCCCCACTTTTTGTGATAAAAGGCGAGCTTGCTGAGGTGTAGGTTGACTTTATTGACCGCCAGGAGCGGGCAGCGAGATTAGGCGTATGTGAGGGAGTCATCGGCGAAGAGTGGCGTTGTGCCGCTTTCATTTTGAGGTTGGTCTGAGGTGTAGAGGTTGAAGAGTATTGGCTCCAATATTGAGCCCTGGGGACTCCTGCTGCGATTGTTTTGAGCGGAGATTTATGGTCATCAAGTTCCACATAGAATTTCCTAGAAGTTAGGAAACTGTGGATAAGTCTGTTTAAGTGTGGAGTAAAGCCGAATTGATTTAATTTGTATATTAGCCCTGCCATCCAAACTGAGTCGAAAGCACCCGATCGTACATTCGTTTCTGTTTAAAGCTCTTGAAGCATCCGTGTGGAATTTTAGTAAAGTGTGGAATGTAGAATGTTTAGGCTTGAAGCCGAATTGAGAATTTTGGTGGATGTGTTTTTCTTCACTTTTTCAAAAAGCTTTCCCAAATTTAAGATGATGGAGATTGGTCTAAATTCCTTGATGTCTTTAGACGAAGATTTTTTCGGGATGGGGAAAATTCGTGAGATTTTCCATTTTTCCGGAAAGTAACAATTATTTAGACAATTGTTAAAAATGGTTGCGAGGAAATCGAGTGCTATAGGAGGTAGCTTTTTGATGATTGAATTGAAATTTGAATTTGCTATTTATTGTCTTAGTTAAGACATAGAGTTGGAGGAGGTTTGTAAAGGTGTCTTGATCTTCTGCGTAGATTGCTGGGTTGTCCACAGCGAAAAATGTTTGTGGTATGGATTCGTTAGCACTGAGAAAGGTGCTAACACACCTGTCTACTTCAAAAGAGAAGGTTGGGTCTCTGAGGCTTAAGTTGTCTTTGAAGGTGTTTTGGAAAAATGTTGCAAAGGACTCGCACTTTTCCTGTGGAAATGATAGAGCTCCTTCTCTGCTGGTTAAGATTTTAGGGAGTTGCGACTTCCTAGAACAGACTTTGTTAATATTATCAAAGGTCTGTGGGCCTGGTTTTATTTTCTCGAGTCTTTTTCTAAACTGTTCATCGCAGAACAATTTAGTTTGCTCATCTATAATCACTGATACGCACTTGACTTGAGAAAGGACGGACTGATAAGCAGAATTTTGAGTATTGAGGGTTCTATGGTAAATGCGGTTGAGAATTTTCCGCAGGTTTTGCCTATATTTATATAGATTGTGACGACCTGAGGGAAAGTTCTTGAATTGGTAATTCTTTACCGGGGTTATTCGGGAAGGCTGAACGTGAGCTAGTTTCCATGTGAATATGCATGAATATTTAGAGCCACATGTTTTTTTTTCGTACCGAAAAATGTTTTGCATTATTTAATGTAAGAAAATAATTTCATTTAGGGAATTAAAATAAAATATATTTTCCAAATTTTAATATAAGTACGGATACGGGCCTAATTAACAAAGTTTGTTTGTTCTAAATAATGTTTAATTTAAAACTGATGCTTTTGATTTTAATATTATTACAACCAAATTTACAAGGCAATCATTTGGAATTTGCCGATTATTACAATGTCTTTGAACGATTGTTTTTTTGATTCTCAAAATACATTTAGCCGATTTTAGAAAAATAATTCGCAACATAATTCATACTTAAGTTAAAAATTTTACTTATTCATCAGTAGAAATTAAATAAATTTGTACATATGTGATATTTGAATACGTACAAAATGGAAGATAGTAATTACACGAAACTGTATATTAAATCATTACACATATTTAAATTTCAGCCAGGGTTGTATTTAAGTGACAGAGGAGAGGAAATTCAACTAATTAATTCTACCAAATGAAATTGTACAGTAACAATTCACAAATAAGCATTATAAATATTTTTAATTTTCTTTCTTAAATCATAGGCATTTTTTTCTTTTAAAGATACATATATTTAATATTACATTTTACGTTGTAGTTTAATTGATATATAAAGTCGTGTGTAAATATCTTTAATAATAATTTTTCTTATACGATGATTGGTAGGTATATAAATGTGACTTTCTTAGAGATTATTATGTGTGTGTATGTGGTGTTTCTCACAAAATGACTACGATTTAATTAAGTAAAATTAACCTGCATTTGATGCGTTGTTATCTGTTAATTCTAGCAGCTGTTAGAATTGTCACGAATAACAAAAATAAAACTGTATAGTAACTTCTACCTCTTATATTATTATTCGCTGAATTGCATGCATCTCCATCGTTGCAACTTTGAAGGCAACCATGAACGTATCTATGGAGAAAAATTATGATTTATAGTCAAAATTATTGTAATTAGCATAAAATATATAAATAAATAACACCTGTCATCATAGTAAAATCTTCCACAATGTGACATTCGAATAATTTCCGTGTCAGTTGTTAGTGTGCCACTGTCTAAAGCGCATCCTCGGACTGTTATTGTTTCGCCAGTATCATCTAATTTTGATTTTTTTTTTAATTTTGACTTTTAGGAATTCTTTTTTTTTTTTTCAAATAAGAAATAAATTTATTCAAAACATACCATAATAGCCAGCAATTTTAATACAAGCAGTAGCTGGAAATAAACCATCACGTCCCTTACGTCCTCCCATACAAGGAGACTCTAATATCGATGTTGAGTAATTGTTATGGAAAGGATCATCACAGGCCTTATTAGCACCGTTGAAAGATACACATTTAAAACAATCAATGCAATACGCTAGAAGTAAAAGGATTTTTGTTTTTCAAAATTATTTAAAAAACGGCTAATTACTAACCTTCTTGCAATAGCGCAAAAAAAAGCAATACTAAAGGGATTAGCATTTTGATGATATGTAACTCGAAATACTGCTGAAGCATTGTGGTCCTCTAAATTTAAAACTATTAAATTCTATAAGTATGTATATAGTGTTGTTTCAGTGAATATGGCCTGAATTAGGTCGATTTGTTAATCTTTTTGTATTATTAAATTATTCCATCAATATGGATCGTTGTCACGTAACAGATGACTTAAAATGGTGAAACATTATTTGTTGGAAAAATCTGAAATGAAAAAAAAATATTATTTGCAACTGTATCTAGCTCATATTATTTAAAATATAAGGGGTATTCACGCAATGTTGTATCAAAGAGTGTATCGTTGTAAACGATGTATTTGATTACAACCCAGTAAAGTAATACAAGTCCTATGCATATAAAATGCAATACAAGGGTCTTGTATTTTTACATTCACAAATTGGCAGTGTAAACCAACTTGTATAGTTGTACTTAGGAGGTCAGATTGAACGTCAAATGCCATGGTGTGCAGAGGGGGAGGGGAGTGTCCTAGGAAAATTTTCAGTGTACCAAATTAAAGATCCTTTTGAAGATTATCGACTGGTGCACTTATATTTTTTCTAGGTGGTACTGGGTTCATTTAGCAGGGTGTTCAATTTACATCTACTCGCATCACGGTTTTCCCCCACAAAAAAAAGTATTGCAAATTTGTGAGCCCAAAACATAAATAACTTTCTGGAAAACTTAATAAAACATCACCGAAATACAACCTAATAATAGTATTTGAAGTTCATAAATTTGCTTTAATTATTTTCAATATTCGAACCTTTTTTGCGGGGAGAGGGAGGGGCGGATCAAAACGCCAGCTTTGGATTCGTCTTTCGTTCGATGAAGGGATTAAAGTTATGAAAAAAAGGTTGGGGTGGGGGAATTTTAGGGTGGGGGTTGTTACCCCACCCTCAAGCCCCAAATATAGCATGTGGGGTGTTTAATTAAAGCCTCCGCCGAGCTCTATCGAATGGGGCGTTTTTAAATTTTCAATGCGGTATACTTCGTAGTGTATTTTTTCCACCCTCTTACATTTTACCTGAAAGCCACTTTTTCACTTTGTCGGACCCTGCATCATAACGGATGCCCCTAGACAAAAAATTTTACATTCAAATTAAAGGTAACAAAATTCTCTATCTACTAGAATGTTTTTATTTACAATTCGACACATTTTCTCACTGAGCTTTTCCTCCCGAAGTTCAAAGTTTTTGCTCATCTGGGTCCCATATACCCCACTGCTATATATGAGTTATTTTTCAATTTTTTTTTCAGATCATAGGCATAAGCGTTCGATTACAAATCTTTTTCCTCTTTTCAAAAATATTCCTCAGAAGCACCGTTATTCCGTAAAGATAAATTGTAAATTTTTACATCATCTCACGGGAAAAAGCGGCAAAAAGCCGTCGTAAAAGGATGTTGTTCTACTCTTATTAAGTTTTCTCCTAAACTATCAGCCCAGGCGGAAAACTAATTGGAAATAAACGTTCCAAACAAAACAGGCTTCATTTTATCAGCTGACATTATACTGAAAAAGTGTATAATTAAGTAGTAATAGTAGAAATAACAACTTTGAAAACGACCAAAACAGTCAGAAAACGCCATGAAAAAACGGCATTTCCATAATCTAAGCCGTTCTGTTGAGATACTTTTGTTTTTACCTCAGCTATTTTCAACCGGATCTTCATAATTCTTTTTTTATATAATAACTAAGACTCCTGGGAATCTTGCGGATTTTTTCAATTTTTTCCGGGGCCGGGGAGAGCACTTACGGGTCCATTTTATCACCCTGTTACATTTCGAAGTAAGCTAAGGGCTAAAGGGTGTGTTCACTCCTTTTTGTAAATTCTTGTTGTATTTTTACATCGGTTACACTGATACATTAAAGAGTGAATACCCCTATAAAGTTTCTGAAAAAATATTTGTATTTCTTGAATTTTTTTATAGAAGAAGGTAGTGGAAATCAATTAATTGTATTTTTGCGTCGCAACCAGATGAGCATTGCAACGAAATCGGTATTGATATGCATATGAGCTTAGAAAAATAAATTTGCTTTTTATTGATCTAATCTTTGGGGGGACCACTAGTAGTCTAAATTCAAAATGACGACCAAATCTCAGCCAACAAAACTTTTTAAATAAAATTCACAGGTATGCAAATGTTCAACATTAAAATTGTCTTCAAATACACAGTTTATACTGAATACATTCGCCTTACATACCTATTCATATCCAAATACCTGACGATGACTAGTTTATGAAAGTTTTTATGACATAAGTTAGCATTCTGGTAAGTGAAATAATCTCACAGAGGTAAGTTGCGACTGTTCGTACTGAATTTTACTTTATAGCATGAAAACTAGTTTACATGCAATAAAAAAGAAAAAAAAACAAACAGATTGATTATGCATTAATTAAATATTTTACTGCTAAAAAATCATTATTATGTTAATAAATTTATGGTATAAAAAAACTATTTTTGTTTCTGTTTATACATTTTCACTTGAACTTGAAAGTACATCTTTTATTGAACTTAATATGGTAAAAGCTTTATAAAAAAAACATCTAAAATATTCAAAGCCTTCATTTTATACACAATTCCAGTAATTTATTGCCAAATTTATTAAGATATCAAAGATTTTCTTAATTTCCTATATATTTTTCTATATATAGAGAACAATTTAAAAACAGAGGAATGTCACGTAACATCAGCTGCAGTGTGTCAAAAATTTAGTTAAAATACTTGTCGTCTAATATACCTTGCTATACATCTCCTTTCAGTACCTTGGCCAAAGCGAAATTTATCATTTTCTTGATAAATAGAGGTAGTGTGACCTGATGTACATTATTATGAATAGTTTGAAAGCATTTTGAAGGTGTTCAAAAAGATTTTATCATTCGGATAATCCTACGTTCTCTCGATTTATGTTTTTAACTCGTTGTCTCAGTCGCACTACAATAGCGCATAGCCAAGTTCTTTTCCCATATTCATGCAAAAGTCGAAAATATATGACATTACTTGTTTCATTCTAAAAAAACACGAAAACTTTTCAATTTTGTTCGGCTGGTTCCTATCTTCTTAATATTAAGTTATCTTTGCTGCAGCGTCCCTTCGATCTGAAAAGGCTCAGTTTGTCGATCGATGCTCTACGGAGTAGACGTATTGTAAGGAAAATGGAGAATTGTTTTATGTGTGGAGAAGCTACAAGTGAAAATAATACAGTGAAAAATACAATGAAAAAACGTCGTGTTCAGTCACTTTTATCAGCAAGCATTATTCATGTTGATGAAGAGCACAAGCATATACTCGAAACTATTGACAGCGTTGTCATGCACCCACCGTGCCAAAAAAGCTAGCGGAGGCACATAGACGGAAATACCGGCGCATCTCCATTATTATCATTATCATCAACAACGCCATCACCAGTCGAAATGCAGGTATTACCAACATTCGATTTCGAAAACTGTAGCTTCATATGTAAAGAAAACCTCGATTCAGTGATGGAAAAAAATGGGTTCCATATACGTGCGGCATCACATTTCGATGGTTCGAAACCGTGAATTCCGAGTTGCTGTTGTGAACCATTTCAGTGCATTGGAGTCACTGACTTATAACAATGGACTGAGCGATTTGCTATTTCATGTGGCACAAAAAATATTGTGTTTCTGTATATCACCGTTAGAGCACCCTTTAAAACGATTACATGAAAAACATGTGAAACTCAACCAATCAGATGAAATTTCACACCCGTAAATCGAATTTAATTAAAAAAATATATTTTCTTGTGCCCAAGTGATATTTTATCGATTATAAGGAATTAAACTCATTCCGACTTTAATTTTCAAAAGTTATTCTTAACTGAATCCTGCTTATGGTCAAGAGAGACGGCGCATGGTAAGCACTATCTTTACCTTATTCCTTCTGAGGTGATTGCATCTGTAGCCAACATAAAAACATCAAATGGCATAAGCAAACGTTCCAGAATGCAATAATTTGTGTTGGTAGCTCCAACTTTGCCATAAAGCGAAAGAGAGAACTATAAAACTTGTGCCATGCTTTCCTATAGGAAAATGATAATACGCTCAGTCCATTGTTATAAGTCAGTGATTGGAGTACATTTTCGATTATATTCATAACAACGCAGACGAATGTCAATTTAACATGAAAGAGCGAACAAGACTTTACCCCGGATCGAAGTACGATAAAAAACGTTTACGAGAGGAGTACGGCAACGAAATTGTAATGTTTGACGCACTGAGTGACCGGATTCCGCAACTTTGAGTTTACTCGTGTACACAAAATTTTCTGTAACCACCTTTTTCCGATTCCGCAAAAGTAAAAATTAGTTTTTTCTGTCAAAATTGTGTACACCGTGTAACCGATATTTTTTTCACGGGAATTTTGTTCGTGAATTTTGAAAAAGCGAATAAAGAATTTAATGTAAAAATTAAAAAATTGGAATAAGAAGAAACAAAATTTACGTCAATAAATAAAAACGCCTTTCCTTCTTAAGGTGCTATATTCTTACAGGGCTTTTTTCATACAATTAAAGAAATTAAGAACAAAATGTTTAGCCTTGCGTACGTTTGATGTAATCAAAAAATTAAAGTTGTTGTTAACAACTATTGGACAACATGTCTTCATTCTGATAATGTAATATCACTACTTTCAACATCAATATGTAAACACGATCTACGTCAGTTTGCACACACATGTATTAAAAATATTAGGCATCGAAACAATTAAAAAAATCGTGTTTCACTAAGAGTCTCAAAAGGATTTTGGGAATCCCTTAACTTCCTTCTTATTATAATTAAATGCTAGGTAAAATATTTAAATTTTTCAATTATATAAAGATTTTTGAGTTTATCTTTACTTTTCTCTAAGCCGTAGTCTCATGTTGTGCATTTATGTAAAAATTCATTTATTTCAACCAAACTTCACACTTTAAAGGACTGTTTTCTCACTGATAATTTTAAAACGACATTCAGTACAATAAAACTTTCATTCAGCATTTCAATAAACAGCTACTTGCGGAATCGCTTGCTCCCACGATTAGCTTTACAATTCGTGTACACTGGCAAATTTTTCACAGTTGCAGAATCCAACCCCAGGATTGGAGACGATCGTGACATTGGTTACAAAATTCCCTCGTAAGCATGGTGCAAAAGCAAACCCACCCTGAGGAAGATAGGTTGCGAGTTGTTCGTGAAGTGGCTGCAATTATTTTAGAAGAAATACGTTGCACCACTCCGTATGATACGAGATCATACACCCCCCCCCCCCTGAGAATTGCATGGATAACGTGGATGATTCCATTCCCACTTCTCTTAAGGTGCTACCCGAGGAATTGTTTCAGTCATGGAAAAGGAAATGTAGTTCTATCGCGCATCCAATTATATCCGCAGTTCGTGCTCGATCTTTTATTTCTTCATTGAAAATAGACATCGCTGCTTTGTTGTAAAAAAAATTCGTGTCGAAAAATTTGCTAAAATCTCTCTCGCCATTGGGTTTTTGATCGTCATACAAAGAAATCTCGATGTTCGAAGCTGCTTCCATCATGCGTCCATAGCCTTAAGTCCGCGGGTTTTCGCAGTTTTTTTACGACAATGCGAATTATAACATCAATACACTCTACGGACATGACTCTTCATTACATGGTGCGTTTCAGTGCATAACTCCACACGACGCTGTAGAACAAGACATTTCAGTGAAAATAGTGCAGAAAAAAGTTCTCGAAATAAAAATTTTACGTTACTCTGTGCCTTTATTTCAAGCGTAGGATCTTAAATATGGGGTCTAGGAAAAAAGTCGTAGAGATCAAAATTGTAGGAAATATAATTCTATACAACTTCGTTCCTGTACATTTATGTCCTAAAGTTAATAATCAACGACATAATTCGACAATTGACAATTATACTTTACCACTTCTTTCCCGCATAATTCGAAAAATATTGATCCTACGATAAAAATTGTAAGGACTTAAGTTGTAGAGAATCACATTTACAATAACTTAAGTCGTTACAATTTTTGTTTAAAAGCCGAAATATTGAACAAAAACAATTTCCCCTTAAATTCAAGATGGCGGCTAACGCACCGGCTGAATTTAGTCGCCATTTTGATTTTACTATCGTGACTGGGCTATAAAGAATGATCACCAGGTCGGTCATCAAGATTCTTACGCTGGTAAAATTCCTTATAATTCTACAAGAATGCTTCAGTAAAACTGGTAAGCTATAAACTTAAGAAAAGCCCCGACTCTGACTGGAGCGCGTTCGAATCTTAGCATTCTTTTTTTTTAATTTAATAAAACATAAAAAATAAAATTAAAATAAGGTAAAAAAATAAAATAAAAAAAATAAGTAAAAAGCACTTAAGAAAACACCAGACTCTGTAAAAACATTAAAAAAAAACAAAACAAAAAGAATTAAATTAAATACAAAAAAAATAAAAACAATAAAAGTCAAGGGAGAAACACAGCTCTAGCTTTTCCAACCTCGACCTCAGTAGAACTTTAAGAACGTCAACCTTGTGAACTCTACCAGCTTTTACAACTCACAATACTAAATTTGACAGCTTCTAATTGATAGCAGGTAATTGGGCTGTTAGCTTGAGAATCCCAATTATTTTGTAATAATTTACTACAGAAGGAATTAGTTTACCGTAAAATTTTTTTCCAAATGTTTTAAGCAAATCTTTCTTACAGTTCTTTCCGTAAAGAATGCATGCACCAAATGATAACAAAAAGCTGCTTATCAAAGCTGGTACAGTTACAACAAAGTAGACTTACTCCAATTCAATCTCAACTTGGCCGAGCTGATCTCAGAACAGATTACAGAGCTGTCAAAGTTCGTGAGGTTAACTTTAAAAATTAAAAAAAAAATAAACAAATAGAAAGAATAAAGAAAATAAAAAAGAATAGAAAAAATTAAAAAACAATTATAAATTTAGGAGAGAGCGGGCAATTTTAGCTAGTATTAATTATATGCACCCTTACTGGTGAGATCACATCTATAATTTTTCCTCTTCATAAGTTAGAATAGGTAAGACCAAATCTTATGATACCCTAGATGAATGCCTGTATGTAATTTCGTATTGTCGTCCTAAATTTTTATATGGCAACACCAAGAAGGGGTTGCTCCATTTAGCCCATTTTTAAAACTATATTTACTATTTTTATGAAAACACTGTGTACAAAATTTCCGTTGACGCGTTCTCAGGCAGTGTCCCTATGTGAAGTGAAAACAAAATTTTCAATGGCGATCGAGTTACCCGATTTGTCCCATTTTCCATTTTAGAACTCAATTTTAAAGCGCATGTGCAAGATCAAGATCAAGAGGCTGTCTTCCTCTTAATATTAGCAAATGTACTGCTATGTCCTTTTCTCGTAAAAGGAGGTCATTGGAATTTAATTATAAAGGGTTTTCCAATAAGAGGTGTTATTTTGATATTCAAAGCAAAATGCCATTTTTTTAAATAAATGATCGAATCCTTATGTCATTATAAAGAGGAAGGTATGCCGTTAATAATGAAAAATAACATCAGCCAAATGACCACCACGACCACGCCTACAGGACCATATCCTTTTCATGAAATTTTCCATAACCAAATCGCAAAGTGGCTGCCCTATGTCCTCGATTACCTCACGAATTCCATCTTTGAAGTCTTGAATCGACGCTGGGCTATTGGCGTAGACCTTCTCTTTCACGTGGCCCTAAAGGAAGAAGTCGCAAGGTGTTAAGTCACAAGATCTCGGTGGCCAATTGTGATCACCTCTTCGAGAGACCACACGGTCCGGAAGCTTTTCCCGTAAAAGATCAATGGTTTCGTTGCTTGTATGGCACGTAGCGCCGTCTTGTTGAAAGTAAACGTTGTCCAGATCAATACCATCCAATTCCGGCCATAAAAAATCATTAATCATATGTCGATAGCGTCCATTCAGCGTAACTGTTACTCCAGCCTCATTTTCGAAAAAGTAAGGTCCAATGACCCCGCGGGACCATAAACCGCACCAAACAGTCACACGTTCAGGATAGAAAGGCTTTTCAACAATAACTCTTGGGTTTTCCGAGCCCCAGATGCGACAATTTTGCTTGTTGACGAAGCCATCGAGGTGGAAATGGGCCTCATCACTCAAGATGAGTTTTCGATGAAATTCCGGATCATTTTCATGCATTTCAAGGACCCAATCAGCAAAGACTCGACGTTGTTGATGATCGGCCGGCTTGAGTTCTTGTGTTAACTGAACTTTATAAGCCTTAAGACCCAAATCTTTATGCAAAATACGGTGTAATGACGTTTGTGGAATGCCTAATTCCAAAGAACGACGAGGAATGGACAAACCTGGGTTTTCTTCAACACTTTCGGCTGCAGCAGCAATATTCTCGGCTGTTCTTGAGCGACGTGCACGGGTTTTATTCTTCACATCACTAACTTGTCCCGACAGCTCGAATTTTTCTACCAATTTCTGTATTGCGGTCCGACAAGGTGCTTCACGACGACCCAAAAATATTCGAGTTTTACGAACCGTCTGTGCCACATTTTCACCATTTTTATAGTGAATTTTAATAATTTCAATGCGTTGTTGAATCGTGTATCGTTCCATTTTTATTAATGGCGTAGTTTCTACTTGTCAAATGTCGAAAAATGACAGCTCCAAAAGTGACATCTACCGAAATAACGGGCTAATTAAAATAACACCTCTTATTGGAAAGCCCTGTACTTTAGATGGATCCTTATTAACTAGACTTGACAAAACCAAAGATTTGGGTGTCTTCCTTAATACTCAGCTTTCCTTCGAACATCATACTAATTCAATCGTGGCCAGGGCTAATGCTATTCTGGGGTTTGTAAAGAGATGGTCAAAAGAATTTAATGATCCATTCATAACGAAGATCCTTTACTGCGCATTGGTTAGACCTATTTTGGAGTATGCCGTATGCTGTATACATAAATCGTATTGAGGCTGTGCAGGGAGACTCGTTCGGTTTGCCCTGCGTGGTCTTCATTAGGATAACCCTATTATTCTACCTCCATATGTTGACAGGCTTAAACTATTGAATTCTCTTGAAAATAGGTAAAAAGCTTCCAGAGTTGTTTTTGCGTTTCAGTGTATACAAGGTGCGATAAATTCCCCTGAGCTCTTAAATGTTTTCAATATATCAATTCCTGTGCGCTCCGTTGGGAACCACGACTTCATCGTTGTTCCTCAGTATTACATTACAAACGGAATGACACACTTAGACACACTTTAGATTTCATCTAGGGTATAAAAAGAAATGTGAGCAAAATTTCCTCGTTTTTAAGTCCACCAAATATTATTATAATTAGATTAGATCCACTTGGGCAACAGTTATGTGGCAGAGTTTTAATAGATGCCTTTCTCTAGCCCTATCTAACTATGCCTAAGATCTGGAAGAAATATGCGCATGGTTTATTACTCATAATAGAAAAAGATTATAAGTGCTATATTAGAAAAATCCTAGTATCGGTGGAACAAGTTATAATTGCTGTGCCGGTTTTGTTCGTTATTTATTTTTCTCGCTGTTGTTATTTAAAAGATTGCTGCACGCTTAGTACCAAATCTAGTGCGTGCAAAAAATTGCAGCAAGATGTTTGACTTAACAACAAAAAGTCAAAAGCAAGAATATGCTGAACAGAATTTATTTCGCCCTTGTGCATCGAGTAAAATTTCTACCATTTATTGTAGTTCCCAAACTGCAATAAAAATATATGGTTTAATGGAAAAATTACGTATACAGTAAAATTACGAAAGTAGAGGAAAGATAAATTGCGAGAGTAAGGGTTGTTTACTCTCTGAAAGTAAACTTACTTTTGTGTAGTAGATTTGCTAGCCAAATAATTGAATTTTACATACTAAAGGTAGTGTACTCCAATTATAGCAGGCAGCTGCGATGGCTCTGTATTTTGTAGTAAATTTCCTCGAAACATTTTTTCAGTGTACCCATTTTCCTCTAGCAGCATTATTTCTATGCGTTACAAATGGAATTACAAACTTAGTATACCCTATTATTTCATCTAAGGTATAATAAAGATTTCCTGTATTACTGAAGGCACGCACACCACTAAGTATATCGAAAATTAATTAACAAAAGGACTCCGTGAAAAGTATTCATTAAAATCAAATGCTGTTTCACCAGTGGTGTATCAAAGGTCGAAGCTGTGTTTCGGTGGTCTTCGATCGAAACTAAAAGCACTGCATAATTGTGACTAACTTGCCGCACTCCAAGTAATTGAATCGGGTTTCAGTCTATTGATTTGAATTTTAAATGAGATTACCAAGAGTAAGAGTGGTTTCATTATCCTTTTGTTGGTCTAGTGAAGAGGCGGTGTGTAATTCTTGAAAAAATTGATAATTTTATTTTTTATTTGATAATGTAGTTCGATTTTTTCTTGCCATAATAGACGTATATTGCCACCGGGAAATAATTTTTCTGCAGTTGATGGGCAAGTAAAATTTCACAATTTTTTATTATAACTAAGAGGTGAAAGTTTACTGAAATTGTTTCAAAACTCAATAATAAAATGTTACATATGCTGCCATCTACAAGAAAGTGTGTAAACATATAGCATTTTTTGTTGTTGAGTTTACCCGGATGAGAGCAATTCGTTAGTCCATAGGGCGATGAAATCAGTGGCTCTTTTGCCCTTTTTTAAATTCGGCTAATTATAATTATGTTCTTTTTTATTTGAGATGAATTGTTGCTCCTTTGTCTTCGAAACACTATGAGATTTTGTTACATGCAATTTTAATTTTTATTCCATTATTCTTTTTGTTTAATTTTTGTCTTTATATCTACCTAGGCTAATTTTACCTATTCTAGCGCCCGTGTGCTACCACTAACTAAATTTTGAGGTTTACTCATTTAAGGGCATATAAGCTAAAAGCATACATATATATGT
Source organism: Dioctria linearis (assembly GCA_963930735.1). Taxonomy (NCBI): domain Eukaryota; kingdom Metazoa; phylum Arthropoda; class Insecta; order Diptera; family Asilidae; genus Dioctria; species Dioctria linearis. The sequence continues at coordinate 69,508,729 of OZ005741.1, forward strand.
ATAAATAAATAAATAAATCATTAAATAAATATGTATCTACGACAATAATTAACAAATACCGAACAATTAATTTTTAAACTTATCTCTATACCTGGGGTTGGATTCTGATTAAAAAAAAAACTGACAAATGACAATGACATCGTGACTTTTTTCCGAAAATGCGATTCTTACAACAAGTCTTCATCCCACTGACATATATAACATGGACTGCCTGATTTTCTATTTCATATTGGTCAACTTTTGTTGGCAGGGGTGTAACAATTATCTTAATGTCAAGTTTTACTTTCGCTTTAATATTTATATTAAGGGCCGTATTCACCAAGCCATTTAATTGAAATTTAATTTAATTTCTGTTTTAGTACTCCCGTTAGAGAGGGTTAGGGCTCACTTAAATTTAACTTAAAGTTATATATGCGCTATTATAACATAAAATAACCCAAATTAAATTTTAATTTAATTTTAAGTGTTACAGGAGTACTAAAACAGAAATTAAATTAAAATTCAATTAAATGGCTTGGTGAATACGGACCTTAAAGTCCAACAAATTACAGATGCATTCGAAATTATTTCTATTCTTGGAAGTTTATCTCCTACAACATCAAATATTTTTTCAACCTAATTTTTAAAGAAATAAAATTAAGCAATTTTTGTCTACCTGTACCTAAAATAGGTATGGGGACAGAGAAAGGATTATAAATATTGTATTGCCATCTATTTCTATCCTATATATTCATTTGGAAAACCACTGAACTGAAACTGGACTATGGTGTATTCTGTATAGAACTTATTATTTGTAGTTCAGCGGAATAAAGTAGTTAAACCAAAAAGAGACAACTATAGAAAAGTGATCCCATGATAATGTCAAATAATGTAAGGAATTTCAGTAGTATCAGCAGTCCAATTTATAGATATCAGTGCTTCATCCATAAAAAGTGACATTTGGCATTAAAATGTGACTTATTTTCGAAAGACCGATTCCTAAAAAACTAGGTGACATGACAAATGGATTTTTTTCATGACAATTTTTGCAATCGAAGTCACTTAGCCCTTGTGACATTTGTCATATTCAAGTGATATTATATATTGGCTTAGTTACAAGTGATATCAAATATGTCAAGTAAGTATAAACATATTAATTATTTGTAATTATTATATTATTATTTATTATTGTATTTTTAAAAAAAAGCTCAATTTTAGCAGCAAACCGCAAAAGGATACGTTATAATATTTGAGAAATTATTTTACATACTGCCTCCTTCTTTGGATACGCCTTCGCAATAAAATGTACTCCATTACTTTGTTGATCGGAATATATTCAATGACTGCGCAATTGTCAATTGACATTGCTATAATTTAAAATAGATGTCATGTCACCCAACAATCAGAATTCCCAATTATGGCATAGTGACATGGTCCTTCCTTCGAAGTCATTTGTTGTTGTTAGGAATGCTCCCACGTGGTTTATTTTTCTGGTAGCTTACCTAACTTAACTTCTTCGCTGTCGTATGTAGTTTCTTTACTCCCAGACTTTTAGGGTCCCGGCACAATCACTAGCTTGTAATTTCACAATTTCTTTTTGTTATTACTAGGTTATTACACACTTTAATTTTTCTTTCATATAAATATACTATTTTATTACCAATTAAATTACTTCTTCATTAGACAATTAACTTTCTGATCTTTCACTTTCGGACCACATCGCAAGAAGAAGGAGTCAGAATTTTCTCGGTTAGAGGTACCCAATTTACGAATTTTTGGTAAGGTCACTATAGGTACAGATTAGTGGTTACGATTCGGCTACTTGTTAGAACGCTACAATAACCTCTCACCAGGATAAGAAAAATTGTACCTATTCTCGAGAAAGGACAATTTTTCTGTAAAAGCAAAGGAAGTCGGGAGTTGCGGGTTTGCCGACTCCTACAAATATAAATTGTATGCATATGCAATCGAAGTACTTGTTGATTTCTTAAGATATATTACTTGCCAACGTCCAATATCATTTCCACTCTCATCCACCAGTCTATAGCACAAATTTGATATCTTTTCAGTAACCTTACATTTAACATATTTGGGTGCCAGTTTTGCCGAGAAGTCCTTCGATTTGTAGAACACTCCATAATTTTTCTTAAACACTATATCTTCTACATTGAATACCAGCCCGTCATTTCGTCTCTTGTCGTAGTGTTTTTTGTTAGTTCTGCGTTTTGTTTATAATCCTGTCTAGGGTCTTATTTCGATCATGTTCAAACTTTTGGAGGAAATTTTCTTGTGTTTTTAAAGGGTCGTCGGTTGTGTCGAACAGATGATATTCGTTTCCGCTATATATAAACTACCTACCATAATTAAGATAGAATGGCGGTACGGCCTGTGGTTTCATTAACCGCAGTATTTAAGGCTACATTGATTTTGTTTAATTCTCTATCCTAATGCTTATGGCTCGTACTTACATATGACACAGGGAACTGGCCTAGCCCTACTTTGCTTCTCGCTCTTCAAAAAAGATGTCACAAATGCGTTGCATGATGCTCATTTTCATCTCTATGACAACTGATTACAGGTATAAATGAAATTCTCTCCAAAATATCTGTTGGTGCTATATCAATAAATTGAATTTGAATCCAGTAAGATACACGCAATAATTTACTCTGTAAGTTTGAGTATAGCTGCTCCGGTTGCTGTTCTCCCGCCTATTTCTCAGGGCCACATTATCAATCTGTCCTCTAATCATGCTAAGAATCTTGGGCTACTGATGTATTCGACGTTTACTTTTCTTATGCGGATATTACCTCGCCGTATAACCATTTCAAGCCAATACAAAGCGTCATCTAAACTATCGGGTGCTCTGAATGCTTGTATTAAATCAAAGAAATCTTCGTCTACTACGCCAACGAAACTTGTCTTCGCTCCAAGACGACTCGTCTTTCTACTACATAGTTCGACGAATTCCTGTTTCGACGTGGTCTGTTTGACCGAGATATGGCTGTGTGGAAGATCGCAGATGGAGAGCTTTTTGGTCCCGAGTTTTTGTTGTTTTGCCGTGATCGCAATCGTCTGTCTCTGGATGCTCCTGCTGGAGGTGGAGTGTTTTGTGCTGTTCGTCGTAACCTTCCATGCATGTTGGTCGACTTTGTTGATTATGTATGGCTCTCAGGCTTTCACACAAAACCGTATATATTGCTACAATTTATATCCCTCCATTTCATGCCCATCTGCTGAAATATTTGACTTCTTGATGTATAGATAGCCTTCTGGTGACTGCCGATGAATTATTCCTTTTTGGCCATTTTAGCTTACCTAATGTGAGCTGGGTACACTCTCTGGACGATGAGGGCTTGATGCTGGCCTCTTTTTTGGCGACTCCTCAACATGCCATATCTTTTATTGACAACATTATTTCTTCAGGCCTAATGCAGTCTAGCGGCGTGACTAAGGACTCTGAAAAATCTCTTGTCATGGTATTTTCTTCCGATTCCAATGGTACTCTCGTTAAGCGTTGTTTAACTCCTATGGTTCCTGAAACAAGTCATCATCCGGCACTAGATATAGTTTTGTTTTTTGATCCTGTAACTTTATCATCTAATGCTTCTATTAACTATTGCTATAACTTTAAAAGTAAAAGCTGATTTTAATAAAATGAATGGATGGCTATCCGCTTGCGGCTAGACCAGTGCTCTGGGGGAACGTGACAATGATAAAGCTGTGATCTCGTTTTATGACATTCTACATATTCTTTATTTTTTCACTGTGTACCACTTGTTCGTTCGGAGCGTACTTCGCATTGTCAATCGGGGATCAATGGCTCTTTGAAGCATCTTAAAAATTTGAGGAATAAAGCTTGAAGGAGGTTCTGTTCTTCAAGCAGCGATGCTGATTACGTAACTTATTCTAATTTGCGCAGTCAGTAGATTTCGTATACTTGACTGATTCTTATAATGATTATGTACATAGAATGAGGTCAGCCCTGCATATGGAATCTAAGCAATTTTGGAAGCTTGTGAGCTCTAAGCACAACTGTGATACATACCCATCATCGTTGCGTCTTGGAAACATAGATAGTGTTGATCCCCTGGAGACTGCCAATCTTTTTGGTGACTTCTTTAAAACTGCCTTCTGTGATAACCACTATGATATTAGTTATAACGATTTTACCCATTTGACGAAGCTTCCGACGACTTCTCTTTAACCTAAAGACTTGTTGTTCATTGAAGCATGTGTCTTCAAGTACATTTCAAGCATTGTTGATAGTTTTTCTATTGGTCCGGATGGCGTTCCTTCCACGCTCATAAAACATTGTGCTATGTTCATCGTTTCTGTTTTGTCTTATTTATTTAATTTATCTTTATCCTGTGGTGTTTTTCCTAAACAGTGGAAGCTTTCTTTGATTATTCCATTACACAAGAAGGGCAATAAGTGCGACGTTTATAACTACAGACCCGTCGCTAATTTAAGTTGTATTGGTAAGATATTTGAAGCAATGTTTTGCGATGTTTTGTATTTCCACTGCAAGCCTTTCCTGCGCTCTTTTCAGCATAGCTTTATGAAAGGTAAATCTACTACGACTAATTTGTTAGAGCTTACTAATTTCTACATTTCTGCAATTGAATGCGGAATGCAAGTTGATTGCATTTTCACGGATTTCAGTAAAGCTTTTGACCGAATATATCATAAAATCTTGATTCATTAGCTGACTCTTCTTGGTTTTCCTTCTGTTTTTGTCAGTTGGCTTCATTCTTATTTATCGGATCGTACGCAGCGAGCTATATTTCGCGAAGCTCTTTCTGACGTATATGATAATACTTCTGGTGTTCCTCAAGGTAGCCTTCTCGGACCACTCCTTTTTATTATTTTCATTAATGATTTATCTCTGATTTTGACTAATGCAAGAATACTTTGCTATGCTGATGATGCCAAAATCTTCCACATTTTTCTAATGAAAACGAGAGTGGAATTCTAAATTTAGACTTAGACACCTTTCATAATTGGTGTGCTATTAACTTTCTTCCTCTCAACATCAACAAATGTACTGCTATGTCCTTTTCTCGTAAAAGGCGGCCATTAAACTGCAGTTATACTATAGATGGATGCTTATTAAGTAAACTTGACAAAACCAAATATTTGGTTGTCTTCCTTAATACTCGTCCCTCCTTCGAGCATCATATTATCGTTATAATCGTTGCCAGGGCTAATGCTACGCTGAAGTTTGTAAAGAGATTGTCAAAAGAGTTTAATGATCCATTCATAACGAAGATCCTTTACTGCACATTCGTTAGACCTATTTTGGAGTATGCCAGTCCTATCTGGTCTCCCTTCTATCCTGTATACATAAATCGTATTGAGGCTGTGCTGCGGAGGTTCGTTCGTTTTGCCCTGCGTGGACTTCATTGGGATAACCCTATTATTCTACCTCCATATGTTGCTAGGATTAAATCCATCCGTTGGATTCTCTTGAAAATAGGAGAAAAGCTTCCAGAGGTGATTTTGCGTTTCAGTGCATATGGTTTGCACTAGCCGATTTCATCAATGTCTCGTCTCTTTAACAACCAATGTGATTGCATTGACTTTCATCTTTCAAAAAGTCAAATAAGAGATCAGTATAGTTGAGGTTATTTTTCTTTTTATTACTACTGTTATGTACACTTTTTGTTCTTTTCTTTTGTAAACTTAGTAATCAGATTTTTTGATGAAGTTCTAAATAAATAAATAAAAAAACATCTAATAGAAAAAATACGCATCTCGTATGTTGATAATTTTTATATGGCGGGTCGTTCTATTACGACCCGCTCTAACAAATTGTATGAAAACTCATTGCTTGTTAGCGACCCGCCACTCACCCAGTGGTGATATTATGACCCGCTCTCACAAATTTTACGAAGACTATCAGTCTTGACGATCAGCCACCAGTCACCAGTGGTGCGTGACGGACGGCGAGTCGTTAAAGAATCAGCGTTCAGCATAGCACCAGAGCCAGAGCCTGAACTCCGAATCATGCCCATGCATTTCATTGCGTGTTCTCTTCAATTCTTTTATCTCTTCTCTAGGAAACCGGTTTCATCAAGAATAATTTGTTTGAGCGAACTTTCATTTACATTGCATTGCAGTAGAACAGAGGGGGAATAGTAAGATGAGCGGATGGAATAGGGTAGGAATTGGCGGCCGACAAGCAGCCAGGCAGCAATGTGAAACATGAAACTATTTATGTGCATGGCTGGCACGGGCGTGTGTATATGTACAGCTATGGGGTGATGGATAATGATAGAACAGAGCAATATTCTCTCAGTCCCAAATCTTTGTTTCTTCCCGTCTGTTACCTCCAGACCGCAACTTCAAGCAAGCATACAACTTGTGCATTTTTAGAGGCCAGATGAAGCTTCTTGTTAAGTTATGTGTTCTTTGATTAAATCCATTTATAGATTAAATAGGCAGGCACAGTCACTTGCTGGTGAATTTCTTCCCGGCTTGCCCCCCAAGTTAGTATAGAGTAGGTATATGTATGTATGTATTTAAAATTATATTTCGGGCTAGACATGGTATGCTCCCGGAGCATGTTACATATCATGCTACCGGAGTACATTTGCTAACTCTTTGATTGCAGCAAGAGGGGTAGATTTAGAATCATTTTACCCAGAATGCGGACTTAGTACGGAGAAAAAAGTGTCTTCTCTCAGCGTTCGTCTTTATGAAATTTTCTTGACAATGCTATTAGAAAGTCGTTATCTAAGGAGCAAGCTCCCTTTCATTTAAATACTTGATAATGCATGATTCATAGCCAATCGGAATGGGTATTGAGCTTATCCTTTATTGACATAAGACTGTTTCAGAAAAAATCGATCGTCTATCCCCTCCCATTACTCATATTTGAGAAGATTTTACGTACGAGCACAGGGTTTTATTTTGCCCTACGTTCCACTAATGACTTTAATTCATTTACACTATAACTGTTCGAATAATTAAAAACTGTTAATTGCGCGATGACGATGATTATCATAGTTTCTTGCTCGACAGCAACCTATATTCTTGTCTGTATTGTTGCTATTACGGGGTATGTGGATTTAATACAATTAGGAAGTTGGATGGGTGTAGGTGGGTTGCGGAATGTTAGGACTTGCTCTAAGACGACTAGCGTCTCTTCCAATACGGTGAGAAAAATCCCAAAATTCCTGAATATTCCAGCGTTGATAAGTCCCACGATGATCGAGCACTGCCAGGAAGGTGTCCTATCCCCGACGGTGGCTTCCCGAGCTAATAAAGAATGTAAATCTTTCGTCCAGGTAATAAATTTTCCTCGTTTGCGAGTGAATAAGGTGAAGGGGTGATAAATAGTGGAAGTTGTCTATCTAAATTTGCATTGAAAGCTAACTAATGAGGGGGTATGGATGTTGAGAGATCTTCTTAAGTTGTTTGAGAGCGCGAGTTAGGAGGTAGTCCTCAATTGGGGAGAGTTTTGCAGTAACATACAAAAAGGTGTTGGGAAAATAGCGTCCATCGGGACTCCTGTATAGGCCCGGATGATCTTTTTTTCAAGAGTGCTAATTTGCTTCATATAGAATGGCGAACACTTTCTGTGTGCTTGTCCGGCATTCGGCCGGAGCTGGCTGGATACTCTAGGGTCTGCCCTCTTATCTGTAGATGAACTGAAAAATCTTCCTCACCAAGCCCAAGACCAAGACCATTAAGAGTACTGGAAGGTTTTGGTAATGGGGCAGGATATCACAATGGGCCGCCTTGGCCTCCGTGCTAAAGATCTCTTGTCCCCCTGCCTTAGAAAAATGGGTTCAAGTCTCGCTAATGACCAAACTTCTTTTGATTCTGAGGGTTTATGCCCACTTTGTTCAAACTATCAAATCGTCTACCCAATCAGAAACAATAACGATCAACAACCTGTGCTTCAAATGATCCCCCTTAGCAAAATACAGATAACCCTCGTCATCGTAATTTAAAAGTAATTTAAAAAACAAATTATAAAAAAAAAATCGTTTCTATCTGAATGCTATACCTATACAAGGATAATGGCAAAAAGTATTTTTGAACACAAAAAAAATCAATGTAAACAATTTGAAGATAAAAGGTCACAGACAACGAAATTGATTATTCCGAAGAACTATTTAAACAGCGTTTAAGGTTTTCAGATGAAAATATAAATTAATTTGTAATGAGTACGTGCAAGTAAAGTCTAATTTGAACCAAAAACCAAAACATAATAAACAGATCCAGGGTATATTTCTGGACGTTCGTTGGCAAAATTCCAATAGAATAATTTCGAATTCATTGAACAAAACAAATAACAAGTGCGAATTCCTACACTAAACAGAAAATTAATGCGAAAATTGTAAATATTTAAAATATTTTCCTTACTTACAAATGCCCCAGTAAGAAAGAGAGGGGAACCGCTGGATAAATATTAATTTATTGCGTAATTTTCCACATGTAATCTACTACCGTATATATATACAAAACACGCATACACATAAAGAACTCGTCTAAAATAAAAATCTGTCGATGATATTCACATAATTTTCGTTAGACTGTGGCTTCTGCAGAAAAATTTCTGAGTAGTGTGGTTTTTCGAGGTGTTTAAAACTTATTCAAGTAAGAGAGTAAACAGCTGTTAAATGGAATTTTATGTAGGTAGACAGAGTATATTAGCAAGCCAAAAAAAACAAAACAATTATAACTCGTAATTTTAAAAAAGTAAATACAACCATTCCACCCGAAACCGATCACCTTGGCATCCGACTATATCCGAGTTTGTGTAGAATACTAAAATAGCTCACCTGCTTTTTTTCCACCTCTCCGCTAGTGGGGTTAGAAATTTCGTAATTTTACGATGAAACGTAATTTTCGAAAAATCATATCTAGAGAATGGAGCAACCAATTCTTCTGATCAAAATGTCAAATGATACTAAATACTTTTTGTTTTTAACAAAAAATATAGTAATATCGGTGGGTACATTTTTTTGTTAATAATAATATTTTGTTCAAAAAATTACATTATATACTATTTATTAAGTACTTTTTGTATTCTTACTTTGAAGTCATAAGCCTTATCCATCTAAGTGCCAAAAATTGTGGATATGCTCGGCTTTGTTTTGGTGATATGATATACCCTAAGTAACATAGTATGGGAGCATTAGACTTACATATACATATGTGAATGCCCCTCTTCGCGCCTTCTGAAATTTTGTATATTTATCTACGGCATCTAGAGGTCCTCTTACCTAGCTGTGAAAGTTATATAGATATATGTCTTCCTTCCTTTGTAGTTTCTCATTTGTGTGCATTATTTTAACAGATACCATTTTTGGTTTCCATTTAAGGGTCAGAAAAGAAAAGCATTTTCGTAAAATTTTTCCTTGAAGGTTAAAGTTATAATAAACTTTGTAATATAAAATCAGTCCAAACTAAGAAATACATAAATTAAGCAAACTAAATGTATATTTACATTATTCGTAACAAATTAAAGCAAATATAAGAGAAACGAAATATATCAGTAGTCGGTTTGAATTATTAAATTTAATTAAAATTTAAAAAAACAAGACTTGAGATAAAAATTTATGGTTAAAGAAAATGTAGTGATAATAAAGTATATTAAAAAAACATTTAAAATAAATAACTTTTGTAAGTAAAATGCACTAACAAGTTAAAACTAATTTTTTTCTTTCTCAGCGATATACACAAGAAAAATTTCATTGCAAAATACGAAATGCAAGAACTCAGATTAAATCTTAAAAGTTTGGGCATCCATAACTATAATTACAATTAACATTTCGACCCAGCGATCAGAGAGGTCTCATCGGTATGGTTATCTCTGATCGCCTACCATAGAAGTTCACCAATTGCCCAAACAAATACTTTTTATAATGATCGCTGGGTTGAAATGTTCAATCATTTTTTTGCACAAGTGCATTTTATAAATTTATTGAAATTATTATCAATAAATTTCAGTCTGCTAAGTCGAGAAATCCCCTTCGTATAATTTCTACTGTATCCACATGCCGCCAGGCAGAAAAGTGGGAACAATCACCCAATTTCAAAGTGCAATGAGGAATCTTGCGACCATATAATTCACACTTACTTTTTTTATAAAAAGTATTTATATGGGCAATTCGTGTGACCTCCAACATTGAACTTCTATGGTGGGCGATCAGAGCTAACCATACTGATGAGATCTTTCTGAAAAGTTTAATCATATTTTTGCACTTAAATGCAGGCACATAGCAAATCGACCAAAAATCACAGAAAGTGTGATATGACCATCACCATTTTTTTTTGAAATTTTACATACTTAGAGGGTTTGTGAAAATAAAAAATACCAATTAAAAATTTTCCCTATACAATGCGTATTTCGCGAGTTATGGCATTTTCACCAATTTTTTTTGAAATTTTACATACTTAGAGGGTTTGTGAAAATAAAAAATACCAATTAAAAAATTTCCCTATACAATGCGTATTTCGCGAGTTATGGCATTTTCAAAATTCCTCAAAAATTCTGTCCTGGTCTTCTTTAAAAGTTCATATATATTTTTCCATTCATGTTAGGACAATGAAATATGGCTTATTTGAAAGATCAAGTTTGAAGTTATCTTAGAAAAATAGTATCTTGAAAACATATGCGGAAATGGACATCAAGAATAAGAATTTTATCTTTTATACTTGAATATCCTGGAAGACGTATTTTTTATTCTTCTAATTTTTTTTTACCTTATATTATCCACTAAAATATAACAAAATTTTAACTTGGACAAGCAAACAATTGTATGGGATCACCCTGTAACTTCTGAACGTTACATCCTATGATGATAATTTAAAATTTGTTGGATTGGTAATAGTTGGACAATATTTTTTTTTATTTGTAACTAGTTATAGATGTATTTTGGTGAAGCTTTCTTGATTTTTAACTCCTTGTTTTAGTGGATAATATAAGGTAAAAAATAAAAAAAATTAATTAAATCAAAAGTACGTCTTCCGGGATATTCAAGGATAAAGGATAAAATCCTTATTATTGATGTCCTTTTCAGCATATATATACATATATGTATATGCTATTTTTCTTAAATAACTTAAAACCTTATCTTGCAAATGAGCCATATTTTATTGTCCTAGCATGAATAAAAAAATATATATGAACTTTTAAAGAAGACCAGGACAGAATTTTTGTGAAATTTTGAAAATGCTATAACTAGCGAAATACGCATTGTATAGGGAAAATTTTTAATTTGTTTTTGAAAACAAGTATGTAAAATTTCAACAAAATTGGTGATGGTCATGTCACACATGTTGGATGTTATCTATTTGATATGGAATGACCCAGTCTGGTTAGTGAGTAGATAAAAGTCATTTAAAAACAGTGTTATACCCTAGACACACAGCACGAACTAATGAATCATTTGTACTAACTATTCATTAAAATGCCGTGTGTCAAATAGTATATGTCTTTATAGCTCGAAAATCAGATGATAATGAAGTACACTAATGAAGCGTTTTCCTCCTTCATTATAGCTATAATGAGGAAAAATGTGCTAGATTTGGCATATAATGTAAATCTGGAGCTCCGCTGTGCATCTGCCGATTTGAAAAATAAGAAGAAGAAATGCAAAGAAATGCAAATCACAATTTATATTAGTAATATTTTTTTAAATAAAATGTGTTTCTCATCTGGAAATTGTTAAATTGAAAATAAAATAAATGAAAACAAAATTTATCACGTTAATTCGATTCATATTGCTTCTTTAATGTGATAAGTTCATCAAAACCAGTTTGACAGCCCAACTTAATTAAAGAAATGGCTGTGTGTCCGCAGTTTATAATGAATCATTATAGACTAATGAGTCGTTAGTTATTTCTTCATTAAGAGTGCTGTGTGTCTAAGGCATTATATTGAAAAATGGTTACAATGAAGTACAACATTAGAAAAAAGGCAGTGATTTATTTCGAATCGTTAATGATAATTTAGTAAATCTCGCGAAAATTTTTACTATGGTTGTTTAGGGCTAGGTAAAAAATTGTGTTCTAAGTGCTACGTTTATATGCACGAATAAAATCTATGATGGTATACAGCCTGCCAATTCTTCAGGAAGTCTAACCATCAAAAACCGGTTTTGAGCTTTTCTACTCTTGAAGTTGATGACTTACTTTACTCATTATATTTAGGTTCGAAAATCACGTCTACCGAAAATTCCAAGGATTTATTCAGCCGGACTTATAATCGCTTAACAGAACCTTAGTTTGGCATTCAGACTGCGCCAAAATTACGTAATTTTTAATAATTTTCTGATATCCCCTTCAAAATTACGTAATTTCCCACACATTGGCGTAATTTCAAAATCACATAATTTCGACGTAATTTGGATGAAATTACATGCAAAATCCTTTAATAATTAATGAACGCATTCATCCAGTGGAATTCAGCCATTTATTTTTCCCTTTTTCTATGAATCACCATTTATGATTAATGTGCTCATTGTGGCCATTTAAGAAGTTGTGTAATACTTTTTTTCTTGCAATTGCATTTAGTAAAATAGAACTCTAGCGTTGCAAATTTGAAATGCTTTGAATATGATGTCGTCGCTTTCTTTGATAATAATCCCTTTTCTCACAAAAAAATATTATTTATAATGTTTATTTTTTTTCGATGTCTTTTTCATGGAGTAATATTTTTATATATATTTTTTTCTCTTTTTTTTTCTAAATGTTTTTACCAAATGTCAAATTTCAGTGAAGTGAGTCAGTCAAAAATACTTTTTTTTTTCCTAAATAAAAAGTAACTTTAACTGATTCACTTCCCTGAAATTTGACATTTGGTTCTTTATATTTGATAAATGACAGATAAAATTATCTCAGTAGCAGTCTCTAGCATGATTTCAAAATTACGTAATTTCGGCGCGGTCCGAAGATGGTATAAGGTGTATTCAAAAATTTATAGCTTCAAAGCAAAGTCGAACGCTACCACAATTTTAAGTTCAGATCTTAAAAATAAAAATACAAGAAGAAAGTACTAGAGCTCCTCAAAAAGTAATTACTACTATTTAAAAAGAAGTAAGTACTATCGTTCGGTATTGCTGTATATTTTATGAAAAATAAAAGCATTTAACTTTAACTTTAGATGATCAGAAAAATTGGTTCCTCCATTCACGCCTCGAGATATAATTTTTCGGAAATAACGTTTCATCGTAAGATCACGAAATTTCTAGCCCTTATCGGGGTATTCCATACAAACTCCGAAAGTTTCATCCAATTCGGAAATAATCGGATTCAAAATCAGTTCGGTATGGCTAAATATATAATTGCACAACGTTTTTAGAATAGCAACTTGGGATGCAAAACTGCAGGAATCATTCAAACCAAACTTTTCTCAGTTTTACACACTGCCACATATAATATAAACTGCGAGTACAATTTTGTATGTCAAAAATAGTTCTACGTCAGTGCCAACATTAAAAATACCGATTGAATTACTTGATGGCACTTCATGAATAATTGAAAACACTTGTTATCTTTTTAACTATTTATTTAAAAAAGGTCTTTTATAAGAGTGCGACGCGTTTCGCCCTATCGAAACATCATCAGGCTATCGACTGATTATTCCCGCCGGATACAAAATTTTTTGGATTTAATAGCGGACTATTATTCATAAAATCTAGCTGATCTTTAACTATGTTTTGCCCAATATATTTGGCTTTTTCTTCTCCATCTATGTTATGTAAAATTTTAATGCTGTTTGAATTTATGGTATGTTTATTCTTTTTTAAATGTTTGAAGATAGCAGACTGTGGCTCCAGCAATATGCTCAGTTAATCTAACCTTTAGAGTTCGCTTCGTTTTACCTACATAAATTCCAAAACAATCATTACATTTAATTTGATATACCCCGCTTTTTTCTAGTGTTTAGATATGTGGATGATATATTTTGTATTTGGACAGGTTCAAAATGACAATTAGACATGTTTTAAAATTCATTACTTAACAAATTAGATGACGATATAAAATTTACGGTAGAATTAGGAAACAATAAAATTACCTTTTTAGATTTGACTTAAAAAAACAAAATAATATATAGAATAGATACCTTTTCAGACATAATTCCATATTCCTCTAACTACACAGGTCTCATCGGTATGGTTATCTCTGATCGCCTACCACAGAAGTTCAACGTTGGAAGTCACACCAATTGCCCATATAAATACTTTTTATAAAAAGTAAGTATGAATTATATTGGTGTGATATCCAACATTGAACTTTTATGGTAGGCGATCAGAGATAACCATACCGATGAGACCTCTCTGATCGCTGGGTCGAAAAGTTCAATAATTTTTTTTGTACTTAAAATACATTTTGTAAATTTATTGAAATTATTTTGAATAAATTTCAGTCTGTTAGACGAGAAATCTCCTTCATATTTAAATAATGAAAATTCGGAAACTTGTTTAAAAGTTCTCGTAAATAATCTCAAATTGGGGTATCTTCTAGTTTCGTATCTCGAAATATTTGGCGCGAAAGGGTGTTCTGCACATGCGTTTCGTGATTCTCTATATTTCGATTTACTGAAGAATAAGAGCAATCATTCAGAACCTTACCAAACATTTCATTGCAATTCAGTCTCTACGGATCGAATGTCCATGCCATTCTTATCAGTCAGACATGGCGAAACGACTGTATACCATCTATGTTAGTTTCGATACCAGGTTACACCTTAATGCGCAACGATAGGAAAGGTCGTATTGGGGGTGGAGTGGCTATTTACGTTAGAGATTTCCTCAAAGCTACGATAATTCAATCCGCTCGAGCCCAAGACTTAGAATTCATCTACGTAGAGTTAAGTAATGGTAATAGCGAGTGTGTCCTGTCTGCCGTTTACTGTCCACCCGAACACTTTACACTGGAAAATGCATCGGAGTTTGAAAATACCTTTTCAGAACTTTCCCATCGCTACAATAATATAATTATAGGCGGTGATTTCAATGTTAATATCTTGAGACCTACCTCTCGCACAGACATATTGCGATACTTCCAATCCGTCACTCCTTGACTTATTTCTACCAACTGAAACAGAAGCTCCTAGCTTCCTTAATCATGATATGTTATTCATGACATATGATTTCGCACCTTGGCCTGTGAATCTAACAAATTGGTTCACGTACCGTGATTTTAAAAATTTAAATATATCTGATCTTCTTCAAGAGTGCACGTTGTTGCCTTCGAATGATATCTTTCGCTGTAGCGTCGTGGATGAACAAGTGCGAATTCTTGAAAATCTAATTAATAACTTATTAGAAAAATATGTACCCCTGCGAACTAAGAGCGTTGAAACGAGGACCTGCACGTGGTTTACACCAGCTATTGCCTCCCTCATAGCTGAACGTGAATATTTGTACAGACAATTTAAACGTCTAAAGACTACCGTTTATAAAAGTGCACGTAACCGAGCAACATCTGCTATACGCTCCGCCAAGTACAATTATTATCAGGCTAAATTCGATCCTAAACTACTTCCAAAGATTCTATGGAGAAATTTCAGACAGGCGGGGATATATAGCACAGAAAGCCAGCGTCATCAATTTGATCCCAATGATTTAAATCGATTTTTTGCCTCTACTGATCCGAATGAGTCAGCCTTAAATAATGTTATAGTGTCTATCAGTAGTTCGCAACATAACCGTAATAGTTTATTCGCCTTTCGCTGTATTGACTATGATGAGCTTATTGGCGCCCTATACTTTATTAAATCGGATGCTACTGGACCGGACAACGTCTCACCAAAGTTTGTTAAGATCCTAATGCCTTAGCATTCTGTGTATTTTCTCTAAAGTTTTTGAAAAGATGATTTGTAATCATATTCACAAATATATTGAAAATAACAATTTTTTATCACGTTGGCAATCCGGTTTCAGACAGAATCATAGTTGTGAGACAGCTTTGTTGAAGGTAACATCGGTTCAGAGAAGAAGCGTGGATAATGATGAGGTCGGTATCCTTATCATGCTAGATTTCTCAAAGGCCTTTGATAGCGTTAACCATCGAATACTGCTAAATAAACTGTCCTCAATTTTTGGGTTCTCAGATTCAGCAACTAATTTGATTGGATGCTTTCTTGATGGGAGATTTCAGCAAGTTTATGTAAATGATTTGCACTCTGATATATTACCATTGCACTATGGGGTACCTCAAGGATCTGTCCTAGGACCCTTATTATTTAGTTTGTTCCTAAATGATTTACCCAATATCATTCTCGATGTTAACATCCACATGTATGCCGACGATGTTCAGTTGTACTACAGCACGCCTATTGGACTTCGGATAAATGATGATTTGGACAGAGTATATAATTGGTCGCTACACAAACAACTTTCTCTAAACCCTGGAAAATTTCAATGTCTTGTATTATATCACAGTACTGTATTAACACCTATCCCCCCAGTATTACTTGCAGGACAACCGCTGCCGATTGTAGAAGCCATTACTAATCTGGGTGTAAAGATGAACTCTAGATTGACGTGCTGCGATCACATTGCAGCTATTGTTGGCAAAGTTTACGGCGGCTTACTGAGACTGTGGCTGTGAGCTCAAATCTTGAGTACAAGTATTAAGATGAAACTGATCAAGACTCTGATTTTACCTCACTTTTCTCATGGCAGTTTAATCTATTCTAAATTAGACTCTGTATGCTTGCGTAGGTTGAATGTTGCCTTTAACGACTGTGTTAGATTCGTTTTTGGTCTTCGAAGGTTCGATCATGTTTCCCAGTTTAAGTCTATTCTACTTGGTTGCCCTCTGGAGGCAAGATTTTTGCTATACTAGAGGGATTTTACAAAATCTTATGTATACCATTTGCCAACTTTGCCTCTTCTTCTTCCCACTTTCAATTAAAATATGAACCTTTCTAATTCAACATTGACTCGTGAGTTAATAGGAAGAGTACCATTTTAGGAGTGTTCTACCCATTCGTCAATTAGATAGAGATACGTATAGCTAGATACTTTATATAATATAGAATATATTATATAACAAACAAGAATAGGTACTTCTAACCGGGAACAAGCGTAATTAGTGAAATTCTAGTATTGATAGTAACCCCTGTTTCTGTATTGAATGCTCATTATAAGCGAAAGATTCGAAGAAGTAAAATGTATAGATACACAAAATATTTACATATATTTAGTAATATTTTATTTATTTTACCTTATACAGGCGAAAATAATTCACATTTCAATTATTTTTTTGAAGCTATTATTTACATTTCTTGTTAAAAGTTTCTATTCTACCAATTTGTTTTCATGTAATTAATCAGGGACAGTTAGTTAAGTCAGTTATCATCGGCTTGTTATCTTGGATATACGCTCTAATCAAACTTCGAACTTTACATGATTGTGCGAAGTAAAGTTGAATTCCTGTTATTAATAGAATTGTTTAATTTCCTACCTAATAACCCACTAATATTACAAATGTAAAGATAGAATTTATATGAATGCTAATTAAAAAATAATATTATTCAATAAAGAATATTGTATATTTTACCGTTATAAGAAAGATCGCAAATTACATACACATTGCTGTTTCTTTTTATGTTATATATGAGGGGGGGTGTCCTTAAATCTCACAGATTGAACTAAAAATTCAAGTTCAATAGTTCGATATTTAAAACGTGACTAAATTAGTGGTTCTTGATGATTGTACAAAATTTATTTTATTAAATAAGTAAAATGGCTTCTGGTTATAAATTCTAACCCGCAGAAACATTAGTATTCTAACTTCCAGATACGACTTATGCGTGCACCCAACGAGAAACTATTTTACATATAGAGATAGAGTTAAGTGAATAAAAAATTTCACATTCATAAGTTATGACAGGTACTACAAGTGAATTTACTAAAATCATGTATATTCTGAAGATACTGCATTAGGGTAACACATACTCTGCAAATAACATAGTTCATATAAGCACTTCAGCTTAAAATTTGATTGAATATAATACCAGGGTTATTAATTGATTGATTTGCAATATGAGATAAACTCACTATTGATTTTCAAATCAAAAAAAAAAGACGCATCAAGCTCAACTTTAATCATAATTACTATTGACATGGACTTTGAAACTGTTTAGAGTCAGCATATTTACTTAAGATCCGTATTCTTGCAGTATACCTACTACAACAACAATTGATTGCAATGGCAGGATAATACAAGGTTAAAAGTCATCAACATACATATGAAATTTACAATATTCGACTAGCACAATTGATAAACTTAGTACATAATATTGGCCCTATAATTGATCCTTGAGGAGCCCCAGCAAGAGCGAAAAGAAAATCAGTTATATGTTCACATCACGCTGCCTTTCATATCACCTCCAAAAAAAGCCTACCAGTTGCTCTTTTGAAAAAAAAAAATCCTTCTGAATACATTTGTTCAATTAAACTTTCTACTTCATTTGCTCTCATGTACATACATAGTTAATATTTCCATCCTTCTTTGAGCTCCAATACCTTCGTAATTTGTTTATCACTACTTTCGGTCGACATCGTAGGGTTCCGTACCCAAAGGATAACAACAACAATATTACTAAGGCTTCGCTGTCCGACCGTAACCAGGCTGTATCTCATGAACCGTAATAGGTAGACAGTTGAAATTTTCACAGACTGTGTTTTTCTATTGGCGATATAACAACAAATAATAAACATTAAATTAAATTAAAGGGGGCCCCCATTCAAGAACCGTGATTTTTCAGGGTTTTTTTCCTCGTTTTATTCTCATTCCTTATTATTATCATAAGTAGGCATTTTTTTTTCAAGTGACAGCATTATTTTTTCACTACTTTCATTTAAAAAAATTAATAAAAAGTACATAGTGTTAAATTTTGTACGATGGTTATATACTATATTAGTTGTTTCTACAACATCAGTTATTAGTTTGATTGTGCTAATAAGTTTCTATAAATCACAGGAATATTTATTATGATTAAAAATGAGGCGATTTTTTCCATTTCAGTATTCCTTTGAGGAGTATAACGTCATATCTACATACCGCAAATAGTTTTGTTTTACTTTCAGACTGATTCTGGATTAGCTTAAGGCGCCTGAAGCAGTTTACCAAGTATTCAAGTTCAATCAATTTGAGTGGTACATCATGATACATGTGGATAGAAATAATGTACATACTTATACATACGCTTGGATTAAATTATTATTTTTCCTGAAGGCAAAAGTATAATGGATACCTTCTCCCATCCACCTTTAAAATGTACATACATCATTGACTAATAAGACGAATGAATGACGTCAATATCTTATAAAAAATTTAAATTAGGTAACCCTAATACGTGTAAATATTCACACACCTTATTATTGACTTACCTTCTTATGGTAATTGTTGTTACTCTTTTCCATTTTTCCAGTCATTCTCCTTGTAACCTTTTTAACCCCGTATTATGGGCTGTGGCTATAGCTCCTTCCATCAACTATCAGAGAATCAAAGGTTTTTGTTTTTCATAACAAAACCCCCACACATTTACTATAATAATAATGATAATAATAATTGTTCTAGTACACACATTCTTCTTCTTATTTTCTTATGTACTTAAATATTTTATGTATGGCTTTTTGTCGGAAATTTACTAATCGATGAAAATCCGCAAGTTAAAGTAAACAAAAAATATTAAGAGCACAAAAAGAACTTTTTGAGGACGACTTTCTGCTTAAAGAACTTCTTAGCTTCACTAAAGCACTACTTATGGAATTGCCACCACAATCATTCGTTGTTTCATTTAAAGTGCACTGACACTATATTTCTGAGGACCTACCTAACCTTAAAGGAGAACTTTTGTTCGTCCTGTCAATGTACACTCTTACGACTTCAGATACCGCTTACATTTGTAAAATGTGAAATGGTACGAAAAATACTCCTGACTCCTTTATGCCTTCCATATGGGACAAATTCGAATGGAAATTATAATTCGCGAATTCAACAATTCATTTTCAATAACGTTCCTGTTCCTTAATAACAGGTAAGTAGGCCAATCTCTTTAACTTGTCCCTTTAATACCGCACAATGTTAAACTGAACTGTAATCCAACTTCCAGCATGTATCTTCGACTGAACTTTTAAGACTGAATGTTGCTATCGCGATGCGACGTACAGTGCCGCGTCGAAGAATGCTAATATGGACAGATGTAACAGGGTCGAAATCGACAAATATAAGAAAATGTTACGAAAAGCTTTATAGAATGTGTTCGCATTGTGAAAATTGTGGACTTGGAAAATTCTGACTAAAAGCTGTAAAAGCGCTATAGGTAATTGCAAAAGGCTTTTAGAAAAATAGAGTCATCCCAGTGAATACAACTTGCCAGAAAATGTAAAGAAAACGAGATTTTCAAGTTAAAAGCTCGTTAAAGTTCAGAGAAGGCGTTAACTATTTCTTGTCGGAAATATAATTCTTGACAAAATTCGAATAGTTTCCCCTTTTGTATAATGCTCTAGTGGATGATTAAAAGCTACGGGTTAATATCGAAATTCAAATATTTCATATTTCATTGAATAATAAGAATTCATTTATAATACTAATTACTAACTATGGCTATAGACTAGTTATGTGCAACAGTATAGGAATAACATAAAAATAGAGCAAGAGAAGTTTTAAACAAAATAGGAATTTAAAAAAAGGAAAAGAAAAAAGGAGAAAAAATATATTAAAAAGTAAAAATGATTCGAGAAGAATGGAGGAAAAAAATACATTTAAGGGGGTTTATTACTGAAACCTTAAAAAACACGAAAAGTTAATACGATTTTGCGTTAAATCTGTGCGTATTATCATGATCCAAATTCCACATACTTTGAGAAAAAGCATAAACTTAGGTAAAGACGTGTCAAAAATAAAGATTTTTTAGCTTTAGAACATTCTCAAATTCATGAAATTTGCAAAGTTTGGTACATAATAACGTAATAATGGTACATTAACTAGATAAATTTGTACTTGGGTATGGAAGATCTTGAAGTGGAAGAGGAAGTGACGAAGAGAAAACTAGTAGAATAGTTTTGATTAATAATATATTTTGCTTGAAAAGTGCTATTTTCATAGACGAATAACTATCACAATTATGATATTATTGGAAAGAAAGTTCAATTTGTAACAAAGATCGAACCTTTTTCTGTTTATTTTGAAAAACTCAAAATGTTTAGTGCAATGATAAATTAAATAAAGTCAATAATGTTAACCATTGTAGCGACAAATATTTCTTGTTTTTCTATATGTTGCATACAATTTGGCGTTTTTAATTCATTCCATCACCGGCAGATGGAATGATGTGCTTTCGGAAAGAATTCACTTATTTTGCAAGCTCTGCGGCGGGCTCGCAAAGTGTATGCCGCCATTTTCTGCATTAGGTATATGAGTGTAGATCTCGCGGAATATTTTAAGTTTTATCATTGGAAATTTCTTAGTTTTGTTTGGGAGGCGAGAAATTATTTTGTCAGTTCTATTTATAATCTATTTGTTTATAATTGTGAGTAACTATTACGCGACCTGTCAGTAGAATTAGGTCCAATAATTATAAATTATGGAATAAAGAAGAGAAAACTGAATATTGCTAGGTATGAAAATTTGTGTATATGTAATATATAATCCTATAGCCCGTTACACAGAAAATCGACCAATTTTTTGTAATTATGCTGTTGTTGATTTTGATGAAATTTTACAGGAAGGTTGGCAATATTGAAAATATCAATGTTTTGTTGTGATCCATATATGACCGAGATACGGTCTTTTGAAAAATTGTGGAAATTTTTCTTAGTAGATGTTACTTTATCATCGTATCTCCATGAAATAAACGTTATTTATTTTGGGAAGTTTGAGGTTTCCGAGAAAAATTAACCAAAGTCATTTTTCTGAAAATTTGCTTTCAATGATAATGAATATTTCGCTAATCCTTGAATATCTCAAAATGTGCGGTCCCCATATTTTTTATGTTATTGTATGGATCTTAAACCCTAATGGGTTTTAGTGAAGCTATAGGAAGTAGAAAATGGTTGTTGGTAAAATCAAATTTAACTCTTTAAAGTAGTTCTTTGGTTATCTGGTTAACAAAATGGTAAAATTGACATAGTGTGAACATTGCCAAAATTATATGAAACGTTACAACCCAGAGTTCTCGGAAGAGTTTTATTTGATGAGCGGATTCAGTAAAATAAAATTTGCCCAAGCAATAAATGATGCCAGACAAATTACAAGAAAAAATGTCTGTTCAACAGCAGAGAGCGCACACATTTCGTTCGCCCCGTGCCTGCTGCTCACGCAAAACGTTTTATAAGTTCCAAACAAAATTTATGAAAAATCCGACAGCAAATCTAAGGCCGCTTACACATCAAAAACGAACGAATAAAAGTTGTGTTGGGTTTGTATCAAATGTAAATAAACGGAAATGAGGTTATGTACGACCGAAAAGAATATTCGTTCGTGTGTGGAACGTAGTATGGTACGAAAATATACTTGACAGTTCGGAACGAAAATTTGTTTCACGTACGAATAAACATAAAAATGTGTTTTAATTCAAATAAAGCTTTAAATATTGATATTTTTTTATTGAAACTGTAATTAGAATAAATATCCAATATTTTATTACATGTATTGCGGCAAATATGTGTTAGATTGGGACAATATTTGTGTTTTTCGGTTTAGTGTTTTCGTTTTCGTTTTTCGATGTGTAAACGGCCTAAAATCTCGCCATGCTTATGCAATCCTACTTCTGTGCAGATGCACGAAATGCTTTGGAGTACAATGACACGAATACCACAGCATCATATAGCTTCGCATGTCATATAGTGATTTGTTTCAATTTTCAAATTGCATACTTTTATGCGTTTATGTTCCAATGTGCTTTTGAGAACGGAAATCGTGAGCTTTTTTTTTGTGGTAATCCCCCGCAGAGATTATTCAGAGAGGGGAGTCGGAATCCCATTTCTAATGATTTTTCTAAAGGTGCAGAGACTAAGACTGAGGATGTCGATTTCGTTAAATAGGTCGTTATGATTTTTTTGGATTCTGTAACAAGAGAATTTATACCGTAAATTGGTCCTGGCAGTAGTAATTTGAAAAGTTAACGGGGCAGTGGGTGACTCTAGATGGAGCAAGGAAGCTAATGTTACGGGATAATTCAGGGTTTTGGTTTAAGGTTGTGTATTATTTTAAATAAAAACATTTCATCTAAGAAAAGACTACGTTTTTCCAGAGAGAGAATACCCAATTTGTCGAGGTGAGTAAAATAGTTAAGATAGCGTCCTTCTGTTTTATATAAAAGAAATCTTGTGGATTTTCTCTGAACTGCTTCAATTTTCTGCACATATACACCATAAAAATGGTTCCATATAGTGCATGCGTACTCTAGATGACTTTTCATTAGAGAATTATAAAGCGTTATTAGTGATGTAGTAGACTTGAATAATTTACAAAGTCGGAATACAAAACCCAACAGTTTAAAAGCCTTGGAGGTAATCCAGTTAATATGTGACTGAAATAACAATTTCTGGTCAATCTTTTTCTTTTTATTGGCCTTAGTATTAACATTTTTTTTTTTATATAGATTGAATGTCTTAGTTAGGTAATTGCTACAGACTAATAAGTGCCTTTACCAGCAATTTATACTAGTTTGATTTTTCTATTTCTGGCGTATTTAATGGATTCTTATAATACGAGTGTTTTACAATTCCTAGAAAATGGCACAAAATTAAAAACTAGGATATCTTATGTTTGCTTATGTTTAAAACTTGAAAATTATGAAAACATTTACTAATGTTATTTTATATTACAAATAATTATAAATAATTATACTCTAAGAATAATTGGTAGCAACTAAGATTTTGTCAGTTAAAATATTTGTCAGAAAACATTATTCCAAATAGGTGAGTGGCGACTTAAACTTATGTAAGTTAAGTGTTGCAGACCATTCATATATTTAATACCTAAGATTAAGGAAACATTTCATTTATTAATGCTATACTAACTACTGACACTAACTACTAACACTGACGTCGCCTGCGGTTTAGCTTAGTTAGGTTAATTGGTCTGTGTTGTTACCTCTATGGGATTTGTGATAGTAGATTAATTTTGAGTTGGTATCATATAGCATATGTTTTTGTCTTCTAACCATTTTATAATATGGGAGACTTTGTGCTTTGAGACATCTCTGTTATTATGTTCTAGGTCAGTCACGTATTGTTCAAGAATTGGGTTGTCTATTTCAGTTAGTCTGTTGAGAATTTTAAGCGCATTAGTAATGTGGTGAATATCCTTTTGTGGTTACAAAGTGAGTAGAGTTTTTTTAATCCTTTTAAAATTTATTGGGTTTCTGCGGAAGTCAATACAATAAGTTAGACATTTCCTCTCGAACTTTCTGATTTTTTCCATCTGTGCTGAAGAAATATTAAACCATATTGGAAAAGCGTAAGATATAATTGGTCTTATCAGCTGTTTATAGTATATTACCTTGATTCTGTTTTGTATAGAAGTTCTAGGTTTTAATATTTTGGCAAATGACGAGAAGGTGTATGTTGCTTCTTGTATCTTTTCCTTTATGTGTGAGTTAAACAGTAGATTCTCTGTGAAGAGTACTCCAAGGTACTTAAGCTGCTTAGTGAACTTTATTTCCTGCTGGTTTATTCGGATATCGACCTTCCGTCTGTCGATGTGTCTGGCAATGTTTGGGTAAGTGTTTTTTACTCCTTTGATCAGTATGGTTTGACATTTGCTGGTATTCATTTTAAGTTTCCATTTGACAAAAAATTTATATAGTGTGTCTAGATATTGGTTCATTTGTTTTTGAATGGGAAGCTATTTGAAATTTGAGGTGAATAAAATTGTGTCGTCGGCGTAAGTGAAGATTCTCTATGGCAGGGTAGGTTGCGGAATGTGGGCCACGTACAGAGCCTTGAGGAACTCCTTCTGCTATTCCAAAAATGTTGGATAGTTCTTTATTAATTTTTACTCTAAAATTTCTATTGATCAAATAGTTGTCGATTTTTCTACATAGGTGTTTGTTGAAATTGTGGATGTTTTACATTTTAAATATGAGTCCTTGTATCCAAGCAGTGTCGAATGCTTTTTCAGTATAAATACTGCACGCCAGCGTTGCTTTCTTAATATTGAGATTGGAGGTTATGTGGTTCATGAGGATGGATAAGGCAAGAGTAGTGAAGTGCTTTTATCTAAAACCCATTTTTTAAATCGGGAATTACGTGATGATCTTCTATGTGTTCTTCCAGGTACTTTTCAAGATTACTTTCCTAAATTTTGCTTATCGAGGAGAGGTGGGAGATGGGTCTATGGCTGGAGATCTCACTGGATGGCTTCCCGCTTTTCCTAATTGGGATGATATGTGCAGTTTTCTATTTTCTTGGGAAATAACTTATATTATCAAGGTGGTTGAAAAGTATGGCTAAGAATGCCCAACAATTTTTAGATGTGTTTTTTAAAAGGAAGTTCGGAATTTGGTCAGGGTCTGATGATTTCTTGTTGTGCCTTGTCTTGATTATCAGCTGTACTTCCGCTGAGCAGATGAGGCCTGGTCTATGATTTTCATTATTTGCACTATCATTGGAAGCAAGAAAGTTTCTAATAAAATACGTTAAAGGAGTGTGGTTATTTTCAAAGGTAGAGTTAATTACATGATCAATTTGTGATAATTCCATATTCATATTGAGGTTTTGCATATGAATTCCTTCCAAGTGAAGCCCTATAATGTTAGCTTTTTCACGATTACTACTAAGCGGTCGATCTGGGTTATAGGGATAGGTTAGCTGGGGTAGTTCCAGAGAGAATTTAATGCCAACTAATTTTTTTAACTGCTTGAAGGTTCGATCGTTGATAGTGATGTCTGCAAGTTTCTTCTTCCAGTAGTCTTCGTGGTGCAGGGATATTCTTATTTTTATAATTGTAGTACTGTCTCGAATTTGAGCTTTCAGAGTATGTTGATCGGGATCATATGATTGTCTCTGCCAATTTCTGCGCAGTCTGTTCTTGTGTTTAATCAGGCTGATTATCTCGGGGGGTAATATTATATTTCCACGAGTCTAGAGTGTGGTTGTTGGTATGCTTTGAGTTAGGGCTGTTTGCATGACTTGATCCAGTTAGTGATTATTTAATCTGCTTCTTCTGTTGTAAAGTTTCTGTACAGTGGAAGATCAATATTATCAAGAGAGCTGTTAATTATCCTGTTGAATCGTGGAATATGTGTGGCTGAATAATTGAAGATGGTTTGAGGTTGAGCTTGCGTGATATCGTCATTTGATGTTTGAATGATTAGCTCTACTGCGTTGTGATCCGATTGGAAATCCAGAGTTTTAGCTTGTCTACTAAGTTAGGGGAGTAATTTGTGGTGAGAGTGCTTGAAAGGAAGTAGAAATCTAGATAGGAGCTAGTTCGGTCTCTATGGAAAGTAGGATGGAGGGTTGATTCCAGCCTTAAATCATAATTTAGTAGATTGTCAATGAACCATTGGTGAAGAATTTTACCTGCCTTCTTGGTACGGGTTGAATTGATGCTCCATAAAGGATGTGAGGCATTGAAACACCTCCGATTATTTGCTGCCCGTTGCTGGTTGCGTCCAATAATTTCTCAAGATCAGATGTATTCAATTCTCTGCCATTTCTTTTGTAGAACGATGTCAGATAAAGATTTCTTTTCGCTTGGCTTATTCTGATGGTGGTAGATTCGATTTGTTCCAAGCTAGGAATGAAAACGCATTCGTGTTTAATATTTTCCTTGATTAGTATGGCTGTTCCACCTCCGATATTGGAGAACAAAATTGTCAATTTTATTAGGACATGAGAAAAGGCTCATGGCGAACATGGTTGGTTGAACATGTTAATGTTATTGGCATTTTTATTAGCATTATAAGATGAAGCTGGGATTTTTACCTCACTTGTCTTATTTCAGAGGGTCTGAGACTAGCAGATATTGGGTTTTACATAATTTCTGTATGCTACTTTTTTATTTTTTCGCACTAAGGCTGCTGTTCCTTCCTCTGCAGTAATTCAATGTGCTTAGGGTAACCCCTGTAGCTAGCTGGATGACCAAGCTGTACGCAGTTAATGCATCTTGGCTATATTGTCTTTGCCTTGATTTGCTCTTAGTGAGCATTCTTCTGATTTATGCTGTTCAGTGCACTTCAGCACCTATATTCCATGTTGCAGTTTATCGCAACATGTCCAAATCTCTGATAATTCTTACAATGTGTCGTCTTGGTAGTTTTAAATTTCTCTACTACGATTGTCAGGTTTAACAAGTATTTAAGTCCGAAAAGGTCTTTAGGATTGTCATTTGGATACCGTTGTACTATCCAGTTACTAGTATTTTTTAATTGAAAATTTTTTATTCTGTTATTGTTTAGTTTCTGTTTTAGAAGTGCGTGGTAAATGTCTTCTTGATCTAAGCTACTGTCGAGTCCTTTAATGAGGACTGATTGTGGCTTCTCTTCTATGGGTGTGAAATGGTAACTTTTGGTGTTTATTTGAACTTAAAAATTTATTTATCTTCTTGAACTCACTGATATTGTTAGCTATATTCGTTTATTTTCTTAAAAAGGAATTTACTATGTCCATGTAGGTTTTTTAGGTTAACTGTGTATTCTTTAATGTTAATGTCGTGGTGGTATTTTCTTTGCTTTAATTTCTGTTTGTTGTTTCTCATTTGTTTGGTTACGTTTTGTTCCGTTGTGTTAAAGTTTGTTTGAGTCGTGCCCTGGTTTTCCGTTATCATTACAGAATATTTATCAGGTGAAACCTGTGTAACTAAAGTGGGTGGCTGTGAGGTTGGGTAGTATTTATACCATCACAAATCTGAGAATCATTATTTGTATTCCTTTGTTAAGCAAGGCTAAATTTAATTTATAAGAAATATCCTTAAATTCATGCAACAGCTCATTGTACCTTCTTAAGAGTTCATTATACTGTTAGCTAAGCATGCTTTTATCTTCATTTTGCTGAATTTAATGCACTTATGAGATCATTAGTTGAGGGACCAGGCTTCAGGTACGAACATCACTAGGGCCTGGTTTAGAGGTATTTTCATTGTCGGAGTTGCGCCTTCTTCGCCAGAGTCAATCGTGTCCTCGTAATCTGTTATGAGCTTTTGAATGTCTTCCATGGAGAAGGAAAGAATCCCATTGAATTAGTTGCACAACAAAACTGCATTGTTTTTATACTTTTATGATTAAATTTAGCGTGTATGTACCACGTCAACCGTTGGTTGCGTTCAATATTTTTATTTTAAAATTATTAATAGATATTTATGCCTGTTAGAAATTTTAAGAAATTATATTATTCTTGTTATTCTTTTTATTTTATACACTTTATGAAAATAGCCAACGGTCTTATTATTACGGGGGGACTCCTACTTCACAATTACTTAATTTTTAATTTTCTTCGCACCAAATTTTCTTGACACTTTATTCCTAATAATATTATATAAATTTGCCGCAGCAATACTTTCAATTTCAAATATCACACAGACCCGCTTTATTATTATAATATTAACGTATAGAATTCAAAAAGA
The DNA here is from genome assembly GCA_963930735.1 of Dioctria linearis. NCBI lineage: Eukaryota > Metazoa > Arthropoda > Insecta > Diptera > Asilidae > Dioctria > Dioctria linearis. The sequence goes on from OZ005741.1 coordinate 69,537,256, forward strand.
ATTAAATAATTCACAATTTTCCAAAAATCGTTTATATTTTAATTTTTTATTTGACAGCTACGGCAAAACACGACCGACTGCAATCGTAGATTACTATGACCTGAATTTCTGGTCAAAAAATTACACCTAAATATTTCTTTTTGGTAACGCGGTTAAGAGATGAACACCCATTATGTAGTCGGTATTGGCTTTTCTGGAAAAGGTTATAACTTTAGATTGGAAATATTCAACGGCAAGAAATTATTATTGCTCCAATTTTCTAAGGTAAGAATATCTCTTTGAAGTAATTTACAGTCTTCTTCTGTGCGAATGACTTTAAAAATTTAAGCATCATCTACATATAAGAGACAGGCGGTGATTAGTTGATACGGTAGGTCATTGATGTAGAGGGGAAAGATATAAGGACCAAGAATTGTGCCTTGTGGAACACCGTCGTTCGCGGATATATGATGCCAACCACGTAACTAAATTATCACAGAAACCTATATTAGATATTTTATGGAGTAAATTTTGTCGAAGGCGTTAGCAAAATTTGTTTGAATGGAATGAACCTGATTCCCTTCATTAAGTGCTACTGCAATTTTGTCGGTATAAAGCATCAGGCTCTCGTGGTAGTGGATTTTCCTGGAAGAAATCCGTGCTGTTTAGAACTCAAGACGAAGATGGTTTGGGGGAAGAGTTGATTATAAATAAATTTTTCATATACCAGGGCCAAGCTATTAGAAATTGATACAGGTCTATAATTATTTACGGAGTTAGGATCACCAGATTTAAAAATTGAGATAACGTACGATATCTTGAATGCAAATGGGAAATTCTGTGGCTCAATGAGAAGTTCAATAGCACGCTTATATGAGCGCTTAATACGGAGGAGAAGTTCTTTAAGATGATGTTCGGTATGGTGTCGGGGCCAGCTTTCTTACTTAAATCAAGACTTAGAGGCACATCCTCGAGAGAAATCGGAAACGTAGTTAATGAAGAGGAAAAAAGGTTGGATGAGAAGAGTGAGGTATTGTGGCAATACAGGATGTTACGTGATTACGTATTAGAAATTGTATCATTGTAGTACATCTCAGTAGGAAGGGGTTTGAGGATTTCATTGTTTTGAAGTATGCCCAGAATGCTTTGACATCATTTTCATCGAAATAAGTTCTATAACAATCTTTATCAAGCTTTTAGATAATTGACGAAATAATGATAAGCTCTTGTAAATTTCAGGGTGATTCAAGCATTTATATTCACGACGATATTTTTCCGTTTCTTTTAAAGCTTAGATTAATTAGTTCACGACTATACCAGTGTAGATACTTTCCATGTTTTGGTTTTATTACTGGGACGAAGGCTCTTATGTAATCATTTAGAATAGAGGAAAACATTTTGAATGAGCTCTCCACATCAGTGGAAAATTTTGATGAAAAGTAAATTTAAGCCAGATGCTCGTTGATATAGTATTATAATTCACTGTCTGAAAAGATAGTTTTTGTGCTGATTTTATAGGTAAAAAATCATGTCGATTTATTGATACATCAATGTCAAGAGGCGGGTGGTGAAAGTCAATACGAGAAAGTACGCCTAGAGATAAAGCTATACTTATCTCATTTGCCGTCAGATTGGACCATACTATGTTGTTGTGGCTCTGAATGGAGTTATATTGTTTTAGATTACACATATTAGTATTATTAAGCACCGAAGATGAGGAAAAATTAATATTTCCAGTCATCTGCATGCACATCTCTATATTTCTGTAAGTCCAGCTCACATTGTGTGTAAATTGAAATCACCGCTGATGATAACTTTAGACAACTCAGGAAGATGCAAGCCCTTGTCACTAATGTTTGAGAAAATTGAGTCATATATATTGAAGGTAGAGGTGGGAGGGATATAAATACAAGAAATGTACAATCGAAGATGGTTAACTACTACCCTGAAATCTTCGTTCTCAGATTCAATTTCCTGCATCCGGTGTGAGGAAAATGTTTTATTAAGACAACTTCCGCCATCTTTATTGGAAGTCGCATTTATATTTCTGTGTTTTCTATAAATCAAATAGCGATGATCAAAAAGTTCACTGCTAAGTACGAAATCCTGCAAAAATGTTTCACTGAAACATATAATGTCATAGTTATTTGATAAAATAGAAAGCTTCACATCCTCCGTCTTAGTTCTGAGACCTCTGACATTTTGATAACAGATTTTAATTAACATAGATAACACAATGAATGGCAGAAAAGATCAGTTAGAATTACTCTTCGAAATGAGATACAAACTACCCTCATCTTTCACCAAAAAACGTTTACTTTCATCGTTTTCTTTTAAATAAATTGTTCCTCCCTTGATCCATAAATATTTAAAATTCTTTTCAGTCTTAAACAATTTGGCTTTATGAAAAAGTTGCCTTTTAGATTTAGATAGGTATTCATTTACAAATATTCTATGGTCCTCTACGAATCCTAAATTCATAGCATTGATTGTTTTTTTAATTTTATAAGCACTAATTACACTACTTCTAATAAATTCGGAACTATATTTTACAATTATAGTACGTTTGCTAGCATTATCGTTAGTATATTTTATGGATCTATAAGCTTTACTGATTTCTTCATCGGTCACGGGTAATTTGAGTTCATTGTGAATTTTCTTTACGATTGCAAAGACGTTCTCCGATTCTACGAAAGTAACATTGCGGATCTCGAGGAAATTGGTAAGAGCGTTGTCTTCCAAGATTTCAAAACGTTTCGAAACGATAGACAGTTCACGTCGAACTTCAGCTTTTTCCACTTCCAGTTGCTTAATATGTTTGTCGTGCTCGTCTAGTTTTTCAGCCAAACTGCCAATTAGGGAGTCAATCGATTTATTGAATTCAACCTGCCTCCGTTTGATCAACTTAATTTCTTGTGACATTATTAAAAAAATGACTTTTGAAAGTCACTGATTTGTTATCGTTGTCTGAGTCAGAAACATCAGTAGATAGTGTGGATTTCTCAAGACAACAAGCGCCATACCTATAGGCCACGGTTCCTTTCGCAATACTCTTTTTTCATGATTTGAAATTTTCATACATGTCATATGACATAATTTATTGCAGTCGACGCATTCTTGTCCCACATTGGATATTGTAACAAATCCGTCACATTGTATACATTTAGGCGGCATTTCTAATGCAGTTATCGATCAGAAATTAATAAATTTGATCCACAAAGTTTGAGGTAGGACAAAGGTAAGAATCTTTGATTGGTGGTCTGATATTCAATAAATGGTGATAATGCAGTTATTAGTAAAGCTCGTAAAGCTCAAGATGTACGAGATGTAGTAGAGATAGATGTCTTCGATTTTCAGACAAAATTGAAGTATATCAATAATTCGAGGTTTGAAGTAAACAACAACAAAAAAAAAGAAAAAAAGATAGGTTATGTAGACTGTCATTACAATTACCATTCCAAGCAAGGCAAAGTTGTTGGATTCATGCAGGATTTAAAATATGATTAATTCCCACCTTAACTATGTCAAATCATAAAGCAACAACTAAGAGAAGCAACTCTTCTTATTACATTGATGTTACACTGCGACACCATGGTGGTACCAATGGTCCTGTTCCAAGCTTCAGTAGAAATTGTTTATCCCAAATTATGCCAATCCAATTGACTTTACTCTGGAAAATTCAGCTACACAGATGAGAAATTAAGAATATACAACGAATCAATAATACTTCCGACTGATATTTTTCGAAAAAAGATAAAAGAATTAGAACAAAATCAGATATTGACACTTTGTACTGTTTCTTCTTCTTAATATTTCCTTATCGACATATGAGGAAACATTTCTTATAGTTTTCTGGTAGATTAAAACTAATTAATATTCATTAAAATTGTTCGTGAAAATTTTCCTGGCTCTCTCTGCAAGAATATTATCTGCGTTGAAAAGATAAAAAGGAAGTATGTTACTTTAATGTCAATATAAATGTATTTCTTATTTAATATATATTAAATCATAGTAAACCCTTATTTTCTTCTTTTAAATTGAGTTTTCAAAAGTACGCGCCTGTGTAACACACTTGAAACATCGAACGCACCCATCCCAAGTAACAATTTTTCCAATTTTTGGTGACTGAAGGTGATAGGTAGTTTTATAAGGGGTATATAATGGTTACTCGGTTATATAAGAATTTCAGTGGTTATATAAGAGTTTTATAATATTTCCAATTGGTGACGTAGTTATATTAGAGTTTTTAAGGTTACTAATGGTTATCATGGAAGTAGGTTACTTAAGGTTTTATAAGTTGGTGATGAAAATGTTTCCATCACCGGTCTATGTAACTTAGAGTAACCAACCATTACTAGAAGATATATAAGAAAGTTTTTTAACTGTTTTCGTCACCACGTTATATAACTTATTGGTAATAAGTGTTTATTGCGGTATCCGTGGTCACCCTTATATAACGCGACAACAATCAGTAATTTAGGTGACTTTAATAAAATTTGGGAACTTTCGGTAATACATATGCCCACTATAAAATATCGTAAAATTTTTGGTGGCCCTTTAGTAACTACGGTGATCGTTATAAAAACAAATTACTTTTAGTGTCGAATGGAGCTATTATAAAACTGTTTTTATTTATATAACATAATATAACCAAAGGGTATATAAGAACACTAACGTCTGTTTTTGGTGACTATAATTAAGATATATAACGTAACCAAAGGATACATATTATGACTAAAGGGTATATAAGGACCATTTTCGAAGCATGGTAGTTCCTTTAGTTTATATAATATTTCTAGAAGTTGTATAAGAGTCATTCAGTTTATATAAAACTACTTTAAGTTTTATAATGGTAATTTGTTCATTTAAGTACAAGCCGCCATTTTTTCATCTGTCCATTGCAGATAAAAAAGAAAATGTCGGTTAAGCCAATTTTTTAAATTGCAGATTTATGGCTTCCGTTTTATTTTTATATGAAGAAAATTCATCTTTTAAAGTACATAACATTTCTAAATTATGTTATGTAATTTTTATGAATTAATATCACCTAAGTGAAAATTTTAAATTTTGTCATATTTAATTAAAATTATTAAAAATTGCTTATTTTTGCAGGGGTCTGTATTTTTTAGAAGTATCTATGATGATATTCACAGTAAAATTTTAATTGCAGCTGAATTTCACAACGTACATGCCGACAAATTTTATTTCTAAAATGTAAAAATATTTAATCCTTACATTATAAAAATGCAATACAAAAAAAATATCGAAATTCTATGTCGTAAATATTTGCATTGTATTGTTTTATAAAGGTAACGAATAGTAATTTCCCTAACATATCAATCACTAAAAGTAATCAGTCTGAGAAAATTTTAAGCGTTGTGGAAAAGTTACCATCCCCATTATAAACAAAGTTTATAAAGGTAACCGAAACGTTACTGCAACCACTGCTATGACCAAAATAAATTAATCGAGAGCACGCTAGGTTATATAAGGGTTATATAAGAAGTTATATTAAGGTAACCAGAATATTTTTATTACTCACTTTATAAAACTTTTAGTTATATAACGTTACCTAAATCAAGTCACGGTAACCTTTATATAATCCTCCATTTAAGCTCTATAAGCGGTTTATAGTGGTTACAAAGAGGTTTCGAGTAATATTCTACATAACTCAAGTTATATAATTTAGTAATGGAAACCTTCCGGTTACTACTATATAACAAAAATTGTTTCTTGGGATATTATATGTCATTTTAACAACTGAAGGTTTGAAATTTATAAAAATGGAGTTAATTCAAATTTCAAGAAACTGATGCAATACAAGATCTAGAAAGACGTCAGTATGCTCGTGCCGGTCGTTTAGAAGAAAATATTGGTGCTGTGAGTGGTTATGTTGCAGCTGACCCCAACACATCAATTTCCCGACGTTCACAACAATTGGGACTTTCTGAGCCAACTGTATGTACAAAGTTCAATTGATACAAGAATTACTGCCACAAGATCATTCCATGCGTCGGAGCTTTGCCAATTGGATACTGGAACAAAACGACGATTTAAAAAAAAATTATCTTTTCGGACGAAGCACATTTCGAGATCGTTGGCTACGTTAATAAACAAAACTGTCGTATTTGGGGAGGGGAAAACCCTCGCGTGATCCAAGAGAGGCGAACGCATCCACCAAGAGTCACTGTTTTGTGTGCATTATGGTTTGGTAGTGTGATTGGTCTGTACTTTTTCGAAAATGATGCTGGAAGAGCCATAACCGTTAACGGTACCAGATATCGCCATATGATCACAACTGAAAAATATTGATAATGAAGACAAAAGTGGTTTCAGTTTCAACAAGGTGGGGCTACGTGTCATACAGCCAGAGAAACTTTGCAATTACTGCATACAAAATTTCCAGACCGTGTTATTTCCAGATTCGGTGACGTAATTGGCTTTAAAGATCCTGTGATTTGACACCGTTAGACTTCTTTCTCTGGGGCCATGTGAAAACACAGGTCTACAAGGATAATCCTCGAAACGTTAAAGCATTGAAAGCTGAAATTATTCGAGTTATTGATGAGATACAGCCGCAACTATGCCAGAATGTGATTGAAAATTTTGATAAAAGAATCAGGTACTGTAGAGACGCAAGAGGTGGTCATATGGGAGATATCATTTTTAGATTATAAATGGCAAACATTGTATTTCAAAAATAAAAACTTTTTCAGTTTCAATTCAAATTCTATGTCTTTTAATTATTTACTTTTGAAAACTCAATTTGAAAGACCCAGTATTAATAAAAATCAGAAACTAAATATCTTTTTTCAAAGAATTTTAGAAACTTACCATTAATTAAGTATACTAGTAGATGTTAGCACGATGATTCAGGGTAGACCTAGAATTATTTTGTTTTATTGGTTTTCTTTTGCCCGATTGAGTACCGTAAAACGAGGTGACTTTGGCAGCTAGTGCAGGTGATCGGTTGACGTGATGGTAAAAAGACGCGGAGTACTGATTAGTTCAATGTGTTACATGATTCCGTAAAATTCCTCAAAATTATATAAGGCCACTAAGCACGCGTAGATATCGAAACTATATGGATGATGACGTCATAAGAACATTACAAGATATTAAAAAGGGCATGTTACAAGTCAGTGAGAGTAAAAAGTGGAAAGTGTCTCGTGAATCGAGAAAATTGTTGGTTCGCTTCCTTTAAGTCCTGAGAAAGAGATATTGTACTCATCGTGTAAAATAAAATGGAGCTCTTATAAGGGCATAGAATGGCTACAATATGTCACTTGCCATAGTTAGCTACGCGAATACTGCCACGAAGACAGCAAGGGTCCATTTTAAGAATGTGCAAAATGTGAAGATGACGGCTAATTTTTGTGTTTTTTTTTCATAAGCTACCTTTAACTTTTTGCTAATTTATTTGTTTAATAAATCTTCTCAAATTACTAAACTACTTTGATTTATACCATTTTGTCGTAGTTTCACCTGCTTAATAAAAATGGAAACATCTTAAACTATAGACCTGCCAAAATCACCCCAGACCCGGGGTGACTTTGGCAGGCCCTTTAATGGCATTTTTCTCTAAAATTTTAAGCAGTATGATTTTTTCATACACTAGTTTACATAAACAAGATATTAAATGCTATGATGATACCAAAATATATTAAATTTATGCGAAAAAATCGATGAAACCATCCAAATCTGCTAAAGTCACCCCGTTTTACAGTATGACTTCAAAGTATGGTCCATATCGGTGTCTATGGCTGCGAATACTTTAAAACAAGTCTCTGGAACATATACGTAATAAGTATAATTGATAATGTGATCCATAAAATTATTTAATTAGGCTATTTACTCAAATTTTAAAATTGCAATCATATGGAAGTCCTAATTTGTATATTGTGTCCTTGACCAGTCCAAGAAAAAGTTGAGGCTGCAGTATCCCCAAAGATAGATCTCAAGCAGCTTTTTAAAAAACAAGCAAAGTCCCTCTATCGTTATGTAGAACTTCAGTTGTAAATATATATGCCTAAGTATCTACTAATTATTATGTTAATATGTAAAGTTGTTTTCCTGTTGCTTCCGATCTCTTGATTTTTTCTTCGAATTCCGTCAAGTGGAAAGGATGATAGAAGTGAAAAGTTGAAGGGAAATTTTTTATTCGTTGCTTAATATGAAGGACTACCCTTCTTTTAAGGCAGGGGAATGAGAGATCCCAAGCACGTAAGGCAGGGCGGCCCATTGTGTGTTAGCCTGCCTTAAACTCCATCACCAAAACCATCCTGTACTTTTAATCAAGCGCATCAGGTCTTGGTGATGTAAGTTTATCAGATGACTGTGAAGCGAGCAGTGGCCGATGATGATGCCAACCACAGTTTTATATTGTTTCCTTCCGAGCCCCAAGAGAAAATCAGAGAAACTCCTATTGCGCTCATCAAGTACAAGTTTTGTGCAACAGGTTCACCCATCTCCGGTGATGCTACATACCAACATCAGCTTTGATGAGGTACCCGATAACCGACAAAATAAGGTATTAATAACACATCTACCTGCATGAATTATATTTCTATAATTGTTAAGAATATTCTTACGCTTGTATTTTAAATTTAATCTCAAGATACCTAATTTTATGCAACATATTTGCCATTTGTAAACACATCAAAGATCGTTTTCTCAAAGAACTTTTTGGCAAACGACTTTTTTGTCTTTGGTCTTAGTTTGAAAAGATTACTTTTGTGAAATGCACTTTTTGTAATACGTTTTTAGGGCAAACGTTGTTAGGGGAAATGTCACAGACCGACCGTATTGTGCTGCTGATTTGTTGAATATAAAAGCTCTTAACTTGGCTGGTATAGATTTAATTGTAAAATTTAAATGTTTAGTTATAAAATAGTTTAATAGGTAGTTATATGGTTATTATGGTGATGCGCTGTAATTGCCCACTTTAGCAGAGAATCGGTTTTAATGAGTTAGAGACTCCATGAAGACGTTGGTACAATTTTCTGTTATGTATATCACATTTATATCAATTTTTTTTCTTCATATTTTCAAAAAATCAAAACAACAATATGGCTGATCTTGGTGATCACAAGATTATTTTTTTTATCAATTTTGAGTGTGTAATTTCCCATCCTGCCAAGTTTCGCATTAAAAGTAAATTTTTTTTATTTTTCATTTTTATACATTTTGTTTCGTTTTATTTTTTAAAAATTCTGTTAAAACTTCGTCACCTTCCACCATTGATATGGGCACTTCATTTACAAAAATTATTTTTAATATGCAAAAAAAAACTTAATTCACTCATGGATAACAAAATTCATCCATTATTTATGTAGTTATTCTTCTTTAGGGTTCCGTACCCAGAGGCTGCGAACGGGATACCTATTACTATTACTAATTGTAGGCCTACGTAGTCCGTTCGTCTACCTGTGCCTATCAGCGAGCTGTATCTCATGAATCGTAATAGGTAGTTGAAATTTTCACAGAGTATGCCACTATAACAACAAATAATAAAAATAATATCAAGTTAAAAATTAAAGAGGTCTCCATACAAGAAACGTGTTTTTTGGGGTACATAGTGTTAAATCTTGTACGATTGTAGGGAAGTCTTTCATATACGAGCTCGATTCACACTTGGCCGGTTTTTATAATCCAGATGAAATCTATGGGGTATACAAAGTTTGTCATTCTGTTTGTAACACCTAGAAATAATGATGGTAGAGCAAAATGGATTAGACCCATGCATAAAATTAAAAGTTATTTTGATTTCTGTATGTCCGTCCGTCCATTGGCGTAACTAGATAAGGGCCAGGGTGGACCTGGCGCACCCCAGAATGCTGACAGCCCCCCCCCCTTCCCAGTAAATTATCAAAAATTCCTAAAAAACATTCGCCAATTCGTATACAATCTTAAGCCTCATTAAATTGAATCCGTTCGGATCGGATTCTAAGAGACTTTAAAAAGCTTTGTTCTTTAAGAAAATCTATTGAAATCTTTATAAAAATTTTCCGAGATTGTTCTGATTCTACTGAATTTTAACAAAGGCGTTCGAGGATGTATTCCATAGAAGAAATTATGCGGAACAATTTTGACATTTTATCCGGAATTTTTCATTGATAACTTTTGATATCAATGAAGTCTTAAAATTCTCGTACCATTTGTCTATACCAACCCCAACGGATTCAATAATTAGACTGATTATGTTTATAAGAAGTATTTAGTGCGGAATTAAAAAATTAAATAGTAAATTTGCAAAAAAAAAGTGTAAACTAAAGCTTACTTAAACTAAAGGTATTTCTTTATTAGTGCTTAATAATAACGTAAATAATTGTTCTAAAATATGTGTCTAACTTTATTTTTTGAAACGCATGCAGATGGTATAAATTTTGGGCATTAGGCATAGTGTTACTATCATATGTTTCGTGTATAGAACTTTAGGACTCTGATTTATTTTCAGTAAAACGTGAGAGAAGGAAAGGAGGGGAAGTGGAAAAGAAAGGTCTCTGTTAATTAAAGTACACCACTCTCTTTTATTTTTCCTTTAAAATCGTCCAAATTTTATTTTATTTTTCAAATACACACTATTTCCTATGACTTAAAAAATATTGAAATCGCATCGGGTGTTTGGAGTGGATGTTCGACTAAACTGAAATTACCAAATAGAAAAGGAATCAAGTCTAATTTCGTAAATACTCGTCGCCCTTGAGTCTGGATTTTATTGCTTATCGCACAATCGCGGAATGTTTACTGACGAGTTATCCAAAAATTGATTAAATGGTGATGATTTTACTAACTGATAAGCTATATACCATATTCTGTATCGGTTGCTCAATAACATTAAACGAGAATTGTAACAAAGAACGAGAAAGAATTGAAAGCTCTTCGTTGTTCCTCTGGCCTCTAACGGAACGTCGACAAGACTGCCCTATCTCAAAAGCTTTATTTATTAAAATCACACTGAACGCACACACGTACCTGCATTTGCAGTGGATTCTGCATTATAAGTGCTGATCTATTCTTTTTGCTCTCTTGGGAGCGAAGTTAAAGTTTCACGTAGGAGGACTAGATATTAAAAGTAAAGACACTAGTATTGGCACAGATAAACCCAGATGTCCAGACCTTATGGGGATCAGTGACGTTCAGTCAACAACTGAAATAGAAACCACATTGTTTCGAAAAAGAGCTTTGAAGCTTTTGCGAGAGATTCTATGCGAGAAACATGTCTCTTTGAGATTATTCCGAGGGCAACGCTTACGATACAGCCCCTCAATGGTTACATGTTTCTCCCTGCAACACTGTACCGTACGATCGCTGTTTAAACTTGATTGATCTGAGCTCTCTCACAGCCCTCCATTTTTGCTTTCAATTTTATCTTTACATCTCTCTTGAAAAATGAGAGTTTGGTAGATGGCTTGTGAGAGAAAAGCTTTAAGCACATGTTTGTCGGTTAGACGTTGTCGGTTAGCCGCAATAATTGGTGTCAGTTTTAAGTACGGTGGATGGTTATCTGTATTTTTCTTATTTGTGGTATTGGTCTAAAGGCCGCTAGACATGCTGCTAAAGCGAATCGTACGAATTAGCAAGCACAAGGCAAGTTGTACGATTTGCATGAGCGTGTGTAGCGAAATTCGGAGTTTGAGTTGAGACTGAAGTCTGAAATGAATGAAATCGGGCAAAACTATTGCGTACAAGCAAATCTGACGATTTTGCTATAGAATTGTGGTGAGCTTATTACGGCGTAAACGGGATCCGAGTTGTCAATTGTATTCAGGGACAACATTTGTAATTTAGGCCCTATCAGGGTAGGCCGTGATTTTTTAAATAGAAAAACAAGAAAAAACAAAATAGGGAGACAGACTTCTGAAGTTTGTTAGCTAGATTGGTTTAGAAAAGAATTTTCCTGAAAAAAAACTTCTAGTTTTTTAATCCGAAGTCTCAAAATAAGATTTGACTTTTTTAATTTTCTGGGAACGACTTTCTTCCATAGTCTTCCCATTTTAATTGCAAAAGTTTTATTATAATTTGTACAATTCGTATATGCCGAGCGAGATATTTTATTGCACCCTGCCCAGCAAACAATTTTTATCTTCCGCAATATAGAAAAAGGTTTCACCTTTGGAGATGAGATATCTCCATCTTCTCCATATCGTATTCCTAGTGAGGAGAATACTTCATTCGGTATAAAATGGTCCGCATATGCGATACCCTAGGAGAGATTTTGGCGTGACGGCAAGCAAATAAGAATATGATTCGCGGAAAGGATAATATAGCGCCTTATTATTCCCATCGCGAATTTAATTCTTATTGAATTTTTATCATCTTTGCAATATTTCCCTAAGCAATAAAATTACAACAAAATTCCGATAAATTTCTCGTATTATGGAAGAGATCGCTACCTTTTCATCTGGAAGATAAATAATTGTTTGCTGGGTGCTACCAAGTGGTCAACATCTGTCGGGAAGACTGAATTAGCTGGAAGCCCTAAAAAGCATCAACGTCAAAGAGCCCCAAGTCCTGGAATTACTAGGCCTGAGCGTAGTATTGAATTGCGTGTGGGGTAAAAAGTTAACATCTAATTTTGTCTAGATCAGTTCTATAGCAAAGTTGTAATATTTGCTTGTAGGCAAATTCAATTTATGCCATTCAGTCTCAACTGAAGTTCCGTCTTTTGCTGCACACGCTCAGGCAAATCATACGACTGGGCCATGCACTAGTCGAACGATTTGCTTTACCGTGTATGGCGACCTTTAGACCAATTCTTATGATACCCTAGCTGACTGATCGTATGTAATTTCGTATGGTCACCCATCTGTGCAAGTTTGATTTTTGAAGTGGTTTTTCGCATATATTTAGAACGGTTCATCTGTCAGTAGAAAAAATTATAACCAATTTCATACGATTGCGTATTCTGAATAACTTTTCAGTACAATAAAAATATCTAGGGCTGATCGTTTTCATAGTAAACGTAAAAAAACCTAAATTTTCTTATGGCAATACCAAGGGGATTTGTCCTATTTTCGAAGTTAAATTTACTTTTTCTTTAAAAGTTTGTTTGCAAAATTTCAGCAATCTAAATGCGACATGCAAAAATCAAAATAACATTTAATTTTATGCACGGGTGTCCAATCCATTTTTTTCATGTGTTCTATGTGTTACAAACGGAATGACAAACTTAGTATAGGTACCCTACGAATTCATCATCCTAGTTTATACCCTATATTATATACAGTGAACACTCTTTATAATGAAACTCACTCAAGGGCCCTAGCAATTTCTTTCGTTATAGGGAGTGAGTAAAAAAATAACAACAAAATATGTATGTTTGGACTAAATTAATTTTATTTCAGGGATATAAAATATGTAGACTAATATAAAATACATTCTATGGCTTAAAATAACCTGTCATCTTCGCTTGAACTTTTTTGCTGTGCCAATATATGGATTGCACTATACAATGTATTTTTGACATATCTTGAAGTACTCTAGAATCTGCCTCGATAAACAAAAAGAATTCCTCTAGTGCTTTGACCGCATCGAGAGCTTGTTGGATGCTAGGTGGTTCGGAGTCATCAGATTCTTCCTCCTGTTCGTCCTCTCTTTGCTCCTCCTCGTTTTTCATGGGTGCTTGAGGATTTGCTCGTCAGTCAGCTCTACGGTTGTCGGTAGCTCTTCATCTACTGGAACAAAGCTCTGCAGATCCTTAGGAGTGAAGGCGGCTGTTGTGTTGAATTGTTTAATCCACTCGCTTAGTGGCAGATCGTCGTCTTCCGATTCAGATTCCTGTTGCTTATCTGCTTCTGCAGAGCTTGTATAAAGCCCTGCATGGCGAAAAGAATGCCGTATAGTTGCTACCGTCACCTCTTTCCAGCCTTTGCTTACAAAGTTCACCGCGTCCAGTATACTAATGGAGAACTTATCATCCGATTCGATAATCTCCTTCAACATCTTCTTTCTGTAGTGGCTTTTAAGGCTTTTTATTACGCTCTGGTCCATCGGCTGTAAAACGCTTGTTGTGTTAGCACTGAAAAATGCTAACTCTATGCTCCGAAGGTTGGGGATAGTAGGATGAGCAGGGCAGTTGTCGGCGAGCAATAAAATTTTTCATTCCCTCAACTCTGGATCCCGCTCTTCATCTTCAAAAACCTGCAACGTCATCCATGCGGACTTGTTTGTCTTATAGGTAACCCGCAGCCGTTTGATGTTCTTAAAACAGTGTGTGTTTTTTGATTTACCAATCACCACTAGCTTTCTTTTTTCCGTGCCACTCATGTTGGCGGCCACTAGCGCCGTGATGCGTTCTATAGAAAGTATTCCACCCAAGCACTTCTCAGTTTTAAACTTTAAAGTTTTGTCTGGCTTCATTTTGTGAAAAATTCTAGTCTCATTGGCATTAAAAATTATGTCAGAGGAGTATCTCTCCTTCAACACACATTCTCTAGCCATCCGTTGGTAACGTTCATATTGACATCCCGGGGTTCTTCACTCATCTAGCCGTAGTTTATTCCATTGAGCTGTTTGAACTTTCCCAGCAATCGTTCTGAAGCCGTGAAATCTTTTATTCTCAGTTTAGTTCAGCAAACTTCTCAGCCTTAGATTTTACTATAGACCCAGACATCGACACATTGTATATGCACTGCTGCTGGAACCATTGCAGCATGGCTTGGTCCAGGTCTTCAAATTTCAGCTTCCTCATCTTTTTGCAAGAGCTACCCTCAGCCGGCAGGACCTTCTCCGTGCACTTACAAATGATGGATACAGTGAAAGGAGTGAGTCCAAACCGTTGTCCGTTTTCACTTTTCTTTCACCTTGTTGTATCGTACGAATTAAAAAAAATTGTTGGTCTAAAGACAAGATTTTTCTTTTAAAGGTAGCTATGTTTACCGAAAGAATATCGTTATTAAAGTCTGGATTGCATTGATATGGCAGTATCAGAACAGCGACAGCAAATCGTTTTCATTGATTGAAAACGATAAGCGGATTTGAAAATCTGATTTGTAATATGAATCATCTCTTATACACCGAGCCAGTCAATAAAGGCAATAACCACAATAAACAAAAGAAGCCACGGGTTCACAAAGCCGACGAACGTGTAACTTTAGGCACTTAGCCCCGAAAATTTCGGTACCTTTGTGAGTACCTGACCAACTAACTATCTTAAACATTTTTGTGGATATTTTTTCGTTATAGAGAGTGAGGCACTTCGTTGCAGAGGGTGAATTAATATACTGATTCGTACGCAAACCAGCCAAGTTCAACTAATGTTTACTTTATACAGAGTTCCGTTATAGAGAGTTTTCACTGTATTATATTATTTCATTGGATCTAGGTATTATATCACCATGCTATAGTGCTCAGAGGAATGAATAAAAAATTTCGGTTAATAGCTGGGAATATCCCCTTCACAAACAAAATATTTGTTAAAGCCCATGTATGAAAGTGGGGGGAACCTGCCCCGCTTAGACTAGAATCCTAGTTTCGCCAATGCGTCCGTCCTCACGATAACTCGAGAACGCGTTAATTTCGAAAATGGACTAAATCTGGCAGCCCCTTTTTGTGTTGTCATATATAAAAATTTTAAATGTTTACGTATACTGTGAAAACGATCAGATATATACGCTTTTAATGTACTGAAAAGCTCTTCAGAATATGAAATCCTATAAAATTGGTTATAATATTTTTTCTGTCCGACAAGCCATTCTAGAAATATATGCGAAAAACCACTTCAAAAATCAAACTTGCACAGGGTTGGTGACCATACGAAATTATGTACGAACAGTCATCAAGGGCATCATAAGAATTGGTATTAGACCAATTCTAGCTTTTTTACTTGTTGTAATTTGTTTTTATTTGCTAAATAGTTTTGAAAAATTTCATAATTTGCAGATTTTCGCTAATTTTTATAGTCAAAGCCCTGATCTCCTTTTTTACAGCCATGCAATGACTGTTATACCAAGATACAGGGACTGATAAAAGGCGCGGGACAGAAGAGCCATATGGCTTAGGGCCTCGGGAAATGCCTTAAATATATGGTATCTATAACTCTGGAAATCATTATAGAAAACGTTTTATTTTGTATTATTGATTATATTAGGTAGATCAGGATTAATAAGGCATTTTGAATCCTTAATCTGCAAACAGTTCTCTATAATAAAATGTTTTAAATTCAAAAATCGTTCACATATTTTTGTACACATTTTTACGATTTAAATGAGGAGCAAATAAAAACCTCTACGCATATATTACAACAGAAATATTTAAAGTAAAATTTCATACAAAATATGCGACGAAATGATTTTTATAGGGGGAGATTTACAGAACAAACTTTAATTCAGAATTGACTCCAGCGAATTTGCTACCGAAACACCTACTAGAAACAAATTTAATGGAATTGTTAAAAAAATGTTTTGTAGCACTTAGGGTGATTAGTGATTAGTGTTAATTTAATTTATTTAATGTTAATTTTATTTTATATAAAAATTTGAATAACAATGACAATGTCTCAAAAAAATATTAAACGGTCTATAAATTCTAATATTGTACGGACTATGAACTTTTCAACAATTAGCAATGAATTCCCACAAAGCAAATCAGGAAAGGCAGTTTCAAAACAATTTAATTCTTTCACCTCGACGAACAAGACGATGACGTTCAAGAGGTTTATTAAGTTCAACCTCTAAGATCCAAGCCTTTTCCAAAATTCATTGGGGGAACTACGTATAAGCACATATTCAAACAAAGTATATTACACAAATTATGTTCTATCTGTATTGCAATTTTGAATCAATTCATAACACTCTAAAAATATTTACAGCCTAGATTAAATCATTTATTAAAGACACACGATCAATTAACATTTGACTAGATACTGGAATTTCAACTGATAATAAAATTTGACAATTAAATGCCCCAAAAATCTTTAACCATATCTGCAGCTTTTTCTCCAATCATATAAACTACCGAATTCGTATGACCCGCTGGTATTTGTGGCATAATAGATGCATCGACTACTCTTAACCTTTGTATGCCATGAACTTGTAATTGAGAATTAACAACAGCATCAGAATCAGTTTTCGGTCCCATCTTACATGTTCCAACCTGATGTTGAAGACTAGTAGCAAATAATCGTAGACAGCATCTCCAATACGATTCACTGCCGAATGGTAATTTTTCGCAACCAAGAAACGGTGTTGTATGTAATCTGCTTCCATATTGCCTTAATGCCGTTGAATTACCTATTTTAAGTAACTTAAGAAAATTTATTAGTTTTGAAAAAATAATAAATGTAAAATAATTCCAGTGGAATATATTTATGTAGAGTTACTCACAATTTGTATACCTTCTAACATTGTTTGAACATCTTCTGTTTCTTGAAGATAATTCGGTTCCATTCTTGGCCATTTAAATGGATTACGACTGCGCAGAGATATTCTTCCTCGACTTTTTTGACGTAATAGAACTGGAGCTAGACCGTATGCTGGCTAGAAACATAGTAACATATTATGTATGTATATGCGCAAATTTAAAAAAGGAAACTTTTTCAATATTTCTCATTTTACCTGTCCTATTACTCCTCTATAAACTGTTTGAAAGAATTCTTCAGTTATTCCTAGAAGATTTCGCATTGTTCCAGAAATATCGCCACTTAACGCTCCAGCACCAAGTACAATTTCAAAATCAGGATAATCTCTGTCTATAGAAGATTTATTTTAATGTGTGTTTGTATATGCTAATAGAAATTACAACTCAGTATTTTTCTTACCACGAGTTGAACTAGGTGTCTTAAGAAATGTCATAGCCTCAGCTCCACCTGGAATCGTATAAGGTCCTCTTCCATTAATTATATAATCAAGAATATCTACAGGATTCATTACACCTCTATCGGTCAGAGCAATTGATGCATTCAATAAAAATGTAAGTCCTGGTAGGGAAACATGATCTTGCAAATTGTAACCCACTTTTAAATTCTGAATCACTGGAATATTGAAATCCATCAAATGCCTTTCCGGTCCAATTCCGGACAACATCAAAAGCTGTGGTGAAGCTATAACTCCCGCCGATAATATAACTTCTCGTCGAATTCGAATTCTATAGCGTCGTTTATTCTTTACAAATTCAACTCCAATGGCTTCTTTTGAATTGAAATCAATTAAAATTTTCGTTACCCATGATTTCATTGAAATATGTAAATTTTTTCGATTCATTGCCGTTCTTATGAAAGCTTTGCTGGCACTACAACGGCGACCATTCGTCAAAGTTGCTTGTGCCCTACTGAATCCAATTAAATTCTCTCCATTCGGATCTGTGATATTATAACCCAACTCAATTCCAGATTTGAGAAATGCTAATACCAATCTTGTTAAATATGGTGCATACTGTACATCTAGTAAACCATGTCGTCCATGATAAAAAGATTCCTCTAGCTCAGGAATTCCTATTCTCTCGGATTTTTTAAAATATGGCAGAACATCTTTGAAACTCCAGCCTATATTTCCCATGCTTTCCCATTCATTAAAATCTTTTCTATGGCCACGAGTATAGATCATATAATTTATGAGACTGGTTCCTCCAATACCTCTTCCTTTGGGCCAATTACAGACTCCATCTGCAAGTCCTTGACATGCATTAGCAACTGGGTCTGATTTATAACCCCAATTGTATCTAGTTATTTGAGTTAAAGCTGCAGTTAATGGTATATCACTAATAAAAGTCTCTTGGTCTCCAGCTTCTAGCAAAAGAATTTTTATATTTGGATTTTCTGATAAACGATTTGCCATTACTGAACCACCTGAGCCTGCACCAATGATAATAAAATCATATTCATTGTCAAATGTTTTTGTGTCAGGTATTTTAGTTCTAAGAACAGTTGTCTCAAATTCTCGAAAGATATCAGGCAGAACTGAATTCAACTGACCGGAAGAGATTTCATAGAGGAAATTTAAAAGTAGGCCAATTATTATGGGATGATGTGGATAGATGGCCATCGCTTGTTGGATGCATCAAGATGGTAGACTGAAATCAAGAATGATATATTAATTTTAACTTAAGTCTTACAAAAAAAACACAGAATGGGATAATTAACAGGAAATGTTTAAAAGTAAAGAAAATTAAGAATATATCGATAAATTAATAAAGTTAATAAGAACAATAAATGCAAGCTTAAAAAATCAAACTTGGCCTAAGGCTGTAAGCAATACAGACACGCAGAACGCTAAGCCACCTCGTTCCATCTTAATCTTTCGACGACCACTTTTAATACTAACCGAGGCTCGTCTTACTCTAAAATGAAAGAAATGGAGCTCTCTAACGCGAATGATGACCAGAAATCACTGGCTGCTTGTGATGGCCGAAAAAACAAAGCTGGAGGTCAACTGCCGCAATTCACCGACCAAACTAGGAAAGCTCTCATCGATAGGAGTATTGGACATAAAGGAACGCTGTCATCTGCAGATTGGAGATCTACTTATAACCTCTGAAGACGACGCTCACAGAAATGTAACTCATTTTCAGCCCACACCTTCAGAACTACCTAAATGGGAAAACATAGTGACACCAACAGGTCCAAGGAATTCCGAACATCCAAAGTGACAAACAGGAGAACTAAAACGTCTAGCGACAGGTAATTTCAATCAAGCCTGGAAAGATCATGCTGAGAAGATAGCCAAGGTTCAGAGCGCCATCAAGACTGAAGAAGTTCACTGGCAGCAGAATCATCCGCACCTGATCTATTTAGCAGCCACGTCTTTGACCGGGCTGATAAGCATCGTCAGCTTGACTTTAGTAGCAGTAATGATGTTCCACGTAAGACGCTGGAAACGTCAGCAAGGACGAGGAAATACTGGCAGAGTATCGATACTACCTACTATCCAGACATCCATTAAACATCCCAGACAAACCTCAACAGAGCCGAACAAAGAAGGGACTGACAGTATAGAGTTAGTCATGCCAACAGCAGCAGACTTGCCAACTGGATGCTTGCCGACCGTGTCGTGGGAAAACATCTCGTCCGGTTCGAGTAGCTATAATGTATTTTAATTTACTTAATTTAATATTTAATAACTAAGCATTTTACTTCGCACAGTGAAATGCCTGGCGATTGCGAATTGTTTACTTAAAAACTGTCGCATCCACTACTGTATGTAACTGGGCTTTGAGTAATGGTTAAGTAATTCACTTCGTATAGTGAAATGCTCAGCTGGGCTCACTGTTTGTTTACATGCAGTATTGGGGGGCTCCAGCTGTCGGCAGTGATTGACGTAATACTTTGCAATTATGATTGCAAGGTATTGCGCTGGTCACTACGTCAAAGTCGCTTCCGCCTGGTTGAATGGAGGTGAGCACGGTCGATTCGGTGTATCAGGTTGCTCAGTCAGAAGTTGGATTTCATTTGGAGATAACGGTTTGGTGTCTAATTAATTAGTTTTAAATTCAGTTCGATCGCGAGTAACTGTTCTTCTTGTAATAAAACTAATTTAAGCGAGTCAATAAAGTTTTACATTGGAAATACTCGAGTTTTTATTGGTTTTTGATTGTTTTTACTGGATTGCTTTTAGGACACGACAGCATTCCTGGCCCTTCCGAAAGCAAATCTACATCAATGTTCCAGACCCTCTCTGAAAAATGGGATGTAGACCTCCATCTTGCTCAAATCACATATTTCTCAATCCTTTCAATTTATCAATTCTGAGAGTCAAAAACCTCTTTAGCATGCAGGCGGTAGCGCTCACCGGTGACCGTAACAGCAGCTTAGCCAGCATTATTCTCAATGAAAAGTCCCAAATAGGCGTATACTTTGCTTGCTTTTGAATGATTCTGGCAGTTTCGGTAGCCCGCAATGAGAGCTGTGTTTATTTACATAGCCATATTGAAATGAAAACAAGCCTTATCGCTCTTATAATTTGCCTCCAAAAGTCCTGGTCTTCTTCGACTGCATTTAAGTACCAATAATTTAGTGAACATACAGCAACGTCCATGTTCCATTGGCTGTTTCTCTTGGGTTAATTTAATTGTTCAGGTGGAAATCTTTTGGATCTTTTGTCTAATTCGTCAGATAGAATCATATCCAGATACTCTTTCTCGTGCAAAGATTGTAGAAATAGATGTGACACAACCGATTCTATCACAGGTAAACTAAATGACTGAGATTAAGAG